>JAEOAD010000005.1:12015000-12615000 GCA_036365145.1 Orientallactaga sibirica
TTAAACAGCACAGTGTTTAGTTTTCCTTTGATTTTGACTTTGGTAAAATGAAAGACTACTATGTGCCGGATATATAGTTCTTTATGATTAAATTAATTTTCAATATGTCTGATGATTGTTATAAAATAGGGAGCTATGTTTTGTAATTTGTTAGAGTGGTTCATTCTCCTAAATTACTTGGAATTCTTCTGCAATCTCCTAAAAAGTTTTCTTTCTATTTTTTTCTCCAATATGCACAGCAGTGAATGAAGTTCCTGTGATTGACTGAAAATGAGACTTGAATAAAAATCATCATTCTTGGGTTGGAGAAATGGCTGAGTGATTAAGGCCTGCAAAGCCTTAGGACCCATGTTCAATTCTCCAGATCCCAAATAAGCCAGATGCACAAAGGGGAAGCAAGTGCAAGGTTGCACGTGCCCACTAGGTGGCACAAGCTTCTGCAGTTCAAATACAGTTGCTGAGATCCTGGTATGCCAATTCTGTCTCTCTCACTCTCTCTCTAAAATAAATATAATAAGATAAATAAAAATAAATTGTCCCAGTTTTTCTTTCCTCACTTATTTATTATTATTTATGTTTTCATTGCTGCAAATGGAGGCCAGGGACTTACATTGCCAAAAGTATTTTACCACTGAACTATATCTCTAGCACAATTTCTAATATTTTCTAATATTTTATGGATAAACAGGCCAACAGAAAGTAAGAAAGTGGAGGTGCTAAAATCTTGGTAAATTTAATCTTTCCATTCCCAACAGAGAGTCCTGTGAATGGAGTCATGTAGACTAGAAATACTGCTCTGTCTAAAGGCATGGTCAGTCACCTGGAAGACTGGAGGGTGAGTGCAGACATTGCAGTTCATTCACTGTACACCTACGTGGTCTACCACTGGGAGGAAACAGTTTTCCACATTACACTTGCTAGGTAACACACTGGGCTGTGCCCAAGTCTGGAAGGCCTGACTTCTTTTTCTGCTTGTGTTAGGTTTAAGGTGTGCATCTTAAAAACACGTGGTTCTTTGAGTACAGAGTACTTCAAACTACTTATCACTTTGGTATAAATGGAACCATTCCCCATTATTTTAAGCAGAGTGACAAAATATAAGTGATAGTAGTGGAATCTTACTCCAAATGATAATTTTAATAGCATACCCCTACAAATAGAAATTAACACCAAACGCCAATGATTTTGTGATTAAAAACTAAAAAGGGTTGTGAGTACATTACTACATAGATATTTTTGAATGAAGTATGTAGTACTCAGCTATATGAATATGAATGCAAGAATTTACTCTTGCTTTATTTTTCTTGCCCCTAATGGAGTGCCTCCTATTCCTCTGCAAAGAGTGTATTTCTTTCTGTGTTTCTTGCTATCCATATTCTTTCTTTCTTTCTTTCTTTCTTTCTTTCTTTCTTTCTTTCTTTTTTTCTTTCTTTCTTTCTTTCTTTCTTTCTTTCTTTTTTTCTTTCTTTCTTTCTTTCTTTCTTTCTTTCTTTCTTTCTTTCTTCCTTTCTTTCTCTCTCTCTCTCCCTCTGTCTTTCTCTTTCTCTCTCTTTATCTCTCCATATGCAACACATATGCTATCCCTAAATCATATACATTTTTGTATTAGGCAATTAAAATTGACAATAAAATTTACCAGCCTTTCTTATTACCTTCAGTTTTAAAAGCTGGAAAACTAGGGGCTTCATTTCCTCTCAACTCCCTCATGGAGGGAGCTCTCCATACTCCCTCCTCTTTCTTTCTTTTAATTTAAGAAAGTCTCTCCAAAACTTACAAATGTTGAAAGAACTTGACTCCAGCCTTTATTTTCCAGGGGAAAAATAACTTAATATCCCATCAATGTCTATTATGGTGCTATAAATATCATTGTAGAATATTCTTTTGTGGGAAATAACAGAATAATTAAAAGATCTAATTTGTTTTGCAATGAGTATTTAGAAAAAAGTTCTACTAGGTTAGTTTGGTGGTCTGTAATGTTCTGGTTTAGGTGAATTTGTGAAGTGTACATCAGGATTCTTGAATCCCATTGAATCACATTCTGCAACATATAAGTCAACAGCTCTGAAGAATCCATTTCCTCTTATAGCACTTTAAAGCATTATTACTAAAGTTGTCTGTGCACACTGAAGTGTAGGCAATTGTCTTAAGCCTGGAATTTAAATTTTTATAGAATCAATTTTATTCCTACCAATTTACATTCACAAGGTTTCCTTGATTATCTTCTCTGTCTCTTCACCACAATCACTGAGGTGTTCATATAATTTGCTATTACCAGGAGTATAAAGGCAATTTCCTCAACTATTGTGAAGACATAATATTTTCAAGCAGATTGCTATTTTCTTGGCTTTCTCAATTTTCATAATATTCTTATTATGGTAAAGTAACAAGAATGTCATATTGCTTTTCAAATATGATTTCAATTTCTTGTCACCTATCTGGCTTTGAATAAATTTCCAATGAAGTAAATTTATTGCTTGCTGTTTGGTCTTCCATCCATCATAAAATTTAATTACATTTATTTTTAATAATGACAATAAAATAAAGGTGACTGTAGTCTTAAGAAGCATTATGTTACTATTATAGATGAAACTTCTAAATAAGCTTATCAGCATCAACATCATAAAATAAAATACTTGAAAACTAATCTCTTATGACAGTCTCTGAAAGATCAGGGTTCAATATGGAATGATATGGAAAAACAAATTGGTCTGTGGATGTTTGAATGTGTTTGCACATGCCTACATTTTAATAACTCCTACATTCTTCTTGAAGTTTTAGAAGTTTATATAACAAATAACCATGACCAAAAATAATAGAAAAGTGCACAAAGATCAGTCCCTGGAAAAATGCCTTTCAGCACAAAAAATTCAATTCTGCAACATGACAATAAACTGTCTATTAGATTCCCACATATTATAAAGTTATAGGTTATAAGTATCCCTCCTTTCAATAGAAAAATTTCCACCCTCCATTACCAAGCATATAAGGCATGGCAAACCGTATTTGGAATTTGAATATTTAAAGAAAGAATTTGATGTTTATAACCTAGAAATAAATTGACCACGTTTGCGTCAATGGCATCAATACTTGACTTCACAAATAGAAAACCAAGACACTATTACTCAGTGCCTGCATCCTGTTTAAATCCATGTTGTTATTGGCCTTTCTCATCACTTATAATTATAAATTCATCCCATTTATATCTTTTGTTTAAAAATATCCAGTGATTTCCAACTTGCACAGAAGAAAGGAGAAAACAGTGATAACTTGTCTACATTAAAAAAAAAAAAACAAAAAAAACCTATGTACATCACAAAACATTTCACCTCCCTGCTTTAGCTTCCTGATTCCTTTAACATTTACAGTATCCAGCCTCACGGAAACATCTGCTTTCATCTCCTTTTCTTCATCTATATCACATTTTCAGTTCACGCCTTCCATAGCCTTCATGATGGTGCCTCCTCCTCAGAGATTTCAACTTCAATGGCATTTTTCTAAGGAAGAATTCCTGACCTTGTTGTTGGACAATAACCTGTGTGATAATTCATTTCTCTGATAGGTTTTCTATAACTTATTGTGCTATAAGATACGAGATTAAGATTCAAGATATATCATAGCCATCCAGTCCAGTCAGGAGCATTGTGAATTTCCTAACTCAAAGTTCCATTTTCCTTCTTGTCCCATGGACAATCACCCATTCCCAAAGACCACTCCACTGATGAGGCCAGATACTCTTACTAGTGAGACCAGAGAAGAGATTTTATGTAAGGCTATAAAAATACCTATTCATACATGATGCAGTCTGAAGAACTGATCAAACAAGATACATCCTTCTGTGAATATTAGAATTCACCTCAACTATGTAACATAATAAAGCCTGTTTTCTAGGAATTCTAATTTAATACTGTATCCCCAAGTTAAAATTCAGAGTGCCTTGATATGATACATGCTGTCTGTCTTTCCCAGGTTAAATCTATGGATAAAAATTATTTTCAGCTTAAATGATGCCACTGTTAGCCATCCCCATGCTGACCAGGAACTCCTCTTAAATAATGGGCTGAATAAAACATAAATAAAATAACTATGATAAGCTAGAAAAGGGCTATAAGGGAGGGAGGAGAGGGAAGGAATTAAGGGGATGGTATTGTATATATGTAAGTAGAAGCACAGATTACAGGGAAGGGAAAGGCCTAAGCGAGGCCAGGGGAAGACAATGTGTAAAAGAACGGCAGGGAACCAGGGCATAGTGGCTCACACCTTTAATCCCAGCACTCAGGAGGCAGAGGTAGGAGGATCTCCATGAGTTTGAGTTCACCTTGAGAATATGGAGTGAATTTCAGGTCACCCTGGTATGGAGCAAGACCTTACCTCAAAAAAAAAAAAAAAAAGCAGAGAGAGGGTCAATCAAAATTCAAGATATTCTGAATAAGACATAAGTAAAACTACCTTTTTCATATTTATTTATTTATTTATTTATTTATTTATTTATTTATTTGAGAGAGACAAACAGAGAGGGAGAGGAAGACAGATAGAGATGGGTGCACCAGCAGTCTCTTAGCTGCTGTGAATGAAATCCAGATGTGTACGCCCCCTTGAGGGCAGGTGTGGCATTGCACCCTCGAGTCACTTTGCATCTGGCTAAACGTGGGACCTGGAGATTGGAACCCGGTTCTTAGGCTTAGCAGGCAGGTACCTTAACCGCTAAGCCATCTCTCCAGCCCAAACCTACTTTTTTGTATAATTAGATTGTTCATAGAAAATTTTCAGTGCCAGTGGTGGGATGCCTTCCAGTGAGTTGTTGCCAGGGAGGTCCATGTCACCTACAAAGCATTACAGGATATTGCCAAGGCCCTTGGTTTCCCATGAGAAATAGAGGGTAAGACCCTATTGCTAATGACACCACATGCCTAGACAGCAAGGTCACTGAGAAATCAAACTGGTGCTGAGCAGAAAACCTCCTCCCTGTAGACCAGCTAACTAAAAGCTGGAGAAAGCTGCACTGCATGCAGACATATGGGAGACAGAAGTCATCAGCAGTGAAAACAGTTGACACTGACAACCTCAAGCTTGGCCAGACAGGCCAAATAACCAAACAGGTGCAATAGTGGCATGTCTGCTCTGGAAGAAACCAACTGTGCTCTGATTGGACTGAAGGCCTGCTCTGTGGGAGGGAATACATGGCAGGTACTGAAAACCTAATCAAAAGTCTATGGTAGGGGTGGTCTTGAGACTTAGGGGCATAAAGCCTGATCTTGTCTGGCTAAACATATATATTATTCCCACCAACCTGCCCTGAAAGCACTACATTTAATATAAGATCAGGAGAGTGTTTTGAGGGAACTATCAACCTTTATCATGGTATTGCATATGGAACTCCTGCAGTATTGGAACCCATAGAAGACCTGATTGTGATTTCTGAATGACCAGAATTCAGAATAGACTGAATATACTGCTTTTCATTGAGATACTAACATGAAATCTTAGGATAAACATGACTTTTTGGTCTCAGGTGGCTGGAAATGGACAGAAAATGATATAGCGATATCCCATGAACAATCAGGCACATTCTCATGTTTCATGTCAATTGGCATACTTCTCATTCTGTAAATAGGAAATGGAAGTTAGTGTTTGAATAGTCACAAACTCAACAACAAATATTAAACCACAATAGGAAGGAAGCCGTCAACTCAAAGGGAAAGCAGGGATTCATCATTGATACTCGAAGAGCATTCAGATAAAAGGAAATGCTACTTATGTTATTCCATTTGGCAAATAATGTCTTCAGGCACACAATACAGAATACTGTAGCCATAAAGGTACAATTGGGTCTAATTAACATTATTAAATGAACACGGCAGTAAGGATTGCTACAATTAAAAGGGAACAACATGACAAAAATGTAGAATTCAGGCAAACTGGCACATTGTCCTCAGAAAAGAGAGTAAGTCAATTTTATGGTCAGCCAAAGGAAGTTTAAATTTCTAAAGTAACATGCTTAGGAACTGTTGCAGGGAAGCTAACATGAGACACTGGGGATGTTCAGGTGGCAGGTTTTGTTCAGGCTACAGTCTGGCTCAGAGAACTCAAGTCCAAATTCTGAACCTCAAATTGAGAAAGGTCTTACAATTATATACTTTGGGTTGTGAGTTTCAGCAAAGAAAGTATGCTTATTGACTCAAAAACACAGACAGGTTATAAGGAAAGAGTTTCTTTGAGAAAGAAAAAAATGTAAAAACTCCCTGGCAGAAAGAAAGAAGCTCCTATTATGTGTGATCAGGGAAGCACATACTGAGTACTGTGGCTAACCACGAGCCTTGCAGATGTTTGCTGGCAGAAGTATACACAGAGAAGGTGAAATCCTTGTCTAAAAATTTTTTTATTTTTTTTATTTTTTTTTTCAGGCTGGGTGCTTTTGGGTAGCAGAGTCCCCTGTTAGCACATGACATTGTTGGCCATTTTCCCTCAGCAGCTCATGTAGTTCCTTCCAGTACTATGGGGGCTAGCCATTTGGGAGCTGGCTTCCTTCCAGATTCTATCCAGAACTCTCTAGGTTCCTGGGTACTTGGAGTTGCAAGCCAGAGCCAAGTATTTTAAGCTTAGGCTTCATCTCACCCTCTCCAGTGGCGTTCTAACCAGACAATCCCTGAATACACCCTTGCAATACTGGCACCCAACTTAGGTGGATAACCAATGGCTCAGAGATACTTTCATTAGAAAGGAACCCATAGCTGGAACTGGAAACCGAATCAGAATCCTATGGAGCCCAAATCATGAATTCCATCGAGAAGTTCCCACCAGTTTTTGGCTAAAAGAGAGGCTACACCCATCAAAATCTCTCTTAATTAACAATGCTTATCCCATTCTCCATGGGGGAATCTAATTTCCTTTTTCAGAAGGCAGTGAGAACAGAGTAGATAACCCACCTCTCACACATCAGCCATGGCCCAGGTGAAAACACAGAGGGATTAGTGAGATGAGCAAGAGAGCTGCTTCCTTGGTGATCCTGACATGCAACATCTGGGCGATGGAAAGAGACACAGAGGCCAGTCAAAACACACCAAAGCAGAAATCCAGAATCTGCTGAGAGCACAACACTAATGTAGACTTAGAACAAATCTGCCATAGCTCAGGGAATTTGGGGGATGTGGGGCAAAAAGATTGTCAGAGCCATAGAGTGGAAGGGAATGTCCAGAGACTTTGCCCCTTTCCCTGACAATGGCTGAAAGATGCTCTCACATTACATAACCCACAACCCCAGGGGGAATACCAGCAATCCCACTGAGGAGGGCCCTCAGTGGAATGGAGACAGGGAAGAGGGAAATGATGAAACCAACATATGGTGTATCCATACAAATTTTCTACTTAAAAAAATTCCTTTTCTTATTCTTATCTTTTCACTGTGTATTATATTAGAACCAAATATAGAGAAATGAGAAAAATGTAGAATGGAATAAAAGGAGTGAGATCACACTTTGTCACGTGGGAAGCCCTTGTGGGTACTGTCTGTGAGCCTGTGTGTAATGACATTTTGATAGCTGTACAGCAGACTGTCTCCTCAACTGACTTCACCACGAGATATGTCTACAAAACCCCTTGTTCGGCCTGGACAGAATTAACTAAGAAATAGTGTCATTCTTTAAATATGTGCAATGTCCCTAGAACTTGGAAAAGCCTTTCTTTCAAGCAAATTTCAAAACCAAGAGGAAAATTCTTCTAAGTCCATCTTACTTTCCAATTCGCATAGAAATACATCTGCACAGGATCTTCCAGTTCCCCATTGATACTCACATATTAGAAGTTTGTCACTGTAATGTGCCAAATACATCTGGAACATCTTTGCTTTTGACAAGAATCTGTGCTGGGACCCAGAAACTTCTGTTGAGCTCACAATATTTCCTATGATGATGACTCTGTGTTTGATAAACAACTGTGGGACATAATATTTCATTTTGCCTCAGTGTAAAACATTGAAAATGTTTGCTCCATATCTCTCTTACTTTTAACAGTGGTGTGAAAATACCGAATCATCTCCAGTCCACTGACCATTAAAGTTATATGTTCTGTTTACTAGCCCTGAAGAAAAGCCAGCAAAGTATTTTGCTTTATATAATGAGGGAAATCATCCTTTCATGTGATAAGGCTAACAATAATCTATACATAGAGGGAAGAAAAGATAAAGATTTATTAATTCTCCAAAGGTAAATATTTTAAATCTTTAGCAGAAGACATGCCCCAACAAAATGAAATAAAACAAATGAATTTTCAAACTATACAAGATTCTGTGAAATAGGGAAACAGGATTGACCAGCATAGTAAAACTCATAATGCTGAAAGTATGAACTGAAAATATTATTACAAACTAATAACTTCACAAGCATCCCCAGCTTGGGAGCCAGCATTCTCCATTTATTATCTTGTTCACTGGGGAGACATAGATAGATACTGAATCTCCTTCACATTAATGATGATTTTTTTGTATTTTATTTTGTAAATAATTAAGGCTATTTCATTTATTCACACTTGTTATTTTCCCACCCCAGATATTTCATGCAACAAACAAAATATTGCTGCATTTAAGATATGTTAAAGTTTGGTTATTTATTAGAAAATATCTATAAATACATTTTTTTTTAGGTGAGAGCATATGTGCATATTACATGATAGGGTTTGTGCAAGGGCTATGAACTTTTATAGCTCCAACTCCCCGGTAGTGTTTTATAAGGAGGAAGATTTCTACATGAATCAAGAACTCTGTCATCTCAAGTCATCTTCAGAAACTGTAAGAATAGGCCAGGTGCTTTAAAAGTACTTGGAGTTAATTACACTGTTACAATTCTGTGCATTTGTCTGTGCATTATTTTTAAACATATATATTTACATTAGGTAATACTAGAAAAACATACTAGAATTCTATAGTGTATATTTGCATGACTTTTCCTACTCATAAAATGAAATGTATTCTTTGGAAAACCTTTTTGTAAACTATTACTTTACATAATAAAAGATGTGATGGGACATTAATATTGATGAAATACTTGTTTATTTTAATACCATTTAAAATGTAAGCTGGAACAATGTTCATATGAAGTGTATCTCAGATAATATGACTATATGATCTCATATGATTTGTAGTATTGCTGCTTCTCCACTTATCACCTGAAAAATACAGTTTTGAATAGTGAATGTCAACTTTGACACTTATCCCTGTAGACAAATTAAAGGAGAAATGTTTCTTTAAGGTCAATGTTTAAAAAAGAAATGAAAGTGGTAGATTTGATTAAAATCATCAAGCTCTATTGAAGCAATGTTTTCTTTGCAGAAATTAAATTCAGTGATAAATTTCAATTCAAGTAATACCAAATCTTCATTGAACTATAGAAAATTTTATATTAACTTTGTTTATGTAAATTAGCAGCCTATATGAATGCCTTAGCATCAGAAGGGGGTTTGAAAGTGTTTAAAATTAATATATCTGTTGCATATCTAGAGACATTAGCCAAAATAAAGTATATTTATGAATATGTAAATGTTTTCAAATATACTTTCAGTTTCTTTCTTTCTTTCTTTTTTTTTTTTTTTTATTGTTGCTTTTTTGAGGTAGGGTCACTCTAGCCCAGGCTGACCTGGAATTCACTATGTAGTCTCAGGGTGACCTTGAACTCACAGCAATCCTCCTACCTCTGCCTCTCAAGTGCTGTGATGAAAGGCATGCGCCACCACGCCCAGCTACTTCCAGTTTCTTTATGAAATAATATCTGTAAAGAGAAATAATATTTGTAAAGAAAGCGAGAATTGAAAAAGGTGAGAAAAACTTTGAACAAGGTTAGTGATCATATGTTCAAAGAATGTCTGTACCTGTAATTTAAGTTATATAATTAAATTAGCTTATTTGAAAGACCTTCTAACTATTCATAATTGACATTGTGTTTGTTTAAACTTCCTAAGCCACTGAAAACACAAGTTCTTGTCAGATATTAAAATATAAAACCAAGTTATATTGGATGCCTCATTTTGATGCTAAGAAAAATAAGTTGTAAGTAAGTAAATGTGTGTATTATTAGGCTTGTAATATAAGTGTTAACCACAACTTCACTAAGAATCCTTGCTATGCTAAAGAAAAATTAAATTCTGCTCGTCATTTGAATATGTTCACTACAAAACCTAAATTATTGAGTTTTTTTAGTTTCTCTACTTTCTCTATTTCTGATTAACAAATTCTAATTTCTTTTCTTATAGTCCATATAAAAGGTAATATTTTGATGGACTTGTTTGACTGCACAGGAAGAACATACACTGAAACAAATAACAGGATAAATTTTAAAATGCTATATTAATGAGCAGATCACTTCCAGCATCTCGCCTTCTAACTAACATATTCACTTAATAATTGGGCAGAAATTGGTGATTAATTTTTAATGCTATTCTGGATTTAACTTTTTAATTTCACTTTCATTACAAGGTCTGGTTATGGAAATATCGATGTACTTATTTTTTTAACATTTTATTTTTATTTATTTATTTGAGAAAAGGAGAAAATGTCAGGAAAAAGAGAGAGAGAGACAGAGAAAGAAAATGAGCATGCCAGGGCATCCAATTACTACAAACTAACTCCAGACACATGTGCCAACTTGTGCATCTGGCTTATATGGGTCCTGGAAAATCAAACCTGGGTCCTTTAGCTTTGCAGGCAAGAGCCTTAATCACTAAGCCATCTCTCCAGCCCAAACCTTAAAATTTAATATTACTGGGTCACAGTATGCAAACTTCCTTGGGTCCTTCCTCTGAGAATTTCATGAAAGACATTTGCGTGTGTGTGTGTGTGTGTGTGTGTGTGTGTGTGTGTGTGTGTTTGCAGCTCATACACTCTATTCTTATTTTGAACTTTGAAAAATGCTCACATTCCTTATTGCTGGAGCATCTGTACCACAGTCTTTATCCTGCATCACTTGTTTTGTAACTGAATTTTATTGTTATTATTATTACTTTTAAGTAAGTGTGAGAAAGAAGAAGCAGAGAGAGAGAGAGAGAGAGAGAGAGAGAATAGGTGCACAGCACAGGACCTTCAGCCTGCTGTAAATGAATTCGACTTGTGCACCCCCTTGTGGCACATGTGCAACGTTATGGGCTTTCATCACTGTGCATCTGGCTAGGTGGACCTGGAGATGTGAACATGAGTTCTTAGACTTCACAGACAAGCACCTTAACCACTAAGCCCTCTCTCCAGCTGTGGAAGTTTGAATAGATGGCCCCCAATATATTCAGTGTTTTATTAGTTTGTAGTTTGCATCTGCAGCCCCTGGCTGAAGACTGGGTCATTGGGTGGATCTTAAGGTGTGGTGGTGGGTTTGAGATTTCAATCTAAAGATATGCAAAATGTGCCTGGCTGGAGTTCCTGAGGTGTTCTGTGCTGTGTGGTTTTTGACCTGTGGTCTTCCTCTCTGTGTTTGGTCCTGTGAAAGCAGGCCAACTTCTTCTGCCATTATGGAACTTCCCCTTGGATCTGTAAGCTTCAATAAATATCCCTTCCTCCATAACTGTGCCTGGTCTGGAAGTTCATCTCAGCAAACTTAAAGCTGTCGACTATACCAGCCTAGTAACTGAATCTTGATTTTGTCCAAAGATCTCAGACTTACTCATTTGTTTCAATATATCAATGAATAGAATTTGAGATATTTTTGCAAGCTGCAACCTCATCCTCTGCTGTCTATGCCGCTATTTATGCCAGCTTTTCTGTATCCCTGCCCTATATATCAAATCTGTGTGTGTGTATACATATATATTATATATACTTATATATGATTTAAATGATTTAAGAATGCATATGTGCATGTAAAATATGGATATCAGTCTTTCTAGATATTAATTTTAATCATATTGTGACTTACATAAAGAATAAACTCTTACAAAGATATTTCATGGAACATATCATCCATTATCCATGATTTCATTTTCCTTCGGTCTACCATAGTCCATAAGTATTAAATGAACAATTTGATCTTGGGAATATTAAATTAGAAGTTCCCAAGAAGATAAATAATTTGTAAATATTAAATAAGTTTTAGTATATATTTTTGGTATTTATTCTTAATTTATTGTTATTAACTTCTTATTTCAACTCATTACTGTGTATCATTTATACATTATAGTACACCACACATGTGTCTGTATTGAAAGAGGATATTATACGTGGGGTATTGGTAATTTTCACTACATCCACTGGGAGGGTTTTACACCTAGTCCTATGATAATGGGAGAGTCCCAATTATATCCTACATTGAGTTTCATATTATATCAACAATGACAGATGCCTTGGTATCAAATGGATCCAAACTTAAGAGGAACCTATATTTTAGTTCAAATACATTCAATTACAAAAATAATTGTGTATCCTTGGGACAGTATCCAATCAGGATCAAATACAGCATCTAGTTTTATAACAATGGCTAGCTAATAAAATCAATACATGTTTCTTTCTTCTTCATGACCTTGAACTTAGGAAGAATATTTATGAGTCCTTTAAAAGAATGTCCTTTTGTGAATTTTAGATGCCTTTTACCAGATTAGGTTATATACTTTTTAATAAAAATATAATAGATGTAATATGAACTTTAGGGATACAGTATTTCCACAGGGGAAGATATCAATATGTGTCATTTTAAATCATGCTAACTTTTATATCATTTGAGATGGCTTACTATAAAATCTGTACTGTGAAGTCATATTTACTTCTTTACAATTAGTAATTATGATATGTGTAGAAACTAAACAAGCTAATATGATGTAACATTTTGTGCAAGTTCTGGCAAAATGTATCTCAACATTTTTTTTTATTTTTATTTAAGCAGAATAGTTATTTTCTTTCCTCATTGCACCAGATGTAATATTCAAAGCATCACTTAATTTATTTTACAATATTGTAAAGGTTAGCTTTCTCACTAACATGATTTAATATATATTAAATAAATTTTACAATATGTCTGATACAAATGAGAAAAATACAAGGATAGAGCTATGTCTTATGAAACTGCAGCCTACATAGCTTCTAGGGATACTTTCAAAACCTACTTAAAGTAGACAATAAAGAGTCTTGATGAAAATGGAAATGAAATCTTAGTAACTATTTAGCACAAAAGAAAAATAATGGCTTACTATATTATTTCCACTGGCATATGAAACATTAACAAATTGACTTTCCTTATAAAGAAAATAATGATTTCATTTTGTGTGTGGGAAAGTAATTTAGTATTTTTTAATATAGAAAAAAGTTTTTTTTTTCCCTAATAGGGAATATAGACATTTAGCAACCTAAAAGGCAATAAGTTTGCATATATTTCAGAAGTATTAGAATGGAAAATAATTTTAAAATATAATTCTTGGAAGAGGAGGTGGAAAGGTTGTTAGACATAAGGCACAGAGACACTGCCTCTTCTCCATAACTGATGGCTACCCCCACAATGTCTGGGGGGATCAAACCTTGGTCCTTTGGCTTTCCAAGCAAGTGCTTTAACTGCTACATCACCTCTCCAGCCTCCTCCACAGTCTTTTTATTATTATTATTTTTATTTTTGAAGGTAGGGTCTCACTCTGGTCCAGGCTGAGCTGGAATTCGCTATGCAGTCTCAGGGTGGCCTCGAACTCATGGTGATCCTTCTACCTCTGCTCCTGAGTGCTGGGATTAAAGGCCTGCACCACCACACCCGGCCACAGTCTTCTAAGGCCCACTGTCCTCCAAGGAGACAAGGGCAGTGTGCAGTGCTGTTGGTGGGTCTCCACAAAGCATCATCCTAACTTATAACATAAACCTATAGCACCTTGATTTCAGGTTTCCAACTTCTCAAAACAGGAACAAATCTGTATTGTCTTAAGGCACACATTTTGGGATATTTTATCACAACAGCTTCAGTACTTGAGAGCTCTAATTTGTTAATTAGCACGGCTATTAATCACCCATAACTGATGACTAAGAAAATTCATGAGATAAATCACTAGATCTCACTTTAGGCCTCCTAGTGCAACTTCATTTTTTCAAAAGCCTTTCTAGATCTTTCTAACTCCCTCTATCTTCGTTCTGCTGCTGTTCTCTTTTTTGTCTTTTTTTTTTAAGTTGTATTTATTTATGGGAGTCAGAGAGAGAGAGAGAATGGGTACACCAGGGCCTCCAGTCACTGCAAACGACCTCCAGACACATGTGCCCCTTGTGTATATAGCGTATGTGGGTCCTGGGGCATTGAACCATGGTCCTTTGGCTTTGCAGGCAAATGCCTTAACTGCTAAGCCATCCCTCCACCCGACACGCTGTTCTTTAAATCTGCCCAATATTCTTTAAAATTCAAAACTAACTATTAAAATTACATTCAGTGAAAATCATTTCATAATTCTTATTCTTTCATATGTGCTGGTAGAGACTAACGGTACCAGGAAGACAGAAAATAGGTCTACATTTTGCTAATTTTTTCATGGTATCGCTATTTGCTACTGCATTTCTTCTGAGAAAACAAGGCTACAGGATATTGTGCTTTTCACTATGGCATTGAAACCTGGATTAATTGATTTTGTCTCCACAATTGTAGGAAGCAGTCAATGTAGAAACACAATACCATTCAGTAGTTCCACATCACTGTCTTTCCAACATACAAAATAATGTGTACATTATTAATTATATTTTACCTTTTTTTAGTTTTCTCATTGGCAGAGAAAAATGTACGTGTTAGCATATTTACATAATGTTTAAAAACATACATACATTGTGCAATGACCTAATCAACATAATTAATTGATTCATTACTACTTCATAAACTTCTCTTTGATGAGGACACTAAAAATTTACTCTCTTTGGAAATCCTGCTTTTTTGTTTTGTTTTGTTTTTTCGAGGTAGGGTCTCACTCTGGTCCTGGCCTATGTAGTCTCAGGGTGGTCAGGGTGGCCTCGAACTCTCGGTGATCCTCCTACTTCTGCCTCCCAAGTGCTGGGATTAAAGGAGTATGCCACCACACCCGGCTCTGGAAATCCTTTTTTAAAAACTTTTATTTGTTTTATTTATTTGAGAGACTTAGGTAGAGAAAGTGTGTGTGTGTGTGTGTGTGTGTGTGAGAGAGAGAGAGAGAGAGAGAAAGAGGGAGGGAGAGAATGGGTATGTCAGGGCCTTCAGCTGCTTAACCCTTGTGAATCGTGCCTACATGGCTCCTAAGGAATAGTTCCTAGGTCCATTTCCTTTACAGGAAAGTGACTTAACCAGTAAGCCCATCTCTCCAACCTGGAAACGATTTCAAGTGTTGATTACCTCTTCCATGAATGTCCAATTGCTCAATGAGTCTAGCTCTCAGTGACTCCTTTTCTTTACCCTTTACAACCCAGGTTAGCGCTTTTCACTTCCCTTCTCAAAATTATTACATTCACAGGTCAGTTCTGTTCGATTTTAACTCTCCGTTTGAAAGAGAATAACATCACCTCTACCACATGACAATATGTGCTTGTTGTCTAAAAATAAAAGGGGCTTTCTTTCCAATGTGAAAATAAAAACCTTTCTTTGAGCTTGGACAGATTATGTAGCTTCATTAAAAGTGGAAGGAATGATTGCATCATTGGATAATTTGAAAAAAAAAAAAACCTGTATGTATATGATGAACCAGGAACATGACTAACATGGGCAGTTAATACTAGTCATACAATTTGTTGTATTTTTCTATATTACCAAAGATGAATTTCAAAGTGAAAGAACAATGCTTTTAATAGTTTCCAGCACAGGAGCCATTGTAACACAATTCTTGAAAGAATATCAAACCTAGAAACATTTAGTTCAACCCAATAGTGTATCAAGCATAAAAATAGAAAATGTTTAACATATTTAAATACTTAACGTAAATCTTTTAGGCAAATTTTGTATGCAGATGTATTTTGTATCATTAACAGTCTTTAAGTTTAAATTACAAGTTTTTTCAAAAACTTGTAGTATTGAAAATACCTCAATAGGCAAAATCACGATGGCAGGTTAAATATTAGTTGTAGAAAATGAATTCTAACATTGCTCTTGTGGTATACACTCATGATTTAGATTTTTGCGAAGATTTGAAGATTTTAATAAATCTCTTGGAGATATCTGTATAAAATCTAAACCAATGATAGCTAGTAAAATGAGTAAGTTATTTAATAATAATAAATGGAGAATGTAAAGGTAAAGTTTCATCTTCAGTTCTGCTTTGATTCTAGAACAGTAGGCTCAGTAAATCATATATAAAGTGCAATCATTTCTGAAAATTAATTTGTTCTATTTTCAGTCAGAATAAGAGGAGTTTGTAAGGATTTTCTAATATTGATTCACTATATACAAGAACTGTTAAGTTTTCTCTCTCTCTCTCTCTTTTTTTTTTTTTCTCCAGTAAAGTACCCATTTTGGAAGTTGAAGAAATTCTTTAATGAGTAGGTTTTCAAATGTGAATTCAGTTCATTTGAAATATTCTCACTGTCACTGGCATAATGACTCAAGTAGAAAGTTGCCTGCATCCTCATGCTTCAAAAGAGATGCTTGAGCATGGAATTTACAATTCACATACTGAAAATGTATGTATAATATGTGTAACACACTGAATAAATAAAGGATGGATCTGCAAAATTTCTCACCTTCTTTAGCTTCCCTTGAGTAGTGTAAATTGTATATTGGAGAGATAAGATAAGCATCATTACTCAAAAATCAAACATCATTAGGATGCATTATGTTATTTTATAACTTACAATTGTAATTTCTTTTTTAAAATTTTTATTTATTTATTTATCTATTTGAGAAAGAGATGGAAAGAGAGACAGGGAAAGTGAGACTGGGCATGCCAGGTCCTCTAGCCACTGCAAAGGAACTCCAGATGCTTTTGCCCCCTTGTGCATCTGGCTTACATGGGACCTGGAGAATCGAACTGGGGTCCTTAGGCTTCACAGGCATGTGCCTTAACCTCTAAGCCATCTCTCCAGCCCTATAATTGTAATTTCTATATAAACTATAAGAATAATGTGGCCCTAAAATGTATGTGTCACATATTTGATTATTTCATTCATATTTGGTATTTTTTGCTCTTTTTCTTCTTGGTAAAATACATGCTTAATTGTGCTATCTGAATTAACATTTAGTCCAAGAAGAATATTTTTTTAAATGGATCACAACTGTATTTATTTCACCTTAATTCTGAAATCTTCATTTAGTTTTCTTTAGATTTATATTTCAAGGTCTTTACCTTATATTTTTGAATATATTATTTGATCAACTGGTGCTATTTATTGTTCTGGGTTAGGAGTTTTATGTTTCTTATTACTACAGAGAAAATATTAATTTCTTGTGGTATATCATGGTGTTTTCTTGTATTTTGTTTTATTCATTCTAGAGTTAATATTCTATTATGTCAATGTATCCCTTATGAAATTTAAATGGTAGCACAGGAAAATATAAAATCCAAGTGAATTAGATAGCTACTTGGTCACAACATACTGTTGTATTTTCATCAGTGACCCACTGCAGTGTATTTCCTAGATCTCTTTGAAACGTAGTCATAAAATTGATATTGTCAGAGATGTATGAGCAGAAAACATATGCACAGCATTCAGACCCTGGCAGTGAAACTTTCTTATGTTAGTGACTTCAACATAACCCTCTGTCAATTCCACAGATGAGCAGAATGTAGTTCCAAACCATGTGTTGAAGATGGCATCATTCCAGCATGAAATGCTTCCTAATTTCTGATTCATCACAAGAGCAATAGTGACACATAGACCAGAAAAAGAAAAAAAAAAAAAAAAAAAGTGTTCTGGACTTCCTGTGCCAGAGAATGAGCTTCACTAAGTCAGGAACCCTCTTGTCTGCTGGTAGCAACTTCTATCCCTACTGAGTATAGTCCTTTCTGATGCTTGGGTGTATCCATCTTCTGGTCAATAAAGATATTTCCTCAAATATGCTTCACTCAAAGTTGTTTAGAAATTGCTATTGAACCTATGTCTCTTCCAAATGAAATGTAAGAAAATATGCAAAAATTACATCAAATTAATATTGATCGTGAATTACTGACATTGCTTGTATATGAATAATTCTATTTTATGTTATTTATTTATTTATTTGTTTTGTTCTTGGTTTTTCAAGGTAGTGTCTCCCTCTAGCCCAGGCTGACCTGGAATTCACTATGTAGTCTCAGGGTGGCCTCAAACTCATGGCGATTCTCCTACCTCTGCCTCCTGAGTGCTGGAATTAAAGGCATGTGCCACCATGCCCGGCTTATTTTATTTTATTATAAATAGCCTATTTAGGTACACTTTTCTACCTGCTGCGGTACAAATGGTTTTCATGTATATTTTATCACAATGCCTGTGCTATTAAGAATATTAATTTCTTAATTTACACTGGTGAAAATGTGTTTATGTACAGCATGTTATCATGCATATTTAACTTACAAAAAGGACATTTATTATTTCTGTTCTTCTCATACTTCAGGATATATGATAGACACAGGGTTTTAAAATACCAGCCTTTTCCCTTGCTTTCTGGAACATGGCTGGAGATTATTTCCAACCTTCTATCCTGTGTGGTAATGTGTTTTCATCAGTGGGTGTAGGTAAAATTCACATGGATTATTGTAAGCTAAATGCAAGGAAGTGAGGCCAGTATGTCCTTTTCCCTATTACCCTTACCCTAAATCTTAATTTTCTCAAGGAGTAAATTGTCCCCTAGAACTTAACAATGCCTTCATCTTGAAGAATTTAAAGTTTCAGAGTTACTGGTGGATACATCCCATGGCTCCATGTTTTAGAAATTTAAATTGAATTGTAACATGAGCAAAAATTAAAATACTTACTTGGTAATCCAGTGAGTTTGAAATTAGCTTTTTTTTTAAACTTTCAGTCATTTAATTAGGAAGAACTAATTACAATTCAGTTGGTAAAATACTAAGTATCAGATATTGTGATTTCATTCCATAATTTTAAATTAAATGAAAAAATAATTTTACAGAAAAGTCATACCACTTGAAATAACATATAAAATAGAAAATGACACAAAAGTTAATAATGAAAAAAAGTAAATTTGCACAACACTAAAATGTGTCAATCATAAATCGGTTTAAAAAGTCATTTTGTGGGCTGGAGGGATGGCTTACATGTTAAGGTGCTTGCTTGCAATGTCTAAGGAGTCAAGTTTGATTTCCAGTACCCACATAAGCCAGATGTGCAAGGTGGTGCATGCATCTGGAGTTCATTTGCAGCAGCTAGAGGCCCTGGCATGTCCATTCTCCCTCCCTCTATCTGCCCCAGTGTCACTTTATTAAATAAATAAATAAACTTAAAAAATTATTTTGTTAAGGTGTACTAGGGAAGGTTCAGACTAAGGAGAGATAATCTGAGGTCTCCAAAGCTGGCTCAGTGAAGAAAGCACTTTCTACACAAGGATGTGAACATGAATTAGGTCAGCCAACATTCCACATAAGCCTATGAAAAAAGAATGCAAGCCAGACACATCTTTAATCTCAGCACTTGGGAGGCAGAGGTACGGGAATCATTCTGAGTTTGAGGCCACCCTGAGAGTACATAGTGAATTCCAGGCCAGCCTGGGCTAGAGAGAGATCCTACTTTGAAAACCCAAAAAATAAATAAATAAACATGTAAATAAATAAGAATGCAGCTGGAGAGATGATCTGCAAAACCTAGAAACCCAGGTTCAATTCCCCAGAACCCACTTAAAGCCAGATACACAAAGTGGATACTTAAGGAAAACCCAATGAATGCCACCCCCTAAGAAAATCATTAGGGTTATGTACAAGAAACTGAAAGAAGACATGGATAAATACATGAATGAAATGCTGAATAAATTCAGAGAGGACATAACTAAACACCAAATGAACTCCAAGAGGGCACAAGCAGATCAATGAAATGAGGGCCCAGGACACAAAAATGGAATTTTAAAAAGAGAGAGAAATAGTGATTAACAAGAAAACTGAAATGATGTTTGAAGTGAAACTGTAAGATGTCAAATAAAAAGCTCCCCAGAAAGTTGCACCAATAGAATGGACTGTTTAGAAGCCAGAATATTAGGGCTCAAAGAAATGTAGAACAATATTAAAGAGTTATTCAAATCAATGGCAACTTTAAAAAGTATGAGCAGATCATTAAAGAAATGTGGGATACCTTTAAAGGAACATACATTCAAAATTTGGACATTCATGGAGAAATTCAGGTCAATGGCATAGAGAATATTTCTGAATTATAGACAAAAATTTGCAAAATCTAGGGTGAGGCCCAACCATTTATAAGAGTTGTACAAAATACCACACAGATGGGAAAATAAAACAAAGAATAGTAAAAGCTTCAAGAGAGAAATATCTAAACACACATAAGGGAAGCTCCCTCAAAGTAACAGCCTGACTTTCAAAGGGAAATCTACATGCTACAGGGGATTGGAAAATATATTTGTTTAAACTGTTGAAAGACTGTTGTTGTTAACACAAGCTGCTAGGCACAGCAAAATTATCTTTCAGAATAGAAGGGAAAGGAAAAGCTTTCCATAATAAATCAGACTAATAGAATTTATTATCACTAAGCTAGCTCTACAAAAGTTAATTGAAAGAATACTTTGGACTAAAGCTAAGAATAAACACATTGAAAAAAAATAATGATCAATGCTGGGTTTGTCATTAGGCAAATGAAGACAAGGGAAAGAAAAACTCTTATTATCTGCTGGTCAGGAAAGACTCTTGGACTCCCCAAACATTACAGCCTATTTCCGTGGCTTTTGGCTGCTCACCATAACTGGAAGTGGATCTCTACTACTGCAACCACCAAGGCAGGAACATGCAGATGTCAAGTTGAATCTAAGGCAAAAACTTTCTTTCTGCTAACTAGTTTTCTTTCTTTCTTTCTTTCTTTCTTTTTTTTTTTTTGAGATAGTATGCAGGATGCTGATTGATAAGAGTGAACAATATCACCCCACTGGTGAATCCTGTATTTTATACCAGGCAGCTATGCCCTATATTGCAATAGTGCCATGACTGTACTGGAGCAACCAATAGCTCTATTATTGGATTTGAGGTCTGTTCCACAGGAGAGAACTCATGGCTGGTAAAGAGAATGAGAAGAAATGCCTGAGGGAAAAAGCTCCAAGCCTCAATTCATGACAGCTAAGAGCTGGAATCAATCCAGATGCCCATCATTAGATGAATGGATAAGAAAGATGTGGTCTATCTACACTATGGAATTCTACACAGCAGTAAGGAAAAATGAAACAATGAAATTCGAAGAAAAATGGTCGAACACGTAACAGATCATTCTCAGTGATACCACCCAATCACAGAAAGGTAATTGTTGCATGGTCTCACTCATCTGTGGCTCCTAACCTGAATCTGCCAGAGATGCTGTCATACCTAATAAGTACCTTGAGGAACAGACAATAGGGTGGGACGGGAGGGGAGGGTAAGGGGGAGGGGAACAGTAAGGGTGAGGGGGAGAGTAAGGGTGGGAGGGAGGGTAAGGTTGGGGGGACACAAATAAAGTCCCAAATGGAAATGGTACCATAAAATCCTAGATTCTGAACAACAGGCTAAAACAGTGATCCTTCAGCAGGCCCGTAGAGGGAACAACTGAACCACAGAGACCTGGAGAGGACATCATGAAGACTAACCCTAATCTTTTCCTGTTTTTTTTTCTCTCTCTCTCTTCCCCCCTCTTCTTTCATGCTCTCTTTCTTTTTTATATTACGTATCTTTTTCTTGAATAATCTTCCTTGGCACTGACCTGTATCTCCCAGCACCAGCATGCAGTTAACTTTCACAATGAGTTGTTGATCAGAGAGACCTACAAGGTTTCCCAAAGAAGACACATGTCACTTCTCTTTATCCACCACCTCTACATTTTTTTAATTATTATTTTTTTATTGACAACTTTTATACTTACATACAAAAAAACCCACCTGATATTTCCCTCCCCTCCCCCCATTCCACTTTTGAACTCCAATCTCTATCATATCCCCTCCTTTTTTTTTTTAATAGTTGTAGAACCGATCCTCTTTAGTCAGCAACCTTTACATCGATGTTATATTGGTTCAAGGACTGCCATTATCCTTAATTTTAACAGAAAAAAAAATGAATCTTGTCTGTTGCCACTGGTCAAAATGAATGACAAACTTTTTTTTTTTTTTTTTTACTAATATACAAATACATATAGATTACAGAGATTGGTGCAGTAACATGTAAATTGAATGCATTTGTACATTCTGTGATGTTTAAGTTATGTTGTCCTTGTCTATCTAATATTTTACCTGCATGATTATATTCTGAATAATTTTATCTCTGATTTCTAATTTATCTTTGTGACAGAAAGTATAGTACAAAGACCTGTATTTTTTTAATGTACTAATACACATTGAATTGTTAAGAAATTTGCTAAAAATGGACTGTACCATCTGTTCTGATATAATGTGTATTCTTCTTTAATTCAGTGAATTGTTATTTTCTGAATGATATCATAATTTGTGGGCTTTCCATAATCCTATGCATTTCTTCATGATTATTCTCAATATGTGTAACCAGAGGATTTGAAATTTTCCATCAAAGTCATGGTTTTGTCTGTTTTTGTGTGTTTCTTCACTCTATTTTATGTTTTATGTGTTTAAGCCCTCTTTCTGTCCATAACAATGGGTTAATATCCATAACAATTTTCACAGCATTCAGTTAATGGTAGTTTGAATATATGTCCCCCAATATATTCAATGTTTTATTACTTTATAGTTTGCATCTTCAATCACCTTTTCAAGGCACTGGGGCTGGTCTTAAGGTGTGGGTTTGAGATTCCATTGTAAAGATTGCAAACCATAAAATATAGTTTTGCTCTTTCTGTGGTGGCTGGTTGGTTTCTAATTTTCCCAGTGATGTCTTGGTGTTTTTTTTTTGCTTGGTGTTGCTGCTCTTTTAAAGGGTGGACTTAAGCGTCTCTCCAGGAAGCCTCCAGGCCTTCAGTGCCGGATTGGGAATCCATGCACTGAGCAGCTTATATGACCTGCAACCTGCTATTAATGGGTAATCAATAAATCCCCTTTTAATACAATTCACTGTCCATTCTGTTTCTAGAGAAACAAACATAAAAGATATTATTTCTGGTAATTTTTAGGATGTCTAATTTTTCTTTTTTTGCTTAAATGTGGTAATCCATTTATTCAAACACCTAAGCATTCATTCTCATTTTTGCCCTCCATTTATTCCTCTACATTCTTTCTCAGTTTTCTTTCCATATAATATATAAATAATTTTATATATCGGTTTAAAACTTTAACAATTTTGATAAAACATGATATTTTTCTTTCTGAGTCATTTTTACCTAATATAAACATCTTCAAATGCATCATTTCCATGTAAATAGCTGAATTTAATTTTTATTTTATTTTAAAAATTAATTAGAATATAAAAATAGTTTATTCTGATGTTTAAAGCATTTTTTGTTATTCACCCTCTCTTTGTCCTCCAATACACATAATTAAATTTATCTTTATTATTTATATTTGTAGAATAATTATGATTGTGAAGTAAAATTTTGACAATTCATTTAAATGGCTTTATAAAGAAAATTATTTTAATTTAATGCAATTATTAAATGAAAAGAGATTAGATCACCATGTTTGTATTAGTTCATATATTTTCTGCCATCATAAAAAATAAATTAAGCTTTATAACCCCCATATATGTTTATTTTCAACACTGTGGCTTATTTTTAATAGTCACCATTGTTTATGTTATACATCATGAACTTTTGACATTCTTTCTGCACAGTATATATACTGATACTTTATACATGGCATAAGAAATTTTAGGGATACATTTTCATCTCTATAGAATGTTTTCTTGTTTAAAATGTTTTTATTTATTTGAGAGAGAAAGCAATAATGCGAGAGAATGAGCAAGTATTTCTGAACCTCCTGCCACTGCAAACAAATTCCACACTCAGGCAGTTCTTTGTGCATCTGGCTTTACATAGGTTCAGGGAACTTGAACAATGGACATGAGACTTTGCAAAAAAGCAACTTTAACTGCTGAGGCATCTGCCCAGCCCCTAGGAATGCATATTCACCTCGAGTACAGTTATTGTGTTACTATCCCTGTGTGTGTTTAACTTTGGCACAATGTTGGCACATAGAGTCACATGTTTTATATGATTGATTTACTCTTTTGACTCTTCACATCACTGGCGATTTCTCACTGGAGCTACGCCAAGCTGTACAATGTCTGATTTCTTCCAGAAATGCTGATTTTTTTTTTTTTTGGCATGAAATTAAAACAATTCTGGGAAAAAGTCAAATCCTTTCCAGGTTTATTTTAAAACCTCATTTAAGCAAGAACAAGGCAGTATTTCTTTGTAGAAATAATTTTATTCTCCTCATAAAATATGCCTCTTCCTGTTATCTTATCTGAATTGACATAGTTTGAATAAAAATTCTCTACGTTTCATAATTTAATGAACTTTACCTTCAAAAAATCATAATTGTTCTCCCCAAAGTATGACTTCTTTCCTCTTCTTTGAAACATCACAGCTGCATTCAATCAAATTATGACGAAGATACAAATGAATTAGGATTAAGTAGAAGTAACTAATCCAGTACTTTTAATAAATAAAATCATTTTAGCATAATTAGTAACTTTAAATACTCAATATGAATGGTAGCCACAATGTATTCCAATAGATATTTTCGTAGTTTCTTATGTGTATTATATATTTTACTTTAAAAATTCAAAGATTCTTCTGTTTCTTTTTCTTTTCTTATCTTTTTTTTTTTACTTTTTTTTTTTTTCTTATTGTCCTTTGCAAATACAGGGGATGAAATCCAAGGCTGTCAAACATGTTGGCTAAGAACTAACTCTACACTAAATTACGTTTTTTTGTTTTTGTCCCTAAATTTTAAAAGATAATTCTATAAATGTTCCAAGAGTATAGAGTAAACTAATGTATCATCTCAGAAGTAGTTTTCTTTTTTTTTAAATCTGCCTGGACATTGTTCAGTATCCTAATATTTATGCTTTACAAAACTACAGGATATAGTGTCACTTATCATATTTCTAGTCATAGAATGCCAGTTGCCTCTAAGTGACTATGAATACATGTCCCCCTACTAGAGATCTGCTCTCTGCTGCTCATTGTCCATTCACCCTTTCTGGACATCATGTCCAGGTTACTTTAATGCACTGCATCTTGCCTGTCCCTTCCAGGTCTCCCTTGCTGACATCTGTTCAGCTTCAGAGCTCAGCTAGATGCAATTTTATTTCCATGAGAGTAAAATATTTCTTTAATGTCTGCTCCTTATGAGTTGAGTATTCAGTTAGTCACAACATAGATTCTGCTACAAGAAAGTTACCAGCTTACTTTTCTGTGCCTATCACAGCAGTGGTAAAGTCGGAAAGAGAAAATCCCATTTTGTTTATACTTATATATTAATTTTCTGAAGATAGAATTTTTAATGTTTCTTAAACAATTCTCAATTTCACAGATTATGAAAGATGTGTTTAGGTAGAGTTATTATTAGGTTCTGAAGATCTAATTGTAAACACCATTTATTTGTCCAATTCGACTTTTTAATTTCAAATCTTAAAACAGATCTTCAGTTCTCCGTGAATAAGAAATGCTGATATAAATCAAATTCTGCTTCAATCATACCACTAGTTGTTTCCTGAAAACATTATCAAATGATTTCTCTTTAAAGTCACGTTTGTATGTGTATTAGTGTAAAAATACACACATATATAATACATATACTACACTGAAACAAAATTCATTACAACAATGATACATCCCTCTTAAAGGAAAATTTTTTATCAAAGCAATATGTATCTATAATTTAATGAGCATTCAATATACTATAGAATATAAACTTGCTACTCATATATATTCTGTATACACACCATGCACTTATGCTGGGTGATAGAATAAAATACAACAAAATGTTTACTCATCTGTAAAAATCATTTTTCTATATAAATGATAATATGCCCATCACAACATTTTCTAGGTGGAAAACCAATGTAACAATCTTGTGTGTTTTCAGTATGAAAATAGAAAGGTATTATTTCCTGGACAAAATCTAGGCTGAGCAAAACAAATAACACTCTTCCACACAGTGATTCACCAGAACATGACCTTTCACAGAAAAATTCCAGTGTGAAAATATTCTATAGAGGGCATAACTGCAAACATATCCTGACATATTCAGGACCACCAGCAAAACCAGTAATAGGGAAGAAATTCATGCATACTAATGAGAGTGAATTAGAGAATGTGGGCTATAGTTTTGTGTCGTTTCATTCAGTCCTCAGGAAATATCATTTTAGCTCACTCTACTTATGCAGAGATTAATATTTTCACCTTTTTGAACAGATATCTATGAACTTTATGGAACACTGCAGCAAGGATTGAGGGTTGAACAAAGCAAAAGTGATGCTTTTGGAACAGTTCAGAAATCACATGACAAATAATCTTATTAGTATATGTGCATTATTGGGCTTACACTGAAAAGAACCATATAAATTCTCAAGTTTGTGTTTCACAATGTTCATGCTAATGACAAGATTTAATTTCCTTCATGCTATGGAAAACCAGGCTTAAAAACTTCCCTGTAGAGGCTTTGGATGCCATGAGAAAGTAGTTTAGTTGGAGGAAAATGTTATTCTATTTTATTATTTCTACATTTTATATAATTTTGTGGGCTTTAAAAATTTCATTTTTGATTATTCCTTATTCATGGATTTAACTTATAAACAGAAAAATATATATATGCATATGAGGTTAATATGGTTTATTCTTTAAGTGTATACATGTCTATTTTACACTATTTGGAGCCATCTTATAAAGAACATTCCCTTGGAAACATATACCTAGATTTTGTGATTGTGGTGTCAGCACAAGTGTAAAGGAGATAGACACAGAGAACACTCAACTGCCACCAAATCAGATAGCCAGAGACAAAGTGACTCCCAACAGGGCTGAGGGAAATTTGTGGAAGAGGGGGTGGAAAGATTGCTAGAGCCATACGTTGGGCCACTATGCACAGAGACATTGCTGCTCCCCCATAACTGATGGCTACCCCCACAATAAAAGACCCACAATCCCCATGGGGGGAGGATAAAGAGAAGGCTAATGAAGGTACCATCATGGCTGTGTACACACTATATACATAACTAATCTTTTAAGTTGTTTATTTTTTAATAATTTATTATTTATTTATTTATTTGTTAAAGACAGAGAGAGGGAGAGAGAGAATGGGTGAGCCAGTGCCTCAAGCCACTGTAAACAAACTCCAGATGCATGCGCCACCATGTGTATCTGGCTTAAGTGTGACCTGGAGAATTGAACCGAGTTCCTTAGGCTTCACAGGCATGCACCTTAGCTGCCAAGCCAATTCTCCAGCCCAAAAGTTGTTTATTTTTTGTAAAACCAGGATTTTTATGTCTGTGTTTATGTAAGTATAGTTTGTTTCATGTGTTATAATTTTTTATTGTTTGAATGCAATTCCTTCAATGTTGCAGCATTATTTCCTTATTGGATATTATACTTCCTGAATATATTTCAAAATTATTGTACTGTCATTACTACAAAATGATTGTGCAGTGCTAAAGACAATGTGATTTCTTGATAATTAACTTTGAAATGGTTTCTCCTTGTTGAGGTAGAAATAAATCCCTATAAAAATTTCCTTTCAAATTGGCTAAGTAATTATTGGTAATATTTTAGTTGGTGTATGAACTATGCTGTGAGAGAAAAAAAAAAGAGAGTCATTTTAAAATTTCTAATGGTTTATTTTCCATGTTTGCATTAGCTCATTGGAAAGATATGTTAAATTGCATAATCCCATATTTGTCTATAGCACTTATTTTCATTTTTGATATAGATCACACATTTTAAAATAAATTCACCCATAGTGAATGCTTTATTTAAAATTATGCTTATCAATAAATTTTTGTTTACATGAAAGTCTTTATGAAAAATTAAAATTTCCAGCCAAAACTCCTATGGCCACACATTTTTGATAAAATAGTATGATAATAGAATAGAATAGAATAGAATAGAATAGAATAGAATAGAATAGAATAGAATAGAACAGGACAGAACAGAAATGGAATACAGAGAACAGAACAGAACAGAAAAACAACAGAACAGAAAAGATTAGTTAATATGAGCCAGAAAACATACTTAGTTACTTATTATTGCTTCTGCTTAGGTGCATTTTAGGGAATGCCATGCAGAGATGGGAAATTAAAAGTTGGGAAAGTGTGAGGGAATGTGGAATTACACTGAGCTCATTGCATAGCAACTAAAGAGCATGTTTGACCACCAACACCACAAAAATTCATACATACACTTGAACATACACACATATGTACATAATACACATGTATGACATACTTACATATATGCATACATACATATACACACACAAATAAGTACTTAAGAATTATTAGAAAAATATGTCATTAGACAAATGGAATTTGGATACACCACTCTGCTCCTGAATGGATCCCAGTGACAAAAATTTCAGAATTATAATTCCAGACCTTAATGGTTCTTGTCAGAAGTATAATATTGTTCATTCATTAGATAATGCTGGTTGAGAAATCTGAAATAGAAGAAAACAGCAGAGCAGTGAGGCCATGTAAAATGAAGGATTTAAATATATTTTCCACAACATTTGTAATAAGGCAATATGTAAAAATGCAGCTTCTCCCCTGTGATCAGAAGAAAGAAATTCAGATTAACTTATGAAATGTATGCCGGGACCTTAACAGGCACCCGATTCAACAGAAGACTAAAGGAAATGTTAATAGGCATTTTCTGTAAATGAACTGATAATAAATAATTGAGGGCTTGAAAGTCACATATGGTATCTCCACTCTCACTTCATGGTCTTCCCCTTTCCTCGTTCTTTTCAAAAATCTTGTTATTTTTGCTTTTGTTTGTGCCTTCTTTGTCTTCCTCCTCCTCCTTCTTTTTATCTTCTCAAACTGTTACAAATGGTAAAATAATTTTCACTAACCTGTTGGCTTAACTTAAAAAAAAAAATATGGTTCTAGGATGGATATGGCACCAAGGATTTAGAGTGGTAATACCTAGGCTACATAGAAGAGCACTCTCATAGGTAAGAGTTACAGACATAGACACTAATGGAGGAATGTAGGGCAGAGGAGAGCACAGATACAACTTTGCAGTGCTTGATTCCTCGTTGTTTTACTGTGTGACATACTGTAGTTTAAGAAAGTAGTGATGAGGTCCAAAAAAAGTTAACATGAATTATTTCTTTCTGTGACTTCCAGTTGGACTTTCTCCTGAAATAATCAACATACTGAAATGGAAATGTTCAATTTTGGTTTATATGGCAAAACAAAAATTCATATTGTCAGACCACTATATATGTGGTAGTTATGAATTGCATGAACTATATATGTTGAAGTATTTTCACAAAAATTTTGGTACTTCTAAATCCTCTGACCCATATTGAATTGATTGATATTTACACAGGATACAAGTTATGAATCTAGCTTTAATCTATACAAGAATATCAAGTTTTATGAACACTGTCCTTCCTCCAATTTATGCTTTTGGAATTGTTTTAAAATTTATATGCCTGAAATTGTTAAGAGTTATATCTGAAACTACTATTCATTTGATAAAGAAACCTGTGTTGTGTCAATACAATGCTATTTTTGTTAGAATGGCTATAAACTTGATCTTGAAATCAGGGATGGTGACACTGTGAATATTATGCATGTTGCTCAGTACAGCTTTGGTTATTTGTAGTCTGTGGTAGTTTGATTGTGAATGTATGACCCCACTGCATGGCATATTCTTGAGTAAGCTTGCAACTTAAATCTCCACCTGCTTGTTCTGGTGTTACTGGGGACAGATGCTAAGTCCATTCCGAAAGTGTGTTTATAGCCACTTTGAGCTCTGGCTATACTTTTGATGCTGGCTTTGCTCTCTCTGCTGTGGATATTAAAGAGAGCCAGCTTCCTTCACTGCTGATAGTTTCACCCCTGGATTCTGTAGGCCTGAAACAAGCTCTTTCCTCAGTTAATCTGCTTCTAGTTCAGCGTTTGTCCCGTGTAATGGTTTAAAAGGATGTGTCCCAGTTGATTCAAGAGTTAAAGCTGTTAACACCGTCTCACTGTGGGAAGATCCAAGGGCCCAGCCTTGAAGTCTGGGGACAGAGCCATAATTCCAATCTAAAGATATGAAAAGTGCTTGAGTTCTGCCATTATGGGTTTCCTGGAGTATGCTTGCTTGTGCTGGTGATGGTGGTGGAATTTCTCTTTACATCCACCTGTGAACATGGGCCAGATTCTTCTGCCCTTAAGAAACTCTCCCTCTATCCATAAGCAAAATGAATTCCTTCCTCCATAACTGCGCCTGGTTTGGAAGCTCATCCCAGCCACGTGAGGCTGACTGGGACATGCAGGAAGAAGAAAGAAAGTAAGTGCAATGGTAAAAATGGGACCTGGAGTAGGATTGTTGCTGCAATGAATCTGACCATGTGGGTTTTGGGTTTTCTGGAACTTGTGGGCAGAATTAATGTGGATGAATTTGGTACTTTGGACTAGAGAATCCTTGAAACATTATAAACAGTGCTAGAATGACTATTCTGCTGAGACTGTGGAAATGCTAAATGCAGAGAGATTTTTGGCAGTGATGACTTGATTTATGACATTTTAAAAATTAGAGAACTTTGTTGGAACTGGGTATTGGCATAAAGGCTGGATATGTTCCACTGTCCATGCCCAGAGAATTTGATCAAGGTTGAATTGAAAAGTAATGGACAGGCATGTTTACAGAAGGTATAGACCCAAAAATATGACAGAGGTATGGTTTATTATAGGGAAAAAATCAACCAAGTCTAAAGTTTCAGGCACAGATAATGGTTAGGAAAGCAAGTGAAGCCGTTGTATGGCTCTATGAAGAACAAGCATGGTTTTCAGTGTAAAGCTGGTGATGTTTTGGATATATCAGGACTGCGGAGCAGCTGCCATGGAGACCTGCTCAGTCAGCCCCGCTGGATGGGCAGAACTGGAATCCAGACACTTGTGCCACTAGTTTTGGATGCCGGACATGGACTGCAGATGCTCCCTGTTTGTCTGCTGGGTATTATTTGCATTGGTCCAGTCTTTTCTTGTTATGCCATTATTTCCTTTTTGCAAAGGGAATGGTTACTCTGTGACATTATGTGTTGGAAGTAACTTAACTTGTGTTTTGATCATACAAGCTCACAGTTAAGAGATAGTCTTAAATCTCAGATGAGACATGAGACTTTGGAACAGTCTTAAAGTTGGATACCACTGATGTTGGTCTGAGAGCAATTTGTATTGTGAGATGGCCATGAGTCTCTGTGGGCCTGGGGCAGAATGTGGTGGTTTGAATGGGAATGTATGTGTCCCAAAGTCCATGGGATTCTTGATTGAACCTTCAACCTAAGTCTCCACCAGCCTTCTTGAGAGTGTGTCACTGATTGTGGAGTCCAGCCCTAAGGAAGATGTATGCAGGGCCAGTTTGATCCCTGGCTATCTGTGCTTGCTGATGTTGGTGTCTCTCTCTCTCTCTCTCTCTCTCTCTCTCTCTCTCTCTCTCTCTCTCTACCTCTCTCTCTCTCTTGTAGTTGCTGAAGTTAAGCAGTTTCCTCTGCTGTGCATGGTGTTTTATGGTGATTCCATGAACCAGAAACAAATCCTTTCCTCTCATAAGCTGATTCTATACAGGTGTCTGTCCAGTACTGAGAAAGCAACTGCAACAGGGTCTTTTGTGCTTCCATATGAATTTAGGACTATATTATATTTCTTTAAAAAAGAAGGCATTGGAATTTTGATGGGGATTTCACTGACTTAATACATGGAAATAGAACTGAGATGCTCTGCAGTAATCAATGGGAATAATGGTACAATGGTGGAGTGTGGGATCATGAATATGAACAAAGTGTATAATACACAAATGTCAAATGTCCTTACAAAACCCATGTCTTTATACAAGACTATATAGCACCAAAAGAGAAGTTAGCAACTAGCATAAGTTTTTAAAAAGTTTTCTGTAGAAGTACAAAATAGAAAATGTGTTTTTTTTTCTTTAAAACCTAGGTATTAAATCACTATTAATAGATGTAGGTTATGTGTTACAAATGAAGCATTAAATTAAAGTTCCATCTGCCTGGATTCAAAAGTTATTAACATGGTTAAATTCTTATTATTTTGATTCAGGAAAAGATGATGTATATATTTGTTCTGACTTGCACTTTTTTCTTTTCTCAAATAAAATTATGGGTGAATTGTTACTAATAGAAATGTTCACTGTAGAAAACAGAATGTTGCTGAGTTCACAGAGCTGTCTGCAACTGCCTGTCAGGAACATAAAATATCTCTTGAAAATGCCATTTTAATGTGGCATAAAATAATACAATTTAAACTAAGCAGGTATGACACTGAGAGGAAGCAGGCACAGGGACTCCTCTATGTCATTCAGTCAACAATCTCTAACCTATTTACTATATTGTGAAATTTAACAAACTGAACGGCATTATCTAACTTACATTAAATGTTAAATGATAAAAAAGAATGTAATATATTAAATGATAAAGTAGATAAGAAATTTATTCGAGCTAGCTTAGGGATGTATCTTATTGAAGGGATATATAGGTACTTAGTACTGATAAAAACATTCAATATATAAAACGTTATGTCATATATTACTAACTTACTTCATAATATCAATGTGTTTTGAGGAATTTGTTTTGTCAAATCACTAAAGGGCACCTAAAATATTATAATTTTGGTCTTATACCTAACATAAAACTTGGAGTTTACAGCTGACACATGTGAAATATATTAGAGAACACATACAGTAGAGTTTATTTCCCAACTATTCATTATTTTAAAAATATATAAAGTCTATTAGTTATTCGTTTATTTGAATGCAATTTTGCATATATAGTTGCCAAGTACATGTTCTTAATCTTAACACATAGTTTAATAGCAAATACCTATAAAATTTTTAAATTATACATAATTTTTAAATTCTTTATTGACAACTTCCATAATTATAGACAATAAATCATGATAATTTCTTTCCCCCACACTTTCCCCTTCACAACTCCACTATCCATCATATCCTCTCCACCCCCTAAATTAGTCTCTCTCTTATTTTCTTGTCATTATCTTTTCCTCCTATGAGGGTCTTGTGTAGGTTAGTGCCAGGCACTGCAAGGTCATGGGTATCCAGGCCATTTTGTGTCTGAAAGAGTGCATTGTAAGGAGTCCTACCTTTATTTTGGCTCTTACATTCTCTCTGCTACCTCTTCCATGCTGAACCCTGAGCCTTGGAAGGAGTGGCAGAGATGTTTCAGTGCTAAGCATTATTCTGTCACTTCTTCTCAGCACCATGGTGACTTTTGAGTCAACCCAGTAATCACTGCCATCTGAAAAGAGAAGGTTCTGTAACCAAGAGTGAGAATAGCATTAATATATGGGCATGAACATTAAGAGAAGTCCTCACTCAGCAGTTTGGTGAGCATAACTTATGCATTTAGCCAGATACCAGCAGGCAATACACACCTAGGTCTTATTACCTCCTTTGTCATAGGTTTTCAGTGGCAGGAATGTGTTCCCACCAGTGGAATGGGCCTCCAGTCAAATTAGAGAGTGGATGGTTTTCCCTATAACAGGCATGCCACTACTGCACTGGTTGTCACATTTGGCCTGGCTGGCCAAATTTAAGGCTTGCAGTGTCCACTGTTGTTTATCTCTACTGATGACTTCTCTCTCTCCCATAGAGCTGCATGCAGCATAGCTTTTTCCAGCTGTCTGTCAGGTGGTCTGTGGGGAGGAGGATTTCAGCCAAGCTCCAGCAAGTTTTCTCAGTGACCTTGAAGCCCAAACAGATACATCATTTTAATATGAGTGACTTGTCTTAAAATATTATAATCAAAAGAGAATTTGTTTAATTTAATAATTTTTTCTCTCCCTTTATTTTGTATGATGATTCATCTATTTATTTGGAGACCATTTTCCAATTAATAGTGTTTCTAGACATATTGTATGTAGAAGTAGTGATATAATATTTTTCCTTTACAGGCTTTTTATTGTTTGTTTTGTTGTTGTTGTTGTTGTTTTCCGAGGTAGGGTCTCACTCTAGCTCAGGCTGACCTGGAATTCACTATGTAGTCTCAGGGTGGCCTCGAAGTCATGGCAATGCTCCTACCTCTGCCTCCTGAGTGCTGGGATTAAAGGCATGTGCCACCACGCCCGGCTCTAAAATCATGTTTGTAAAGTAGTTAATGCTCTTCTGGTAGAACAACACTAACAGACAAACATAATGATTTTAGTGAAATCCAACTTAGTAAATCCATGAAGTTATTGGGGTTTCCCATACCATTGTGAGTGACTCAAAGGCAGCTGCCTCACCAAAAAGCCCATCACTACATAGATAACAGCGCAGTGAAACTGCTTCACTGGGACTTAATTGCACAACTTGAAAGCAGCTTTAGGTAACAGAGCTTCTTGTACTAACTGCTTACTGCTGGTGTAACCTTGAAGAGGAGTCTTGTGTTCTCTGTAACTTTCAGGAAGTTCAGGAGACCTGGGCATTGCTTCCTTCTTGAGATTCTTGTTCATCTTACCTCCCTGTAGGAAGAAATATTTCAAAATGTAGAATCATGTGATTCAACAGCAGTTTACAGACACTATGTGTGGAAAGGACATGTACATACTTTTTTTTTTTTCTCAGCACAATGGTGCCTTTAGAGTCAACCCAGTGATCACTGCCATCGGAAAAGAGAAGGTTCTCTAACCAAGATTGAGAGTAATATTAATATATAGGTATGAACATTAAGAGAAGTGCTCAACTGGAAGTTTGGTGAGCATAACATATGCATTTAGCCAGCCAGCAGCAGTCATTACACACTTAAGGCTTATGACCTCCCCCACCATAGATTTTCAGTATCAGGAATGTGTTCCCACAATTGGAGTGGGCCTCCAGTCTAACTAGAGGGTGGATGGCCATATTTTGTCTTTGTATCCAATGGCTTTTAATTTTCTCCTCCCTCAACTTCAGCTGTCTAATGTAGAAGAGGTCTCCCCATTTATAAAAGGATAGAAGACCAACTTTCACAAAGAAAAATTTAGTTATTATAGATTTGTTGAATATAAGCATCAGAATTATAATTGCAGTAGATATCCTGTGATAAAAGAACCTTTACATCAACAGGGCAAAATGAGGGGAAATTTATATAGAAAATTGAGGTTAAACTTGTATGTATAAATGATGTCATTTTTCTATAACATTGTGTTCTAGATCATAGAAGAGTCTGCATTTAGGAAAGTTCACTTATAGAAATTATGCAGTAGACTGTATCTCACTACACTTAACTTCTAAACTATCTCCTTACCAAATAATACCATTACCAAGTAAAATAAATGTAAGGTATAATGTTACTGAAATCCTTATTGCTTGCTGGAGTACTGTGAATAATTTCCCAGTACAATAGAACGTACCTAGTAGCCCAGGTATTGAGAACTGCTGTGCACTTTAAAAACACAAGGAGCAAAAGCAAAAAGGGAGATGGGGAAATTATCAAAGAGGAATAAGGAGCTAGAGAGTGAGTGAGAAAGAGGCGGGGCGGGGAAGGTCAGGATAACCAGCCTATCCTGAGAGAGTGTTCATATGTAAAATCATCACTCATGGGAACCATAACCTGTAGTGCATGATGTGAGCACACCAGCTGAGTCAGTGCAGAGCCCTTCTTTCATTGCTCTGCTCCTGAATATGTGGATCTGGCTGACGGATGCTTTGGCTCAGCTGATGTGCAAAGTAATCTCCAGGCTATTGTAGTTATTCAACCTCAGTATCAGCTTCACAAACCCACACACTGATTTGGTTTTACTGCTTAGCTGGCTGAATTCATCATCATTTCTCAGGCTCTAGTCATAATTCATTTTGAAAACTTGTTTTGAATGATTCAGAGTTACTACCCTAAATACCTGCTTTTCTTCCTTCAGGAAAATGACACATATGTGGGGACATATCACGGTCCCTGAGTGAATTGTTACTGTCATAGTGTTCCAACAGGCCAGAACCAAGTTACTAATGAAGCCCAGACTTGCTACATTGTAGCTACTGCAAACCAGATTGATCATTCATTCCAGATATGGGGACACATCCATCAGACTAAGGAACACAGACTCTGATGAAGACATTACGACTGCATACCAGAGTCTTGCTTCCTGCTGTGCTTGGCCAGATGTCTTAAAGGGGAGGATAGCATTCTGCAGATAACTACAACAGTGCGTTTTACTGTTTTCAAGACTATTTGCATATATTTTTAATAAGAATGTGCTTCACTTTGTAGTCCTCTCTTTTCAAGCCACACACTCTTAGCCTATGGAACTTATGATGCTATGATACCTAAAAGAAAACAGTTGGCACACAATAGTTAATAGCATTAGAAGAGAGCAGGAATAAAATCATACCCATACTATGTGGGTGAGTTCAGAAATAGTAGCCTGCATGTCAGTTTGCTTACCTGCTTGGTTCCATAATGAAGATGTCCTATAGCATGGGCACTGTCTTTGCTTACATATGGCACAGAGCCACTCTCCTGCAACAGTTGTACTCAAGGCTAGTTAACCCCCGAAGCCCAGAATAGTTTCCATTTGACCTTAGCAGGAAAGTTTGCCAGCCTCTACCCCAAGGTATAGAAAACAGTGGGGGAAAGGGGTAGAAAAAAGTCCCTTCAAAAAATAGATGGGGGGCTGGAGAGATGGCTTAGTGGTCAAGGTGCCTGCCTGCTAAGCCTAAGAACCCGGTTCCAATCTCCAGGTCCCACATTTAGCCAGATGCAAAGTGATGCAAGGGCGCAATGCCCCACTTGCCCACAAGGGGGCGCACACATCTGGATTTCGTTCACAGCAGCTGAGAGACTGCTGGCGCATCCATTCTCTATCTGTCTCCCTCTCTCTCTGTCTGTCTCTCTCTATATCTCTCTCCAAAAAATAAATAAATAAATAAATAAGATGGGTAGTTTTTATATCCTAATGAAAAAAGTGACATTTATCTCATGAAATATGAGATCTAAAATTCAAACCACCATGATTGATTTTACACTTAAACATGTAAAAGAAAATGATGAGAAAGGTTTCTATCCAAAATATGATATAACTTCATCACTTTGGAAAGTATAACAATTGACGGCATAATACAACACATTAACCACAAATAAAGAGATTAAACTATGTGGTATTGTGACTTTGTGTCCCCCATAGACTCAGTTGTTTTATTAAAGCTCCCACTTTGTTTCTCGAGCTTCCTGGCTGGAGGAGTTGTCACTGGGGTTGACCTGATTCACAGCCCTAAGGAGCACAAGGAGTGCAAAGAGGTTTGAGCTCTGTGGGGGTTTCTTGCCATTGGTTGTGTGTTTGCTGCTTCTGGTGTTTCCTGGCTGTTTTTTGTTTGTTTGTTTGTTTGTTTGTTTGTTTGTTTCCTCTCTCCTCTTTGGTTTATGAATGAGAGCTAATTTCTTTCTCCATGGATGGAACTACCCCCCTCCTTCTGTAAGCTGAAATAAATCGCTTCCTCCTATACAAACTACCTGTTGAATATTTGTCCCAGCAATGAGGAACTGTCTATAATAACCTATAATTAAAATATTTATTGTTGCAGAAAATAAAACTGTGCATGAAATACACAAAGTAAGTAAACAGTTCTTACATAGAGTATACACAACTACAAATACTTTAGAAATATTTGAACAATAATACCATTTTGAATGTCCTTTATATTTCAAACCTGTGCAAATGATCAATAAATCCATGGTGAGGGGTGCATCCAAAAGAATAATCAATGAGATCAACATTCTGGTGCAAATTTGGTAGTATAAGCAAGAGAGTTAATGTCAGTGTGGCAAAGATAACCCTTTATTAGAAGTGAACATAATGAAATTACATATATATCATTGTCTATTATGGTTCTGTTCTATATATGAACATTAGGGTTCACTATACGAACATGTCAGTGAGTCAGTATAACAAATGAATGTGCATATATAAGTGTGTACAAATATAAAATTAAAAGGTCTGTTTTTTTTTTTACTTTGGCATGCATACTCATCATTGGTTTTCCTTGGCAGTCTGCAGGCTGCCCATCGAGGCATCCACAAATGCTCACTCCAAGAAGTCAGGACCTTCAGAACAAGAAGGGCAAGTGATGTAGCCCCAACCTGTGGTTGACAGGCAAGGAGATCCCTGGAGATATCTGCATGATCCTCCTTCAGGGCGGATGTCCATGGACAAGAAAAGCAGATAGGAAAAAGTCACCTTCTTAAGAAGAGCCAAGCTTGTACTGGTGAGTATGACTACCACTTCCTTTTTTTATTTTTTTTAATTTCCTTTACTTTTATTCATTGATTTATAAGACAGAAAGAGAGAGAATGAACAGGAGTACAAGGGCCTGTAGGTATTGAAAATGAACTCCAGACACATGTGCCACCATGAGCATCTGGTTTACATGGGTACTGGGGAATCGAGCCTGAATCCTTAGGTGTTGCAGGCAAGTGAGTTAACCAATAAACCATCTCTCCTGCCCAGTAGATCTTTCCTTTTCTCCCTTCCTTCCTTCCTTCCTTCCTTCCTTCCTTCCTTCCTTCCTTCCTTCCTTCCTTCCTTCCCTCCCTTTCTTTCCTCCCCCTGCTCCTCCTCCTTCTCCTCCTCCTCTTCCTTCTTCTTCTTCTTCTTCTTTTTTTGAGGTAGGGTCTTTTCTTCCTAGCTCAGGGTGATCTGGAATTGACTATGTAGTCTCAGGCTGGCCTCAAACTCACAGTGATCCTCCCACTTTGGCCTCCTGAGTGCTGGGATTAAAAGTGTGCCCCACCACACCCAGCATGTCACTTGTAGTTATCCCACATCTACAAGAGATTGAACACCTTGCTCTAATTTAGTGTAAGTTCCCCTCTCTTTGTTGAGGCACCTGACAGTTGTCTCTGACAACACTCTCTCACACATCAAAATGTGTGTGATTAAAGTTTTAGTCACCTCTTGGTTTATTTTGTTCTATTCAATTTACCAAGCAAAAGTAACCATAAGAATATGTATATGCAATGATGCAGCAAGCTCAACTTAGCATCCCCAAATACTTGTGTGTATGTATATGTGTGTGTGTGTTCACAAAGGATCTAAATATACATATTACTACAAGAATCATACTTATCAAAATTGAAACAAATATTCCCCTCAAACTTAGAACAAATAATGCATATGCACAAAAATTCAATTTATCAATGAAATTGACTCATTTTTGTTACAACATGAATGACACAAGCATAGTGAATTGAAAGAAAAATGTTATTAGACAATGTATGGTGTGTTATTTTAGTCATAGTGCTTCAGAAAGAGAAAAAAAAGCAAATTATAGTGTTTGAATGTAGGAAAATTAAGGCTAGGGAAAAGTAGAGATTTTAGAGAAGGATAATGTTTGGCTGAGATTCAGTATTCTGTTTCTTGAAGTAAATGATGGATACATTATTTTTCTTTTATTATCAAGCCATTACTTTTAACTTCTGCTTGTATTATTTTTAAAGTTTTTTTTTCAGAATAAAATAATGGAAATATTAAGAGCAAAATGGATCAGGAGGTTCAGAGAATAGCCAAGCACAGAAAATTATGCAGGTCCAGCAGGAAGATTTTCAAACCATATTCCTAGATGTGAAATCTCATAGAAACATACTTTACTGAATAACATGGGAGTTTTAAAAGTATAAAAATACCTACAGTTTATATGGTAACAGTTATAATACATTTGGGTTCACAACTCAGAAATAGCCTGTGTCATGACTATATTTAAAGAAGAAAATAAATTAGGAAAATATATAAAATCTTGCATGGCCATTTATTACTTGGGAAGAGTGTGGTGATGTCAAGATCATCTTTCCATGTTATGAAATTCAAGTATTCAAGCACCGAATAATAAAACCTGGCTCATATTAACATTGCTATTTGAATATTTAATAATTAATACTAAATATTTAAATATTTAAAACATTCTTTTTATATGCAGAACAAATGATATACTTCCCTATGACCTTATCATTATTCCCTTTTATAGGTGGGGAGATAGAGGTATAATAGATGTAACAAGTTAAATTGTTTTGTAGTTGTAGAAAAAAAGAGATTCTAGAGTTGTATTATATACATACTTTTAGACAAACCTAAAAAAACTATGGCCTGGAGAGATGGCTTAGCGGTTAAGGCACATGCCTGCAAAGCATAAGGACCCAGGTTTGATTTCCTAGGTCCAATGTAAGCCAGATACACAAGATGGCACATACACCTGGGGTTCGTTTGCTGTGGCTACAGTTCCTGGTGTGCCCATTCTCTCCTCTCTCTCTCTCTCTCTGTCTCCTTTTCTCTGTCTTAAATACATATATACATACATATATACTTGCATATATACATACATACATACATACATACACACATACATACATATAAAATATTTAAAACAAAAGACACCTGTGAAGCCTGAGGATCCAGGTTTGATTCCCCAATACCCACGCAAACCAGATGTGCAAGGTAGCTTATGCATCTGGAGTTCTCAGTAGCTAGAAGCTCTGGTGTTCCCATTTCTCTCTCAGTGTCTGTCTCTCTCTATATCATAAATTAATTAATTAATTAATTTTTAAAATTATGTATCTCTGTCTGCAAGGTTACACATTCTGCTTATGGAGTCAGGTTACCAAGTGTAAAATCCTGGCTCTTCAATGTATCAGCTTGGCCACCTTAGGTAAATTTTTGAACCTCTCTGCTTTACTTTCTCTGTCTATAGAACAGGAATAGTAATAATTCCATGTTCCTGGCATGTACAGTAAACAATACTTATGAAAAACCTATTTTACTGTGGATAATCAAATACCACCTATGACATGAGAGAAAAATGCTTACTGTATATTTCATCAACAAGGCATGCATCAGTTTCTTTCCAATTATGTTGAAAATTCAGTTCTTAATTTATTTTTATCATTATATATGGTTCTGTTTTAAATGATCTTTCTATAAGTCTCAACTCTTTTGACCATATTCATGCCAAAATATGAAATAAAATATAGAAGCAAAGTCATATTCATAAAATAACTTATAATGAATATTACTGGAAAAGAAACAAAAAAAAAATTACCAGAACAAGAAAACTATGACACAAAACATTTCCATTCAATACTGTTCATCATAATAAAACATCTTCCTCTTAGGTTGCGTAGTATGAACAAAATTTGTAACAGATTATGGATCTGAAATTGGTTTTATGCTATGCACATTTTATAAACTGTGACTATCCTTAGATAAGGAAAGATAGGAGTGAATTGCCTTTGAAAATAATTATACACATGAATGCAAAACGTGATATGTATCATGTATCTATGTGCTTGTGCATGCCACAGCACACGTGTGGAGATCAGAGAACAACTGTGGGTGCTGGTCTTCATCTTTTGCCTCATTAGAGGATGGGTTTATAGTTGTTTGCAACTGTGATCACAATGCGAGCTGACCCTCAAGGTCCCAAATGGTCCTGTCTCCATCTCCCATTTTGTAATAGGCACACTAGCATTAGTGACACTTGTCTCACCCATTCAGCTTGATGTCAGTGCCAAAGTTCCAAACAAACGTTGTCATACTTGTGTGGAAAGGGTTTTACCCACTGAGCCATCTCCCCAAAGCTTGATTTATATCTTCCTTAAAATCGGAATTATCACAGTGACAACCTGCTTTGTTGAATGGATGCAGATTATACAATTTGAATCTACGTATGTGTGCAATTGGGGCCCATAGGTCTCAGAACAGAGTAAACTAAGGACATAAAGAGAGGCTTTATCAACAGTGTTTCATACCAGTTTGTGAATTATTGTTTAGATAATTGTAGTCAAGCTCTGTGTTGCTTACTTTACACCCTGCAAATAAAAAAAAATGTCCTTTTTCCAGTATCAATATTTAATAGTGAGCTTACTATAATAATTCAGTAATTTCCCCAGTAACTGTATTATACTGCAGCAGTAATGAGACAAAGTGTACCAGTAACTGCTGTGAGGAAGCCAGACTTAATTTCTATTTCAAAGCAAACATGCCTTTTTATCCTTTTCCATTTTGCAGCCCCCAAATTAAGAAAAAGGAAATCTTTTGTATTGTCCTGTGCTTTGAGATTGGGATGATTTTCATACCATCTTTTTTTTTTTTTTTTTTTTCCCTCTCTCCAGGAGGGTAATCATTAATCAGACTATGGCATTTGGAGTAGAATTATTCATGAAGAAATAAAACTTTCAGATGATTCTGAAACTGTTTCATCTAAAACCAAACACCAATGAGTATCTCTGGACTCACATGATAAGCCCACCTAGGAGAATGCAATGCCCTCAGTTAAAGATGGCAGTATTTAAAGAGCACCCACCTGGTTGGATACCAGGCAAAGAGGGAGAAAAGGGCTAATTGTGCACTTTAACCTCATGGGGTGGCTAATATTTTTCCTTACAGGAACATAGAGTTGTAATTGAAAATTATTTCTGGCTTACATGAATGAAAATAACTTGCCTGAGATGCAAAGATAACACTAAAAGTGTTTTTTCTAGAAATACTGCTAGAGAAACAAAACAATTTTGTTTCTTGATTTGTCCCTCAAGCAAAGAAAAAATAATCAATTTTTGTTTTTGCTAATTTAGAAGAGGCATCAACAATCAAGAGTGCTGCTTTTATTGTGTATTTTAACTGCTAAAAAAGAGATAAATAATTCAGCTTCATTCTTTCTTAACTTATTGTGCATCATGTTTACAAAATGACTGATGAAAACAGATGTTTCCATGCTATAACATTTTTTAATTGTTCACATTATATAAGCATGTACGTTTTGTGCATGTGTGGAACTTTGTCCTTGTATCTTCTTTTTGTCAACTAAGATGAGTAATGCCACTCTGTATAAAGACAAAATAAAAATTTAATATAGACACAAGATATCTAGATGCTTTATGTATGTTGTGGCTTGATTCAGGTGTTCCCCATAAACTTAGTAGTTCTGAATGCTAGGTCCCTAGCTGATGGAGATTTGGAAATTAATGCCTCCTGGAGGAAGGGTATTGTTGGGGGCAGGCTTATGGGTGTTATAGCCAGTATCCCCTTGCCATTGTTTGGTACACTCTCCTGTTCCTATTGTCCACCTGATGTTGGCCAGGAGGTGATGTCCACCCTCTGTTCATGCCATCATTTTCTCCTGCCTTTATGGAGTTTCCCCTCAAGTCTGTAAGCCAAAATAAACCTTATTTTTCCCCCCACAAGCTGCTCTTGGTCAGGTGATTTCTGACAGCAGTGCTAACCTGACTGCAACAGTAACGTTGGTATCAAGAATGGCATTTCTGCTAGACACCTGGCTGTGTGGCTTTGGCCTTTTGGAGCTGATTTTCAAAAGGAATGTGGAAGGATTTGAAACCTTGGCCTAAGAGATGCCTTGCAGTGCTATAAGTACAGCTTGAGGGACTATTCTGGTCAAAGGTGAAAGAACTGAATATAGTAATAACTATGACCTGTTCGATTTGGCTTGTGAGGGTGAAAAAGAGCTTTGCCTAGACTGGGCTGGAGGCAGTTTGTGTGAGAGAAAAGATGTTATGCCTGTGTCACTGGTATGAGCAGAGCATTATGGCGCAGAAAGGAAATCTTTGGGCTGAAACTGCTGCCCGTTCAGCTGCAATTGTATGAGAGATTACAACAATTGATATTGGGCCAGCTGACCCATTTGGGGACAATCGGAAGAATGCAATCTTTTGAAGGGGCCTCAATGCTTAAGGAGTGTCTTGTTCTTCAAAGTATGCTTTATCCCCCTGCCACCCCGGATTAGCAAATTGGCACTGTACCTGGTATTATGGAGCATAAGAAATGCAGGAGGGAGAGGGTCATTGAATTTGCAATACGGTCTTGTGTTTGGAAACAGCCATGGGCAGTGTGAAGCAGGTTTGCTGGATGCCTGCATGGAGACCTGATGGACCTGTGAGGATGAACCATGGCTTGCAGTGGAGACCCGGTGAAGATGCCAGGACCACATCATGGTGCTAAGGAAAGCTGCTGGCCACAGGTGTTTTCTATGACTGTGAGCAGAATAGTTGGAGGGGCAGAAATGGAACTCCAGAGACTGCTTTCTGGTTACAATTTTTGGACTTGAAGACTTGTCACTGGCTAGAGTTGTTGGACTTGATGCTACAGAGTTTGATGTTTGTCCTAGATGTTTTAAATCTGTATTGGTTGAATATTTCTTTTCTATACCCAGTGCCATCTTTTGCAGTATAAATGTGTATTCTATGCCATTATGAGTTTTGGAGGGATTTTTTTGGTATTATGGCTCAGCTAAAAGACCTTAGATTATGGGGATGTTTGAACATCATTAGGATTACTTTTAAAAAAGGGAATTTTTAAGGTTGAACTGACTGTATTGTATTTTATATCATATATGGTTTTCAGTTTATGGTGGCCAGGGCCCAACATGGTGGTTTGATTCAGGTGCCCCCATTAACTTAGATGTACTGAATTCTAGGCCCCCAGGCAATAGAGAATTGTGCCTTCATGCCTCCTGGAGGCAGTTTGCTATTGGGGGTGGGTGTTTGAGTATTATAGCCAGTTTCTCCTCGCCAGTGTTTGGCAAACTCTCAGGTTTCTGTTGTTCACCTGATGGGCAGGAAGTGATGTCCACCCTCTCTCTGCTCATGCCATCGTTTTCCCCTGCCATTATGGAGCTTCCACTCAAGTCTGTAATATAAAATAACACCCCCCTTTTTTTTAACCCACAAACTGCTCTTGGCTGAGTGATTTCTGTCAGCAATGTGAACCTGACTGCAACAATGTATAAAATCTCATATTGCCTTTGGGGGTATTGAAGTGAGACATCCTAATTATTCATTTTCTCTTGTATGGCTAAATATCTATAGGAGCTTATATATGTTGTTTTAATATATGAAGAGCTTATAAAGGTTCTAACTGATGGTGATTCAATGTTTTTTAGGAAAAATACAATGATCCTCAGATGCTTAATCAACCTTTATGTTGAACACAGGTTATCAATCTTTGATACTAGATTGTGAACCAAACTAGAAAGTGCTCTATGTCCTTGGAATGACCTCTTTTCAGAGTCACAAGTTGACATGTAGTAGCCAATAGTTCCATGAGTTATGGCTGAAAGCGTAAAATATGAATAACTTCTAAGGCCTATTTATACTCTGATTTGACACTTATTTGTGCTAAATTTAGTCAACTTTCAACTTTAATTTTAAACTTTCATTTAATCTTGTTTTCCTCATGCACTGTTTATCTGGTTCTTTTTTTTTTTTTTTTAATGGGATTCATCTGTAGCTTTGTAAGTCTTAGCAGATTTCAAGATTATCCATTCTCCAGCAAATTTCATAACTTCATTTCTCTTTACCGCTGAGTAGAACTCCATTGTGTAAATGTCCTACATCTTCATTATCTACTCATCAGTTGAGGGACATCTAGGCTGGTTCCATTTCCTAGCTATTGTGAAGAGCAACAGACAAAGAGAGAAAGAGTAAGAGAGAGAGAGAGAGAGAGAGAGAGAGAGAGAGAGAGAGAGAGAGAGAGAGAGAATGGATGCACAGGGCCTCCAGCCACTGCAAACAACTCCAGATGCATGTGCTACCTTGTGCATCTTTGCTTACATGGGTACTGGGGAAATGAACCTCAAACCTTAGGCTTCACAGGCAAGCCCGTTTTTAATTGGGTTGTTTGATTTCTTATTATTTATTCAATTTTTGAAGTTATTTCTATATCCTAGATATTAACCCTCTGTCAGATGTATAGCTGGCAAAGTTTTTCTCCCATTCTGTAGGTTGCATCTTGGCTCTATTCACAGTGCTCTTTGCTGTACAAAAGTTTTGCAATTTCATGAGGTCCCAGGGGTTGATCTGTGGTTTTATTTCCTGAGCAGTTGGGGTTATATTCAGAAAATCTTTGCGAAGACCAATATGTTGAAGGGTTTCCCCTACTTTTTCTGCTAACAGTTTCAGAGTTTCAGGTCTGATATTAAGGACCTACACAAGATCATCATAATGGGAGGAAAATAAGATGACATCAAAATTAAAAGAGGGACTGATTTAGATGGGGAGGGGATATGACAGAGAGTGGGGTTTCAAAGAGGAAAGTGGAGGGAGGGAGGGAAATACCATGGGATATTGTCTATAATTAAGGAAATCGTTAATGAAAAAAAAAAAAAAAAAAAACAAGAGGGCTGGAGAGATGGCTTATCGGTTAAGGTGCCTGCCTGCTAAGCCTAAGAACGCTGGTTCCAATCTCCAGCGGTTCCAATCTCCAGGTCCCAAGTTTAGCCAAATGCAAAGTGACTCAATGGCGCAATGCCGCACTTGCCCACAAGGGGGCGTACACATCTGGAGTTCGTTTACAGCAGCCGAGACACTGCTGGCATGCCCATCTCTATCTGTCTCCCTCTCCCTCTCTGTCTGTCTCTCTCTGTGTCTCTCTCCAAAAATAAATAAAATAATAAAAAAAAAGAAAAACAAAAAAAAATGCAATACCTTTATCAAACATGTAAAAATCATTGCACAACTCACACTGAGAATCATGGTAACCTAGACCTCTTCTCCATTATCGTTTTCACATGACCTTTGTTTCCTAAATCACAGTGGTGAAATAAGAAGAACTTAGTAGTATACATCAGCTATACTGTCCTAGTTCAGAAGTTCCAGATGTCCACTACCTTACTAGAAATTTTGTCCTAAAATGTTTTTTAATTGTTTTTAATTTTATTTATTCCTTTATTTCAGAGAATGAAGAGATAGAGAAAGAGAGAGAGAATGGGCATGCCATGGCCTCCAGCCACTGCAAACGAACTCCAGTCATATACCTTGTGCATTTGGCTTATGTGGGTCCTTGGGAATTGAACCTGGGTCCTTTAGCTTTGCAGAAGAGTACCCTAACCACAAAGCCATTCCTCCAGCCCCTAAAGTGGCTTTAAAAATCATTTATTTAGTTATTTGAGAGAATATGAGAGAGAGAGAGAGAGAGAAATAATAGGCATGCCAGGACCTCTAGTCACTGAAAATGAACTCCTAACACATATGTCACCTCATGCATCTATCTTGACATGGGTCCTGGAAAATAGATCCTGGGCTCTTTGGATTTGCGTTCAAGTACCTTAACTACTGAGCCTTTTCTCCAGCCCCTGTGTAGTGGCTTTTTAATAAGATAATATCCAGGTTCACAGGTGTTTTACTAGCTCACAAGTCTACAACCCCCTCAAATATGTACACAATTCCATAAACTTCAATGAACTGTGTAGTGAGGCAGTATCGCTTACATGTAAATTAAAAAGGTGACTACTTATATGGCACATTTATTTACTTTTTAAATTAAATCTACTTTTTAAGTTATACACAAAACATAAATTGTATATGGTTCAATGCATGGGTAATTTTTAATATATACACTATGAAATGATAATTCATAGTAGTGTATTAGTAGCAATACACTAATATGAAAACACAGCAACAAATTTAGGGTACCCTGGATTCTTGTCTTATGAATTTAAAGATTGGCATTCCATAGACAAGGACTGCAATGACATGCAGGGAGCTCCTGCCATGTGGAGGGCAGGAGGAGAGAGAAAGCCCATGTGAGAATCAGCGGGGTTGTCTCCCCTCATCTCACCAGGGCTGGGCCAAGAGGAGGGAAGCTTACAAGAACCTCAAAGTTCAGTAGCCAGACAAAGGGAGGCTTTCCCGTGGCATGTGTGCATTTATAACCTATTGTGGTGGGTTTTACCTTCAGGTTCAGGTGAGAGTGAGAGACAGCTGGTTGATCTGGGCTAGGGTCAGGAAGAGGCCAGCCATGACACCAGATTCTGGGGAATGAACTTGACCAACCACATGTCAGGATTACATTGAAATTCTAGGAAATGGGAATAGCCCAGGAGAGGCTCTGGTTGTTTGTGGAAAAGCAGATCTGAGGAGCTCCTTTAGTGAAAATATAAGGAGGAGCCAGCTTCTCTGATCTCCAAAGTTACTGTACAGAATCACTGGTAGAACCAATGCGGTAATCCCCATCCATACACATGTACATAGACATCCATATATTATATATACATATTTATTATCTGTATGAATATATATATATATCATACATCACGTGCTTCCTCACTGCATAAATGTGACCACCACTTGCCTCCATGCCTTCCCTGTCATGATGGACTGAAACATTGAACTCTAAACTGAAATAAACCCTTTCTCCACTTAATTAATTTTAGACTGATTTTGTCAACTATGTTGTCTCAGTAATGAGAAGTTAACTGAAACATAACTCACTCTAGAAACTTAATAAGAAATAGGAAAAGGTTTCTTTCTGTGAAAGAAGCCTCAGGGGAAGTGTCTCACATACTTGGAAAGCAAAGCAGGAAAGGCCCATGCACGAAGACACAGGGACAAAAGAGCAGATGGAGAGGGCTGAAGGGATAAGGGGCCAGGAGAGGCTAAAGGACCTCCAGAGGATTACACGAAAGTGGGCTTACACATGAGTTTCAGGCATATAAATATATATATATATATATATATATATATATATATATATATATATATACATACATACATACATACACATACATACATACATACATATACATATAAATATATATATGATATATGATATGTATAGTAACTATGTGTAATAACTCTATATGATAGAGAACTGAATTGCATGTATGTATGTATATGTGTATATGTATCTATGTATACATATATGTTTAAGAAATGAAATAAAGGGTCACTCACCAGGATAGGCCATTTCTCCACCTTGGTAGTCTTAGTAAAATGATTTATTCCTCAGTCACTGAGTGTCAGCAGTGGATCAAGAACAAGTATCAGGTACACATCTCAGGCTCACTTTTGCTGTCAAACTGAAAATCTATATTGGAACCTTGGGGACAGGAAGAGAGAATACAATTACTATGAGCCATGGTTGGTTGATGGATAGCTCACTAAGAGGAAAACATTATTTTCCTTGTTCACCACCCAAATATAATGGAATTTAGCAGAAATATGCACTACTCTGGAATACATTCACCTACTTAATTTATTCATTGCTACTAGCACAGATACTTGTGTTCATTTTTTTATTGCACACATTCAAAAAGATAAAGATTTGGCCATGATATATATATATATATATATATATATATATATATATATATATATATATATTCAGACATAATAATGGGTAGAGGTAAGACAGCTATATACTTCTAGAAGTAGATGAAAATATTTTACATGAGAAAAAGACATAAATCAGTCTGAGGTGGAAGAAAGATACTAAGTGGCTTCACTTTTGTCCTTGATTCAAATTGTTGTCTGATGTCCAAACACTTGTCAGATGATCTGCTGACAAATTTGGAAAACAATGCTTAGAAATAAATAAGCTAAAATTGCCCAGGTAGGTAATTGTAAGTACCTAAGATTTAATGATGAGGTGGCGTATGTAGTGACATTTTTACCAGAAAGAGCAGCATCCCTTTCCACTCCTTTCTATTTCTCAAGCAAACAATAACTTCACTTCCAAGCCCACTTACATCTGTATCGTTGTATAAAATCTCATAGAGTGAGAGGAGTGAAATTCTAGAAACATAAAATCCCCCGTATGGGATGTTTACCAACAAGAAAACTCAAACTTGGTACTTCATTCCTATAAGAAAAACAAGTTCTGGGCTGGAGGGATGGCTTAGCGGTTAAGGCATTTGTCTGCAAAGCCAAAAGACCCAGGTTTGAGTCTCCAGGATCCACGTGAGAAGCACAAGGGGGAGCACATGTCTAGAGTTCATTTGCAGTGGCTGGAGGAGCCCATTCTTTCTCTCTCCGCAATTTGTCTGTTGAATAAATAAATAAATGAAAATTAAAAAAAAAGAAAAATGAAAAAGAAAAACAAGTTCATGGGAAGAAATTAAAATCATGGTATTTATTGCTTTCTCACAAAGAACATCAAAAGAAAGCACAGCACGAGACACTCCTCTAGGTTTAGATAGTTACAGCTACAAAATGGAAACTATGAGGGAAAAAATTCCATTTCTATTTTTAATTTTTCTTCCTAAATTTCATTCTTATTTACATTATTCATTCATTCCTACCCAAATCTCTCAGTCATGTTTTCCAAGATTTTACAGCACTGATAAAAGCAAACAATGCCCCAGGCAAGACTTCTAATCAAAACATTTAGAAAAGAAAAAGAATCAAATATTAGAACCACAACAGTATTAAATCCAAGACAAAAAAAAAAAAAAAATGCCCTTAAGATCATTTCACACATTAAAACAATATTCCTAGAACATTATGGATGTAATAACCTAGAACCACTTTGCTTTTGTTTGTGTTTAATGTGAAAATATAATAGTGTTTATCGAAACAGGAAATGAATGAATAAACAGAAAACAAGTGCTAGAAGGAACTAAAGAGGAAGTCACTTTCCACCTTGTGCATTGTGTCACACTGGCATTTTTTCACCCTTGACTTGAGGTGTTTCCATTGCTCGCAGGGAAAAGTCCTTTATAAAATAAAGAGAACTTTTGGGCTGGAGAGATGGCTTAGCCATTAAGGCGCCTGCCTCCTAAGCCTAAGAACGCTGGTTCCAATCTCCAGCGGTTCCAATCTCCAGGTCCCACGTTTAGCCAGATTCAAAGTGACACAAGGGCGCAATGCCACACTTGTCCACAAGGGGGCGCACACATCTGGATTTCGTTCACAACAGCTGAGAAGCTGCTGGATTGCCCATCTCTATCTGTCTTCCTCTCCCTCTCTCTCTGTCTGTCTCTCTCTGTGTCTCTCTCTAAAAAGAAAATAATAATAATAAAATAAAAAAAATAAAGAGAACTTTTAAATAAACTGTTATAATCCTACTTACTATAACAATTGAAAAATCCATTGTATTAAAGCAATAATGGATTATTTTACATAACTAAAGTCCAATTTCTGTTTGTAATTCATAGTAACATCTATTCACGATGTAATTTAGAGTTCTAGACTCTTCCTTGCTTAGCACCAACATCCCATGGAACTTCAAAAGTCAGCAGCAAACAGGAAACCCATTAATGGAGAGGGTGTCTTCACTCGTGACATGTCTTGTAGGTTAGTATTTTAGTGACATGATTCATTTTAGATTTCCTGAAGGACTAGAGAAAATAATGTGTGCTTTATACCTGGACAACATTTCATCAATGATAATGCCTAGCTATAGAAACGAATGTTGGTGACCATTTAATTTCTATTGAAACTTGATTAAAACTCTGTGTAGTTCTGGTTTTGGCATTGCCTTCACTTTTTCAGGATTGGAAAACACTCTGGGATTTTTCCTACTGATTCTATTTTTCCCTGGTTCTTTGTGTCCTGTTTGAATCAACGTCTGAACTTGTGCAGCCTTTGTTATTATGATCAAGCCCAAAGTTTCCAAGGACAGAGAAGGAGAAATTAGCCTCCCCTATACTCTCATTCTTGAGCAAGCCCCCATCTTTCTGAGGTCACAGAAACAATGATATTTTCCCCTGATTCCACACTTGGGTTCAATATTTTTTTCTTACACAGTACATTATTACAATTTTGTATTTCTCCCAAAGGTTGTCTTGTGGGTTTATGAGAGATAGGTCAATGACTATTGACAGACACGTGCATTGCTCTAGCATAGCTTGCAACTTCCTATTCACATGTAGGGTAAACACACCTGGAGAAATTCTCTTAACATCAGTGGTCTTTTATTTATTTATTTATTTGTTTTATTTTATTTTTATTTTTTTTTGGAGACACAGAGAGAGACCGAGAGAGAGAGGGAGAGGAAGACAGATAGAGATGGGTGCACCAGTAGCCTCTCAGCTGCAGTGAACGAAATCCAGATGTGTCTGCCCCCTTGTGGTCAAGTGCGGCATTGCGCCCTTGCGTCACTTTGCATCTGGCTAAACGTGGGACCTGGAGATTGGAACCGCTGGAGATAGGAACCAGCGTTCTTAGGCTTAGGAGGCAGGCACCTTTACCACTAAGCCATCTCTCCAGTCCCCATCAGTGGTGTTTTAACAATGCAAATTTGATTATATGAAGCCATGTTTTCAAAACACCTAAAGTATTTTACCTATGTTTTACATCCACGTGATTAGATCTCTGCCCAGTTTTCTGATAAAAATGATATTCTAGCCTTGGTCTGTTTCTGAGTTTCTCAGATTTGGGCACTGTCATCACCCATCAAGCCCTCTCTTTGTATTGTTTCTAAATACATTTACTCCTCCATGACATCCACACTCAACACCAGACAACTGAGACACAACGTCCCAACACAGTTATGTCATGTCTAATATTCCAGTTTCTGGTCGATATACATTTTACCTTTTTAGCATGTCCAGTTTCCATTATCTGAAGTAAGCGTTATTTGTCACATGTGTTCTACAGTAGAAGTCATTCTGCACAGTATCTGTACTGCAGCTTCATTTCCCATATCAACTAGTATTGTGTGAACTTTTTCTACCCCAGGCATGACACAGACAAAGAACCAATGAATTCCACACAAGTTGGGCTTAGTGAACCAGCCATTAACATCCCCAGTACATCTGCATCACTACAAAGCCCAGCTCCCATGGGTGATGACTCACCAAAACTATCTATAGAAAGAGAGAGGGAGAGAGAAAGAGAATGGTGCACTAGGGCCTCTAGGCACTGAAAATGAACTCTAGATGCATGTTTCACTTTCTGCGTCTTGCTTACATGGGTGCTAGGGAATTGAGCCTGAATCCTTAAGCTTTGCAGGCAAATGTCTTAACTGGTATAAGCCATCTTCCCCCCCTTTTTAATTTTTTTTTAATTTTGTTTATTCCCTTAATTTGAGAGAGAGGAAGAGAAAGAGAGAGAGAGAGAGAGAGACAGAGACAGAGACAGAGACAGAGACAGAGAATGGGAAGCCTTAAGGATTTTGGAGCCAGTGTGGAGCCTGGCTCTCTCTCTGTGTCTCTGCTGTTGATAAATGATGGAGTAAGCCAGCTTTCTCCATGACTAAGGACCTTCCCTGGCATCTCTGAGCCTGAAATAATCCCTTTCCTCCCGTAACCTGCTTCTGCTCGGGAGTCTGTCTCAGCACCAGGAGGGTTTTATTCCAAAAGACAAGAACGTTTGAAGCCCCAGCCTCTACAGCTGTAATTGTGAAAGATATCTCCACCATTAAAGATAAGCAAACAGTTCTGCACGGGAAGAATAGGAAGGATGCCCTGAGGGCAATACTTCACCCACTGAAGGCTTAAATTAGTCAGAATAAGAACTCTTATAAAGGAAAGTCCTGAAAGGATAAAAAAGGAGTTCCATCTTCTCCAACGTCAGTATACAGAGGCAGCTAAGGCTGTTGTCCAAGGCCAATAACATCCAGATCCAATAACAGAATTTAGCAGGGTCATCCATGTGTAACTGGTTTCAGAAAAATGGAAGATGCACGAAGGAGTTCATTGATTGCACCAAGATCCCACTGAGACTATGCAGTATGAGTCAAGGTCAAAGATCTTATAACGAGTCCCAGTAAGGCCATTGTGTGAAGCTGTGAAGATGAACCCTAAAATGTTATGGAGACTCCAGAGGTGGGTTGGAGGAGGATTCTGCTGAGGAGGGAGGCTACAGGCAAAAACAAATGGATGGACAGAGCTACTCAGCCTTTTGGACCCCAAGGAGTGTCATCAGAAGTCTCATGCTGGACACAGTGGTGGTTTGATTCAGGTGTCCTCATAAACATTAGTATCCTGAATGCTAGGTTCTCAGCTGATGGAGATTTGGGAATTAACGCCTCCTGGAGTCAGTGTATTGTTGGGGGAGGACTTATGGGTATTATAGCCAGTTTCCCCTTGCCAGTGTTGGGCACAATCTCCTGTTTCTGTTGTCCACCTGATGTTGGCCAGGGGGTGATGTCCACCCTCTGCTCATCCTTTTCCCTGCCATGCTGGAACATCCACTCTAGTCTGTAAGCCAAAATAAACTTTTTCCCCAAAAGCTGCTCTTGGTCTGGTGATTTCTGCCAGCAATGCAAACCTGACTGCAACAGTCACTGATCAAATACACTGGGTTGGAAATGGGGAAGAAATGACAGATAAAGTAAAAAGCCCTCTGTTATTTGTTTATGTTTGAACATTATTAGCTTTCAGTGTATAACTATCTAACCTGTCCAGTACTGTTAGTCTGAAATTTTGTAATGTAGACTTATATATTAAAGAATGTGCAAGTGACAAACTAAAAAAAAAATAAAGTTAAAAAATACACTAAAATCTTGGGCTGGGAGAAATGGCTTAGCGGCTAAGGCTCCTGCCTGCTAAGCCTAAGAACGCTGGTTCCAATGTCCAGCAGTTCCAATCTCCAGGTCCCACGTTTAGCCAGATGCAAAGTGAGGCAAGGGCACAATGCCACACTTGCCCACAAGGGGGCGCACGCATCTGGATTTCGTTCACAGCAGCTGAGAGACTGCTGGCGCGCCCATTTCTGTCTCCCTTTCCCTCTCTGTCTATCTCTCTCTGTCTCTCTCTCCAAAAATAAATAAAAAAATAATAAAAATTTAAAAAAATACAATAAAATCTTTATGAACAGAGAGAGAAAGAGAGAGAAAAGGGTAGAAAATAAAATGAGACATAAAAGAAACCATTTCTTGTTAAATACAGTATAGGCAAAGCAAAATAAGATGTCACTTGTGTTATAAAATAAATTCTCTAGTGTTGATGTAAGACATATAGCCATTTTATGGATTAAAAAAATATTTCTTACACACATAAAAAGCTCTATCACTATTAAAATGAATAAAAAGTTAATGACATTTCAAATAACTTTGATATATCAAGATTTCTATTAAGGGAATTGATAGATAAGTACACCGTGTTGCCAGCACATTTGCATCTGCAGAGTGATATCAGGAAAAATGAATATATGTTTTTGGAAGAAAGGAAGTAGAGGGCTGGCTTGGGAACCCAGGTATGAGATTAGGCTTCTGGAACTTAAATAACCTATAGGAACGGTTCCTGAACTCCATCCTTTGTGAAGCAGTTGCTTTACCTAATATCGTGTTACTTAAGGCACAACAAGAGGGACTTTGAGGGGCTGTAGAGATGGCACAGCCATTTAGGCACTTGCCTGCGAAGGCTAAGGACCCAAGGTCAATTCTCTAGTGCCTACGTAAGCCAGATGCACAAGGTGGTGCATGCGTCTAGAGGTCATTTGCAGTGGCTGGAGTCCCTGATGCACCCATTCTCTTTCTCTCTCTCTCTTTCTCTCTATTGTTCCCTCTTTATCTATCTCTCTCCCAAATAAATAAATTAAATTAAAAAGAGGTAGAGGGACCTGTAAGAGGAGAGATATAGCAAGAGATAGTGAGAGAGAGAGACAGAGAGGGATCTACCCAACTGTAGTAAGAGAAATATGAAAAATAAGTTGGCAGACAGGCACTGGCCTCAGAGGTTTTATCATCCACTTACAGAGACATAAGCAATACATGAAATGTGTTTTTAAATAATGCTTTTATGACTATAACATATTATAGTCTGAGTTGGTGAGATTGTTTATTGAATATACCCAATTATAAGAGATAGTTACAACCAGAAACAATGCAGGTGGAGCCCAGGAGAAACGTCTTCTCTGGGGTGCCACACTGAAGGCTCAGCACAAGTCTATGAGAATAAATTTGACTGCTCCTTCAAAAGATACAAGAGAAAACATTAATCTTGTATCATTAAGGGCAAAATAATATAAACCAGAAATCATAACAATAAAGAGAGAAGGAGATTCAGAAAGGGCAGTAAGGCAGAAACACATTTCTGGAAGTGAATAAACAGAAGCATGGGGAAGAGGTGAAAACAAGTCCCTAAAGAGGTAATTCAATTTTTAAGTATGACTTTTACTAAAAGCAGCAATCAACAATATAATGGTAAGTTATAAAACACTTTTAATGAAATGCTATGAGGACCTGATTAGCATATGAAATTCTTTACATATATTTATATTGGTGTACAGGTCACAAAACGTGTTGAGGAATGCTTGATCATTTTATCACATGTTGTGAATATTGACTGTGATATGATATTTTAACTCCTAGTGTGAGAACTGATGTTCAGTGTATTCATACTTACGTATATTCATAAACCAACCCTTCCTTCCAAGTGTTACCAACTTAGCAATGTAAAACATATTCTTCCTGAGTCAGGTGCTCAAAACCTTGGTGTCATTCTTACAATGGTATAAAAGCTTCTGTGTTGTTATTTTCTAAGTTTCTGTTGCAATGAGTCAATCATTATATGGTTTAGAAAATTTAGTATTTTTGGTTTTATAAACAAGTGATAATTCCTCAGTGCCTGGGATGGGATAACTTCCAGTGAGTTGTTGACTAAGGAGTCCTGGTACCCCCAAAACATTAAAGGCTTTTGCCAAAGCCCTTGGTTTCCCTTGAGAAACAGATGGTAAGACCCTATTGCTGAAGACATCTCTTGCCTGAGAGGCAAGGTCACTGAGAAAGCAAGCTGGTGCTGAGTAGAAAACCTTCTCCCTGTAGACCAGCCAACTGAAAGCCGGAAAAAAGCTGCACTGCATGCAGCCGCATGGGAGACAGAAGTCATCAGCAGTGAAAACAGTGGACACTGAAAATTAAAGTTTGGCCAAACAGGCCCACTGACTGAACGGGTGCAATAGTGGCATGTCTGCTCTTGGGGTAACCAACTGCTCCATAATTGGACTGAAGGCCCTGTCTATGGGAGGGAATACATACCTGGTACTGAAAAACCTAAGCAAAAGTCTATGGCAGGGGAGGTCATGAGCCTTAGGGGTATAAAGCCTGTGCTTATCTGGTTAAATGTACATATTATTCCCACCAAGCTGCCCTGAAAGCACTACACTTAATGTTCATATTCACATATTAATGCTACTCTCACTTCTGGTTAGAGAAGCTTCTCTTTTCAGATGGCGATGACCACTGGGATGACCCAAAAGGCAACATAGTGCTGAGAAGAAGGGATGAAGGAGTGCCCAGCACTGAAACACCTCTGTCACACCCTCCAAGGCTCAGGGACCATTGCAGAAGAGGGGGCGGAAAGAATGGAAGAGCCAAAGGAAGAGTATGACTCCGTACAATGCAACTGCTCAGACAGAAATTGGCCTCGATATCCATGACCTTGCAGTGCCTAGCAATACCTTTGCAAGACCCTCATAATAGAAGAAAAAGATGATGACATCCAATTAAAAGAAAGATTAATGGAGAGAAGGAGGGGATACAACAGAGATTGGAGTTCTAAAGGGGAATGGGGGGAGGGGAGGGAAAATCATACGTTTTTTTGTATGTAAGTATAGAAGTTGTCAATAAAAAAAGTTGAAAAAAAAACAAGTGATACTGATTCTCTACAAGACAATGGGTAAACAGAAATGCATATTAAGAATTGAAAAACTAGGTAAAAATGAAGCTAGACATTATCTTTTTAGATCTATTTTAGAACACAGTGTCAAATTATGGGATATGTTAATATTTTACATATGTAAAATATTTTACTTATGTAAGACACAGTAATATTAAGGTAATATATATTATTCTGTTAAAAAAGCTTTCAGTTTTCTAACACTGACTTTCTAAAATACACTTTTGATCAGTTCTAATCTGATACATTCCCATCAAAAGCACATATGCAGGAAGTATCAGATAAGTAAATAGTATTTCAGGTTTTTTTATTTTTGGACCACATAGTAAGTTATAATGACTGTTTTTGTATCACTTTATTTAAGTAGCACTTCAGTGTTTAAACCATCAAATAGCAACTACCTGATTAGGGTATATAAATGAAAGTACAATGGATAAAAGCTATGGCTTAAGGCAGTAAGTAAAATAGTCTATTCTCCGCCTAATTTATTTTGGATATTTTGAAGCATCACTATGTAAAAAGTGGTGATGGTTCCTAGGGTTTTCTGGAGATAGACTCATTTATCAAGCTATACCATAACTTTTTCAATTTCTATTAGAAAGGTTATGAAGCCGAACTACAGAAGTCACTCACACTAATCTGTTGGTTAAAAAATATCCACAGGGAACAAGCGCTTTCCTATCTCTTTACTAGTGTAGGAAGGCGTGTGTGCTCAAGACGGCACTTTCAGCATCATTAATGCCGAGAAAGCACTGTGCAGTCATTTTTCATGAGTGGTGCCTTCATTGAAGCAGTCCCTCTGAAAAACCTCCGTCTCTCACTGTTCATCTGTCTTGCAGAAATAGCTCAGGGTGTTCATTCATCATTTGTATGAGTGGTAGTGAAATCGCCAGTCTTTTTTTTTTCCTCCCCTCCTACAGTACTGGTGTATTTTCATGGGCTGTGCTTTTTAAGCTCATTAATAGCAATGATGTTTTATGGTTCACTCCAGTTCTTTCCATGGGCTGCTGCTCACATCACAAGAAGCAATAAAGGCAGAGGGTGGGATATGGAAAGAGAATGGACCCCTGGTGTATTGTGGTATACGAAGTAACAGTTTTTTATCCTTAATAAGCCACAGAGAGATCAAGGCAGATGAACAAAATTTGGGGAATATCTTGGTCTCTGTCATTGTGTCTGTTTCTCCCCCGTGTGTGTGTGTGTGTGTGTGTGTGTGTGTTACTACAGAAATGTCCCTTTGCCACTGAAATCATTGCAGGTGGGTCATTATTTTCAGCACTGCAGACTAGATGGTTGCAATATGGTCTATTTGCAGTTCTTTGGAAGGCCTCCTAGAAACTACAGATAATACAGAGTGCAGCTGTTGCAGAGTGCTAGCATAAATATATTTTGCCTAGCTGGAAGTTTAAAGACTATGAACAGATAGATAGATAGATAGATAGATAGATAGATAGATAGATGATAGATAGATAGATAGATTCAACTCTTACATCAAAAGCTCTAAATTTTTATTGTTATTATTTTTCTGATTTTCCAGGTAGGGTCTTGATCTAGCACAGGTTGAATTATAGATTCACTAGGTAGTCTCAGAGTGGCCTTGAACTCATAGCGATTCTCCTACCTCTGCATCCTCAGTGCTGGGATTAAAAGTGTGTGCCACCATTATCAGCTAAATGCTCTAATTAAAAACAAATTAATAAATTAATGAAAAATTATTTGTTGTAATTTTGCAAATAAGAAACAGGAACTATTGAATTTTCTTTCTTTCTAAAATAAAAGTAGGCCGGGCATGGTGGTGCACGCCTTTAATCCAAGCACTCTGGAGGCTGAGGTAAGAGGATCGCCATGAGTTTGAGGCCACCCTGAGACTACATAGGGAAATACTGAAATACAGGTCGGCCTGAGCTAGAGTGAGATCGTACCTCAAGAAACCAAAAAAAAAAAAAAAAAGATATAAATATTTATATCTTTTATGGTAAAGATGGTGACAGGAGAAAATAAAATGGACTTAAAATTGTAAAATTTTATTTATTTTTTATTTATTTGAGAGAGAGAGAGAGCGAGAGAGAGAGAGAGAGAGAGACAGAATGATAATGGGCATGCCCTCTAGCCACTGCAAACGAACTCCAGAAGCATGTTGAAGCTGGGTCCTTAGGCTCACAGGCAAGTGCCTTAACCACTGACCCATCTCTCCAGCCACTCTTAGGATTTTTAATGTAAGGCTTTAAAGGTATTTCCCTCTTAGAATTGTGTTCACAGGAGCCCTTAAGTTTCCTTTACTGGGTCTTAATTTTCATTCAGTTCTAGGAATACCTTGCATCCCTTTCTGATCTCTTCAATGATTCATTCAGCATTCAGTAGTGTAGTTTATTTTTAAACTCCATGAATTTGTATGTATTCTATAGCTTCTCGTGGTGCTCCAATTTGGCCTCAAACTCATTGGTGATCCTCCTACGTCTTCCTCTCAAGTGTGGCGATTAATGACATACACCACCATGCCTGACTGATTTCTAGTTGGAGTGCATTGTGATCAGATATAACATATGCATTATTTCATTTCAAATACTTCAATATTTCCCTATATTTATTGACACTTTCTCTGTATCCTAATATGTTAGCCATTTTAGAGAAAATTTCATGGGTTATCTTTGGAGAAAAAATGTGTATGATGCAGTGTTTGGAAAAATGTACTATAGATGTCTGTTCAGTAAAATTGGTCTTTAATTCTCACAGGAGAAAATAGGGAAAAGTTTTCAAGACATAGGAATGGGTAACCACGTTCTGAATAGGACAACCACCACTTAGGAAATAATACCAACAACTGAAAAATAGGACTTCCTAAAATTATGAACTGTTAACTGAAGAGGAAGCTTCAGAACAAGGGAAAACTCTTTGCCAACTATCTATCTGACAGAAAAGTAGTATCTTGAAAATATAAACAAACTCAAGAAACTAAATGCCAAATTAAATAGCCCAATAAAAAAATGTGCTAATGGGGCTGGAGAGAAGGCTTAGCAATTAATATGCTTATCTGTGAAATCTAAGGATTCAGGGTCAATTCCCCAGAACCCATGTAAGTCAGATGCACGTGTTGGTGCATGTGTCTGGAGTTCATTTTCAGTGCTTGTAGTCACATAAGGATATTGAATTCCTCTGTAAATGTCTATAAATTCCTCTAATCTGCTCATAAGTTGCACAACTAATTATTTGTTCTGTTTTTGTATTTATTTTTTGTAAGGTTGAGATAAACCCAGGGTTTCACTGGGCTAGGGAAGTTACTAAATTACCAAGATGGATCCCCAGGTTAGGAAATACTGGACAACAAGAAAGAGGACATTTATAATAGGCAAAATGTTTTTGATAACTTAAAGTTTCATGATGACTATATTAGCTAATAAACATAAATTCAAATTCCAATCATTATTTTATTATAAATTAATCATGATTCATATTTGATCTGTCAAATATGTATTATAATTGTTAAGCAAGACAACATAGTCTTATATGGAAAAGATTTTAGTTCACACATTTGTATTTATTAGTCTAAGCCTAGAAGATACTCTTTGTTCAAGTAAGGCCTTTGACAATTATGGCTTGCCTACAAAATTTGAATATAAAAATTTTGAATTGATTTTCAGCATAAATAATTAAGGAGTATGTCTAAGTTAGGTCCCCGGCCAGTATACATATTTAAATCATATAAAATACTCCCAGTAAGTGATATGCGCTTCCCCCAAGATAGCACACTCTCTGAAACAACCTATATATATATATGATAGATTTCTAAACTAGGATAGCAGCCATATTATTTCTTTCTACACATATAGAACTTTATAATACAATGGTCTTTCTTACAACAAAAATATTACCTGGAATTCTGTAATGGGAGAGCACTCACTGACCATATCTTCAATGCTGGTAATAATTGGACTTTCCTAAATGTAAATTGTATACTTACAGGACTGGAGAGATGGCTTAGCAGTTAAGGTACTTGTGTGCATAGCCTAAGGACACAGGTGCTAAGGTTCAATTCCCCAGAACCCACATAATTCAGATGCACATGGTTGTGAATGCGTCTGGAGTTTGTTTGTAGTGGCTAAGGGCCCTGGAGCACCCATTCTCTTCTCTCTCTCACACACATAGATAGATAAATAAATACATAAATAAATACATTAATTAATTAATAAAACTATTTTTAAAAAATATATTTACATAGTTTTACTTAAGCAAGTGTGAAACTTTGTACACCTGCAATATAAGTCCATACGAATATTTCCCATGACTTGATAATTTTCAGTTATGTCAGTTGTATTTTTATTTTCTCTTTTTTTATAAAACGTCAGGTAAACTGTCTTGGAGTAATAACTATTGATATTGAATGCATGTGCAGGGACAAAATTAAATTTCTCTTTAACTTCCTGAAGTTTTGCTCGAATAAATCGGCTTAGATTAAATAGTGAGAAAGGAAATATAATAAGAAAAAAATCACAAAATTGATAATGTCACTATTATAAAATTACCTATAGTCGAAAAATTATATAGAAACATTTCTGTATGGGAAAACAAGACAAAATTATGCCAGGGAAATATTAAATGATTTTTTTGTTTGTTTGTTTGTTTTTCGAGGTAGGGTCTCACTCTGGTCCAGGCTGACCTGTGATTAATTATATAGTCTCAGGGTGGCCTTGAACTCTCGGCGATCCTCCTACCTCTTAGTAAATGATTTTTAAGGTAGGTCAAGAAACTTGGAAAACATAAAGTGGTCTAGGATAAAAAAAAAATTTAACATAGACTAAATAGTGAGAAATGGAATATAATGGGAAAAAATCACAAGATTTACAATATCACGATTACAAAATTACCTACCATTTAAAAATTATACGGAAACATTTCTGTATGGGAAAAAAGACAAAATTATGCCTTGGAAAACATAAATGGTCTAGTATAAAAAATCAGTGGACTACAGAGAAAAGAACAGGCTGCTGCATTTGCAACTGAAAAGCAAGCAAAGACCAGAAGGAACTAGAATCTAGGTTTCATTTTCAAGCTTTAGTTTACATTTGAACCAATTTTCCAAATTATCTAAAAGCATTGTATTTGCAGTTATAATTTTGGTGATAAAACGCAGAAAATGAATATAGCATAAAGTATCTGATATACAGATGATTCAAACACTAGTACACTTATTGAAGACTTCCATTGTAAAAATCTTCCTTAAGCTTTAACTACCAAAATAATCATAATTTAGAACAGCAAATGTGAACAGTAATGAATATAGTAATAAAAAGGTATAATGATTAAAACAAATAAATCCATTACATATTGTTCTTTATTTTTACCAAGGAATATGTCTGTACTTTATACTAAAACTCTTAAATATGAATAATATTATCATTTTATACCTTTTTTAGATATTATAGGATACATTAAGAATCAAAATCTCTGTGCCATTTTCTTTTTTTTTTTTTTTCTTTTTTTTTATTTTATTTATTTTTTATTTTTTATATTATTCTGATTTTACATTCATAGTATTGGTTCCATTGTCCTCCTCCCTGTCCTCCCACTTTCAAAGGGACCCTCATCAATGGGGAATGTGGGTCGTGCATTGTGAGGTTAGTCAAGAGTTCTGGGGTGTAGGCCCCTGTCTCTGTGCATAATGCCCCAACTTGTGACCCATTTTCTTAAGCTTACACAGACTGAAAGTAAAAGGGAGTATTTAAGCTGACATCTGAATATTTTGACACAGTAAAACTTTCTTGATTTAGATACAATGAAATAAAACTGATAAAACTCATTAATTTTGCATGTCATATATATGAGCTATTTGCGAAAAGTCTAAAAATGTCAATATTACATTAATATTTTATAAATACATCTGAAATCTCAATGCCTTTTGATTGAGGAGACCATATTTACTTGGGATAGTTCAATTGCTATGTTCAATAATTATGAAATTAATTACATCAAAAGTTTTTTTTCCATTAACATATGAATGTCAATATTGCAATTTTTGAGCTTTGATATTTTGCTTCAAAATTTCAAATATTGACAATTATGGTACAATAATCAATGCATTCAACAAATATTGATAGTTCAGTAAGAGTCTGGTAATGTTCTATGTATCGTGCATGTGGTACTGTAGACATCAGAATGTCCTCGATGGAGACAGGGAAACCTAAATAAAGGAGCACGTGGAGGTGTGATGTCAGAGTGAATGTCAGTGTAAGAAGAATGGTAGGAAGCCTCAAGAAAGTGCACCGGGTGAGGAACACAGATAAAATCAGCACATGCACAAGGACTGTAGTGAGAAATACCTTGTTTTGGAATAAATAAGATCAATGTGCATGCAGCTTACCTGCAAGACAGATAGGTAGTGAAAATGAAGACAGGATGAGTGATTGATCTGGATCATGATGTCTTTAGTGACATACAACGATTGATTAATTTTATATCTAATATCGAGCCAGTAACATTGGATTTAATAAAATAATGAAGGGAGATAAAAATAAAACAGGTAGCACTACCATTAAAACCCAAGGTGCTCTGCCTACATTTAAACATGAAACACTCCCTAAATACTTGAGAAAAAAATGACTAATTGTTTTGGAGATTTTAACTCAAGACGAGACCTTTGGTTCTCTAGAGGGTATGCTAAGTGGGTGGAGGGACGACATGGCACAGTTAAACTTCCTCACTTCTTCACTCAGGATATGGAAGGCAATAAGAAAGGGGCTGGGGGGGGGGGCTGGAGAGATAGTTTAGCAGTTAAGTACTTGCTTGTGAAGCCTAAGGACACAGGTTCAAGGGTGGATTCCCCAGTACTCCCAGTACACATGTAAGCCAGATGCACAAGGTGGCGCATGCATCTGGAGTTCCTTTGCAGTGGCTGGAGGCCCTGGTGTGCCCTCTCTCTCTCCCTTTCTCTCTCTCTCTCTCTCTCTGCCTCTTTCTCTCTCTGTTGCTTTCAAATAAATAAGTAAAAATAAACAAAAGAAAGAAAGAAAGAAAGAAAGAAAGAAAGAAAGAAAGGAAGGAAGGAAGGAAGGAAGGAAGGAAGGAAGGAAGGAAGGAAGGAAGGAAGGAAGGGGCTGGGGTCCTGCCATCTTTTTTTTAAATATATTTTATTTATTTATTTGAGAGAGAGAAAGAGGCAGTGAGAGGGAGGGATGGAGGAGGGTTAAGGAAAGAGAATGGGCACGCCAGGGCCTCCAGTGACACAAGCAAAATCTGGACGCATGTGCCCCCTTATGTATCTGGCTTACATGGGTGCTGAAGAACTGAACCAGGATCCTTTGGTTTTGCAGGCTAAGGTCTTAACCGCTAAACCTTCTCTCCAGCCCCATGCCATCTTGTTTTAAAGCATACCAACTATGACCTAAGGAATTTCTAGTGAGAGTCATCTCCAAAATTTCTACCAACTCTTATTCATGATACCAGAGGACCCCCATGTTTAATACAGGAATGGTAGCAGAGTGCTCAATACAAAAACTAAAGCATCCTGCCTCTAACCTCCTTGCCTATCCCATAATTCAAAATTTGTGCATTACATTCTGAAAGTCATGGTATTAGTTATGGTTTCTGATTTTTGTGACCAAATAACTAATGAAAAGCTATTTAAGGGAAAAAAAGTTAAGAGGAAAGTTCATCAAGGCATGGAAGGCGTGGCAGGATCCACCATGCAGGGAGCTTGTGGTGGGGCCTCCTTGTGTCTGGATGGATCAGGAAGCAGAGAGTGGGAAAGGCTGGACTTCATCTGGCTGCTGCCTTCTCCATCTCCTTCCTTCTTCTCCTTCCATGTAAAAAGAAAAATATAGTAGGAAAAATAATTAAAAGTTATACATGTCTAGTTTACAATCATGAGATATGTGCAGAACAAGCTTTCCTATTCAAGAGATGGAATAAGAAATTGAGAAGGAGGCATCAAACGGAAGCAAAACGGAAATTAAGCAGAGTGAAGAACTGAGATCTAAATCTCCACGTGGGACTTCAGCTTCACACCATGACGCAGATCTCCCTACAGCACTGGCCACTTTTGTGGGCATATCCTCTCTCTTGGACAAGTTTTGTCACCTGCTCTTAGTTTCTCTCAATCATGATTTATGTTCCTGGAGTTTCTATTTGCTGTATTGTGTTCACTTGACCTGTCTATTTTACACAGCCGTGCTGAGGGGCTGCACCAAGCGGCTCAGACCCTAAGGGAAAAGTAGCTTTCTTTCTTTCTAGGATTTTCCTTGAAATATCAGTGGCTACTGCCATGGCCCCATTAATCTTTTATTCTGCTAAACCATCATCATATATGCGATGCCAGATCCACCAGCAGCTTGGAGTGAGTATTCAGCCGCTGCTGAGGTACCCTGGGGCTTGCTTCTCAAAGTATTCTGCCGTGGGTCATCTTAGGAAAAAGTTTGCTTTTCTCCAACTTTGATCATATGATGGATAAGGTGATCATGAATTCTCGAGATACTCTTGAGGTCATCTTAATATATGTCCCCAATAAATTCATTGTTGCTTTTTCCATCACTTTGATCATAGTCTTGATGGATGATGGTTTGATTCCATTGTGAATGCAAATGTGTTAGCAGGAGATACTAGTGTTTTTGGTGCTGTGGTGGCTTTTGCTTTTGCCCTCTTGCCTGGTCCTGTGAAGAAAAACATTCTCTGCCATTTGGAACTTCCATGATCTGATCTCAATAAATTAGCCCTTCCTTCATTCTCTGGTCTGGAAGTTCATCTGCGAACCTGAAGCTTTGTACAGGGGAAAAACATGGGCTGCTTTAATCCATGTTGATCTCTTTCCAGCTTCATTCTCCTGTGCTCCTTTTGTGGAAAAACTAGAAATTTTCTAATTTTTTTTTTCTTCACTCTGCTCATGTTTGCTCCTGACTCTTACTGGAAATTTGCCTAAAAGTAAGTAGAATTACCCTCTGCTATAATCTCTACATTCTGCTCCCTTAAAATATCCTCCAAATAATCTACTCCCTAGTTTTGATCAAAAGCTTCTCACGAATATCTGAGAATAGACAAAATATATCCAAATATGTTTTTGCATTGTAGCATTCTCTATTCAAATTACTTGTGGAGGCCTCATGTTCTTAAGTAAACTCACCATTCCACCCATTCCAGGTAGAACTCTCTCTTCTGGGCCCTAACCACGGAGTAGTGTGGGCTTTCTTTAGCCTACTCTTTAAAAAAAATATTTTAAATATATTTTATTTATTTATTTTTGAAAGAGAGAGAAAGAGAGAGAGGGAGAGAATGGGCATGTTAGGGCCTCCAGCCACTGCAAACAAACTCCAGATACATGAGTCCTCTTGTGCATCTGGCTTACATGGGTCCTGGAGAATCAAACCAGGTCCTTTGGCTTTGCAGGCAAACGCCTTAACTGCTAAGCCATCTCTAAAGCCCCTAGCCTACTTTTCATAAGTCACAGTCCTTCCACATAACAGAAATACATAAGTTCCCAAGGTGTCTTCAAACTTCCATGAATATATGCAATCAACCATGCCTTTTCTTTGTATCAAATTTATGAGTTAATCATTTTCTGCTAATATAACAACATACCCAAAACACTTAACTTGTAAGAGGAATGGATTATTTTGTTCCCCAGTTTTAGTTTATAGTTCCAAACTGGGTAGGCCCTTTGATTCAGTTCTCTGGTGAGGATGACATGGCAATGGTAGAGAAAGATTTCACTTCATGAACGTGGAAGCAGTGGGAAGCTACTAAAGAGCCAGCATCTCAAAAATTCCCTTGTAGTGCTCACACAACCCGCTAAGCAGCCCTCACTAGTCACTTCGCAAAGGCTCCCCCTTCCCATCAAGCACCAACCTGAGGACCAAGTGTTCAACACACCAGCCTGTGAGGTGTGCTCAAAATTCATAGTATATTTTGTTCGGCCAGGTGAACTATTTTCTAGTAGTGCAGTGGAATATGAAATTTTAGAGAATTGGGTACATTTGACTTCCTGGTAGATCAAAATTGTAGAAAGTTATTTTATTAACATTGCTCAAAAGTAGAAGACATTACTCATGATTGAAAATTGAGATTCCTCATGGAGGAAGAATCTCTAGCATAATATTCTTTATTTTTTCTATAAAGTGCTTTCAAGTCTTGGCATTACTAGGCCTATAGACATAAAAGTTCAACTTCAAGCTCCTGTACTATTTCTTAAGTTTTTATGATAAAGCTGCAGAGCAAAGAAATAACCATGTATCAAAGATGAAACTTTGAACTTTGGACTTTTGAACAGAGCAGGAACTGTATGATGACGAAGACTCAACATCTGATTGGATGTGATGTTGTAATAAGAGTATTTGAGATACTAAAAGGAGGCCAGAAATGGAATATGACTAATAATACTTTATGTAAATTTCTCATTTTAATTAAAATATTCCTATACTTTATTTCAAAATACATTCCATTCTAATTTATCTCAACTCCATGAATCTTTTTTCTAAACCATAGAACATGTAAAATACCTACTTTGATATACTTTACAATCCACTTAAAACAGGAAAAGAGTTATATGTACTTGTATCTACTTAAGTAGATTCAAATGAAATTTGAACCTAGACTTTCCTTATGTTTTATAGAATTAAAAAAAAATAAAATAAAATATTTTAATAATACAAATCATTCCATGCTTTACTTTTTTTCAAATTCAATAAAAGTAGTATCATATAGCATGTTTTGGATGTCTTCAAAATATAGAGTGCAATGATCAGTCTTACAGATCCATTTGAACACTATGGTTCAAATCAAAAGAAACATGTCAGATCTCAAATTCAAGAATATTTACTATATACATCTACTTTATTTATTAATTGATCTAAGATGTTATTATAACAGTGGAGATGGAAAAATGGGGAAGAAACAAAGACTGAAAAAGAGAAATAGAAGAAAGAGAAAGAACGTGAAAGAGAGAGAGAGAGAGAGAGAGAGAGAGAGAGAGAGGAAGGGTAGAGATGTGGGAGATATATGGGAAATGCTTGTACCTAGATATATATATGTCTTAAAATAACCATTATACTTATAGAAAAATACAAAATGTTGTTTCATGTTATCTCTGAAAAATTTATCTTCATCATATGTGAATATATTATATCACTTGAACAAACATTTATAATAATATAATTTTACCTTATTTTACTGAATTCTTAAAAAAAATTTTGTCACTTTTAGCTAATTTCAATCCCAGATAAGCAAGTGTCTGTCGGAAGCTTCCCAACCCTATTCAGCCAAGAAGATTATCTATCTATCTATCTATCTATCTATCTATCTATCTATCTATCTATCTTCCCGTGTGTTAAAGAACTCAGGCATTAAGAAAAACAATTTTGAAGCTCAATCAATTTGAGAAATATTCTAATTTTATATTTTGCATTTTGTCAGGAATTTCTGAGTAACATGATAAAAATATTTAAAAGCCAATTACTAACAGAAACCATTTCAGAAGAATTGATGACTCCCTCCTCCGACCAAAGGAAAAATGCAATAAGATTTTGTAAGTCAGTCCACAAGGCAGTGACCTTGGCAATTTTTTACGTGACTTAGGAAAGCAATGATATTATGTACTTTATTTCTGAGACAATTCTATTTGAATTAGAGTGTTGGTTCCATGGCCAATGATGTGGAAAGATCAAAGCAATTTCTAAGTGGAAAAACAAGAAAGTGACTTCTGGACATGAAAGCCATCTATATTTAAAAACATTGCTTAACCAGATTCTAGCACTCCTCTCCTTTATTGTATTTCATATATATATACCAAAAAAGGAGGAAGAAGGCTGGAGAAATGACTTAACAGTAGTGGTTAAGGTGCTTGCCTGCAAAGTCATAAAACCCAAGTTTGATTCCCCAGCACTCAGATAAACCAAATGCACAAGGTGGTGAATGCATCTTGAGTTCCTTTGCAGTGGTGACAAGCCCTGGCCTGCCCATTCTCTCTCTCTGCCTCACTGTCTTTCTCTCTCAAATAAATAAATATAAAAAAGAAAGATTTAGACATGAGATAGATATATGCATATATGTATATATGATAGATATTATTGAGATGAGAGATGATAAATAAATAGATATATTTTTGGTATATAAAGATACAGATAAATTGCTATACATATATAATAGGAAGATAGATGAATGGATAGATTAATTGATCAATGATTTTTCATTCTTTGATAGTTAGTAAGGTGAAGTAGAACTGCTCATAAGGAAAGAGTTCCTTGTTATAAATCTGCTATTCAGGAGGAGAAAGGGAAACCAGGGTGGTGGCACATGCCTTTACTGCAGTGCTCTGGAGGCTGAGGTAGGGGAATCAATGTGAGTTCGAGGCCAGCATGGGGCTATAGAGTGAGTTCCAGGTCAGCCTGGTCTAGAATGAGACCTCACCAAAAAAAAAAAAAAAAAATGCCATAGATAAAAGGAAGAAAAAGGATCTATTCATATTTATTTCCTATGTCTTAACTCCTTTTGCCTCAAGGGGATAAGCACTATTATGAGTTACAAGTGATACTCAAAAAGAGATTTGTAAAGGTCTACTTTTTAGCACTTTAGAATTACAGCTTATTTGAGGATAATATTGTGGTAGTAATTCCAAGATTAAGCCAGTAGGATGGAAACAAGCGTGGGCACCAGTGTTGTTAAGAATCACTTCAGGATGGCTCCCCGTGTGAAAGAGAACAGTGATCACCATGACGATGGCCTCAGAAGTGCAAACTTTTCCACCCCAGCTTCTTGGTCTGTATTTTAGCCAATTGCAAGAGTGCTGGTATAACACACACACACACACACACACACACACACACACACATTTATGGTGTAGATTTATTTTGTACAGAGATAATAAGAAGAAAAGGATGACTGTCCCAAATGAGCTTCCCATCCATTATGAGCCTTTCCCAAGGATCAAATAAGCTTCCCGGGGCAAATGGAGCCCCAAGTTTCCGCAGCCGGCTCCAGCTTATACACCTCAGGGAACTCGTGAATCAATAAGAAATTTTCACATAATATGCTACTATTGTGCTGCAGGAGAAAGAACAAAGCTCAGGCTGCCCTGGGCGGTTCTTGTCTATTTTATAATGCTACATTTCCAGGGTATTCTGCAGTTATTCTGAGAATTGCAGGCAAGAAGAACAGATAACAGGAACTACCCAGAATAGTAAGGTTCTCATAAGAAGAAAATCAGATTTTAAGACAAACACACACAAGACAAATGTCATTCAGCAAGAGAAACACATATTGAAGTATTTCAGCTACTCACCGAATAGGTGCAAAGGTTTCCAGCAAACCAAAGACTGGGCTGTGACAAGGGAGGATTCCCGCTCACAGAGTTCGCAAAGAGGAAAGCTCTGCCAGAATGTTCGTCTTTGCAATTCAACTTCTTCAGTCCTCCTCTTCAATTTTTGGTCCTGAGTTACAATGATCACCGGATATTCACATCCTTTTGCAGGAGTGTGTTGAAGGGTGGAGGAGATAACAAATTCTGGAACTCCATGGATGATACTTCACCCTTATTGAAGGTTTCTAGTCTAACATGTGTTTAGCTGAAGAAAGAGTCTGCTTCCGAGAATTAAATACTGTGCATTCCTGTAAGTTGAAGTCTACTTTGCCAAATGTAAATATTCAATGAAGACCCAAGCTTTGGTGAGGAGTGATAAATGCATGTCTAAATGGGTCTCTGTATATTACTGATTTATTGTAGTCAGTGGTGAAATGATAAGGGAGAAAATATTTGAAATGATAAAAATTATTAATCAGGTGAATTACCAAATACTAGGGTAATAACTGCTGATATGTAGCATTAGTTATTTCCATATTCATTTTTTTAATTTGCTTGTTTCATATAGCAACACATGATATAATATTTAGTAAATCTAATGTAATCTGTACTGTCATATTAAAATTGTTGTGTAATCAATTTTAGGCTTTCTTTAAAATATTTAATTATTTAACAGAGAAAGAGGTGGAGAGAGAGAGAGAGAGAGAGGGAGAGAGAATGGGCATGCCAGGGGCTCTAGCCACTGCAAACAAACTCCAGTAGCATGTGCCCCCTTGTGCTTCTAGTTAAAGTGTGTCCTGGGGAATCGAACCTGGGTCCTTTGACTTTGCAAACGCTTTAATTGCTAAGCCATCCCTTCAGCACTTAGGTTATTGTTAAATGAAATGAGGGTCATGCATTTTATTTATTTATTTTTCCTGTGAGCACGTATTATTTTTAATTACATTTATGTGTGTTTTGTTTTATCAGATTCATCACCCATAACTTTTTTTTCTCCATCCCACTACCCCTTTTTTCTTCCTAACTAATCCCTTTCCTACTTTCAAGTCCTTTTGTAACACATTGAGTTAAATCACGGGTGCTTGTTTGAGCATGAGCGCGCAGTTATTTATTAGAGTATGACAATTTATCAGTGGCTACTCCCCTAAAAAACATAGCTCCCTCTCCCCCAGAAATCATTACCTACCTGTAATGACTCTGGACGGACTGGGGACTTCGTGACTGGAACGATCTTGTCCTGTACAGAAGACAGCATTCTACAGCATCCTTAACGGTCTATGGCTGTTGGGATTCTTTTAGGTTTTTCTTCTGTGATGTTACCTGAGCCTTGGAAAGGTGGTGTAGATACCCTGTTAAGGGATGAACACACAATAGTCACTTTACCCTCTATGTCTTCAGTAACTTCTGTTCACTACAAAAAAAAATCAACAAAATAAACAAACAACAACGACAACAAAAAAACTCCTATCATCAAGGCTGAGAGCAAGTCCCATCCGTAAACATAAATATTTACAAGGAAATCTGACTTGTCTATTTAGCACGTCAACATAGTAGGTTACCTTCCAGGACTCCAGCACCACTCTAGCATCAGCTTTTGACCAGGTTCACAGTAGCAGACATGAATTCCCTTCAGTGGAACGGGCCTCGAATTCAACCAGAAAGCGAGGGTCGCTGCCCTCAGGACAGTCGTGCTACCATTGCAGCTGTGGACAGTCTTTTCTGGTCTGTCAGCTGTGGGGCACAAAGGGTCTGGAGCTTGGATAAGACTATGGATGATTTCTCCAGAATCTTCCTAGCTTCTTGGAGGAAGAGAGTCACTCAACAGGGAGGAAGCTTCCAGCTCAGATACAGTTTGATTTCTGTGTGTTTGTCAAATGAATCCTTTCTCACTGCCCTAAAAATTCACTATTTGGTATTCTTCAGACCCATCCTGGCTCTCAACTACAACCATCAAGCGTGACTTTCATTTGCCAGATTTAGCGAACAAATTCCAGATGCATGTGCCACTTTGTTCATCTGGTTTTACATGGGTACTGGGGAATCAGACCTGAGTCGTTAGGCTTTGCTGGCAAGCACCTTAACCACTGAGCAATTTCTCCAACATCGTTTCTCTCTTTGTCAACTTCAAAGGTAGCATTTATCAGAGAATATTCCTTTAAAATTGTTTCTCTTTCTCTCAGATTCTGTTGTATAACAATTATCTTTTATTTACCCTTCTCCCTCAGGCCACACATTCTCATTAATATTATTTTACTGAACCTATGTTTTGACTACCTGTAATTAACTAGGTCTGAATCCCTCTACTTCTGTACACACTTTAGGTGATCTCATTTGTTGTGTAGCAGATTCCTCCCAGTTGAAATACTCACTCCTGAAGAGGGAAAGCAGGCTAGGATTTAAGAAGTCTTATCTGGGAGACCTCAAACTAGAAGGTCCCACACAGCTACTCCCCAAGATTTTGTTAACTAGAAAATTAGACATTCCTTCTTGGGGTAAGTAGATCTTTAACCCCGGGGGAAAAGTTTCTAGTGACATCATTAATATCCAGAACTTCATGGAGCTCCCATGAAATGACCAGGAGTTTTATAGCCTCTTAACTGTTCCTGCTTTTCAGATGAAAATTTCAAATTGATTATTTCCAATACCCTTTCTGTTAGTACACAGAAAGTAAAATTTCACTAACAAAAACAATATTATTTACAGAAATACAGTATATCCAAAAGCAGAATTCTCAATCTAGTTCTATCTGCAATTCAATTCTTCTTGTCCTGTCGTATACATTAATAAATGATCCTCCTTCCACTTGCAGTCATCTGTAAAGAAATGAAAGCACTTTGTAACATCTACTTCTGCCTAAACCTTCAGATCCAATCTCTCTGAGAGGCTTGTAAATTATACCTCATATGTATTTCAGAGCTGTCTATTTTTCTTCAGCTTTGTGACAACTTCAAGTCTCAGCCAACATCTGTCATATCGACTACTTTAGGAGGTTTCAAATTAGTCCTGCTTTTCCCAGTATTTACTCTGGAATAAAATCTTTTTTTTTTTTTTTTTTTCTCCATAGAGAAGCCAGAGTTCTATAAAAAGAGATCTAAAGTGGTTTGTTGATTTCTCTTATAAGAATAAAACCTACAGTCTCATGTTATGCTGTCCTCTTTTTCATTCCACCATTCAATTCTCCTTCCCCCTTTATTAGTTATGTACAAAGTGTGTCTACAGCCATGTTGGTACCATCATTAATCTCATTCCTGTCCTCCCCTCTCCAAAGGGACCCTCCTTGTTGGGGATTGTGAGTCGTGATTGTGAGGGTAGCCATCAGTTATTGGGAAGAGGCAATGTCTCTGTGCATAATGTCCCAACTTGTGTCTCTAACAATCTTTCCAGCCCATCTTCCACAAATTTCCCTGAGCTATGTTGGGTTTGTTTTAGATCTACTTCAGTGATGTTGTCTTGGGAGCATATGCGTCTCTGGATCTCTGGTTTGCTAGGAGTTGAGTGTTCTCTGTGTCTATCTCCTTCACGCTTGTGCCAGTACCAGATTCACCAAAAAAGCAGTATTCTTGCTCATTTCCCTAATCAATCTATGGTTTCAGCTGGGGCTCTGGTGAGGTGCAAAGGGTTGATTCTCTCCTCAGGTTTGGCATCCATCTAAAAAAGAGAAGCAAATTCTCCAACAGAGAGAGGAGTCAGCACCAGATAAATGGGATAGCCATTATTATTTTAGAGAGAATTTTATAGGTGTATGCCCTCTTGTAGCCCAAGATTGGTGGGAGCTTGATAATGGAGAGTGGACTCATTCTTTGGATATGGTTCTGACTCATTTCCCAGTTCCAGCTATGGGTTCTGTTCCACTGAGTGGATCCATTAGCCAAACCAAGAGAGGTAGGTAACCCGCCATGGCTATGTGCCCCTGTTGCATTTTGTGAGCATCACATCAGGTTGTTAGCTGCTGAAGACTTTAGCTCATTCTACCATTCAATTCCTGCCATGCAAAAGTATTCCTTCTTGAGATAATTTATATACTTGTTAACCATGTTTACTTTTTTCAACTTAAAAGAAGATCTTAAAATGCTATATAAACACATACACCTTTGGGGAGTCTATGAACATTAATCTACCACTCAGGCTAAGACAGGACCACAGAAGCCCTCAAACGACACTTCCATTTCACATGCTTGCTTATGTCCTAGTTCCCAACAAAATAACTACCAATTGTATTGCCTACCTTATCTGGGATATAAGGGTTTTTTAATCGCTATGTTTTTTTTTTTCATTTTATATATTTTTATTAGTTATGTATATAGTGTGTATACAGCCATGATGGAACCATTGTTAGCCTTCTACCTGCCCCCATGGGGATTTTTGGTCTTGCGTTGTGGGGGTAGCCATCAGTTATGGGGGAGAGACAATGTCTCTGTTCATAATGACATAGCTTATGTATCTAACAATCTTTTCTGCCCCTCTTCCACAAATTTCCCTGAACCATGTTGGGTTCATTTTAGGTCTATTTTAGTGGCAAGGTCTTGGGAGTCTCTGTGTCTCTGGATATCTGGTTTGGTAGGAATTGAGTGTTCTCTGTGTCTATTTCCTTGACCCTTGTGCTGATACCAGGTTCACCAAGAAAGCAGCACTCTTGCTCATTTCCCCAATCATTCTATGGCTTCAGCGGCATCCATCTGAAAAAGAGAAGCAGATTCTCCAACGGAGAATGAGGTCAAAGTAAAATACATGGATAACCATTATTATATTAGAAAGAGATTTTTTGATGCTTGTAACTGACACCATTTGGGAACATACTGATATTTCCAGAAAGGCAGATTAAGTACTTTACTCTAATTTCTTTGAGAATTCTTGTGAGCCACTTTCTGCTCTAAATTGAGTCATCCTTCTCACCTACATTTAAGGTCAAATGAAACACCATGTTACAAATGTTTGTCCCATTCTCTTTTCCTGACTTCCAGAAGAATCCAGATATTTGTGTAAATGTTAGTCTCATTTTAGAGGGACTGTAGCCTGGATCTTTTACCATTCTGAACCTTGTAACTTTCAATCTTATATTCTCACTATTTTGTGGGAGTAATAACTTTAAGTGGAAAAATAAATAAATAAATAAATAAATAAATAAATAAATAAGCCAGGTGTGCTGGTACATGTTTTTAATCCCAGCACTCTAGAGGCAGAGGCAAGAGGATCACTGTTAGTTCAAGGCCACCCTGAGACTACATAGTGAATTCTGGTAAGCCTGGACTTCAGTGAGACCCTACCTCAAAATAAAATAAAATAAAATAAAATAAAATAAAATAAAATAAAATAAAAGTTTAACTGTTTCATAATAAGACATATTTCCCTAAAATATTCTTCTATGTAAGCAACATAACTGTTTTCAGGCTTGTATAATGGTGACTTTTTCATGGATTTTATCATCTAAGCTAACAGGTATTAACTGCTATGTGGTGTGTTATTTAATAAATTACTTATTGAACAAAAGTTGCTTGCATTTACTATGTATATGTCCATGAAAACAAATGTTGTATTTCAATATTAAATTTTGTTTGGCCACAGACTACAATCTGCTCTTGAGAGAGACACACAATCTCCAATGCAAGTTATGGTTCTGGGAGTTTTTGCTATTAGCATTTTTTATGCTTTCCATAAATATTATATAAACAGTTAAACTATTGTATATGTTTACTTCTGTCCTGAACAACAATACTCATGAAAATCAGGAGGTGATTTTGAGTTAGCAAACGGGAAACCTACATTAAATCTTTACTGAAAGTTTTCCATATGCATTTCCGACTGAGGGACGTGAGTCTGTCTTCAATACAGGCTCGTTCTATTGGAGAGGGAACCATGACAAGAATGCCTCATCATAAAACACATGCTCAGACCATGACAAGAATGCCTCATAAAAAACATGCTCAGACCATGACAAGAATGCCTCATAAAACACATGCTCAGACCATGACAAGAATGCCTCATAAAAAACATGCTCAGACCATGACAAGAATGCCTCATAAAACACATGCTCAGAGCTACAGCCCTTTCACAGGAAGCAATTTTAACAAGAGATAACAGCAATACCTGTGTAGCTAGGAAAATACAACTTGTTCTGGAAAAACAGGTTGTATCTAAATATTAAAATGCAGATACTCTAGAAGGAGAGAAATCTTTAAATATTTTGAAAGACAATGGGCGTGAATCAAAAGCTGAATTAGAATAAGAAGTTAAAGCAGGGCTGGAGAGATGGCTTAGCAGTTAAGGCATGTGCCTGCAAAGACTATCGACCCAGGTTCAAATCCCCAGTACTCACAAAAGCCAGATGTCTATGGAGTTCATTGGCAGTGGCTGGAGGCCCTAACATGCCCATTCTCTTTCTTTCTCTCTTTCTCACTCTTCTCTCTCTCTCTCTCTCTCTCTCTCTCTCTCTCTCTGTCTGTGTGTGTGTGTCTTTCTTTCTCTCTCTTTCTAATAAATAAGTAAATAAAAATATAAAGAAGTTAAAATAACACTGTGATTAAAAAAAAAAAAAAAAAAAAAAAAACACATGATAGTTCCCAAACATATGTCTTATTTTTTTCATTCCAGAGAACAATACTGTGTGAATTTCATGGGTGATACAAACTGAAACTGAAATACAGTTTATTAAAAGAAGCAACCACAAAATGTCAATGTTTTAAACCATGTAGTATATAATAGACCTTCTGGGAGAAATACTTTTTGAAAGAGGGTTCCTTTGGGAAATCAAGTCTAACTGATCCATTTCCTTATGAAGGAGGTAGTGTGCCTGATAATGTACAAATGCCAGGAATCACCTTATGGTATTATTTATTGCCTTAAGAAATTAGAATTATTTTAATTAAAATTACGCAATATATTTTGTAGCTGTAATTAACTAAGATAGATTTAGGATCTGAGGCTATCTTGCTCCACTATGAAAAACTCCAGATGGGGCTGGCCTTGGACCTGGAGAGGGAGATGGACCTTGACGTGCTTCAGAAAACTGTGACAACTGAGGAACATTCAGTGAATGATTTAAAGTAGCCTGGTAGCATTGTGTGAAAGTGAGAAGAAATGATGACAGAATACCAATGAAACAAACTGCGAAAGTTGTGGAAATTAACATGTGAAGAAAGCTTAGAGAATATCTGGAAGTTAGCAAGAAGTAGACATGTGTGGGTTTTTGACAAATTAAGACAGCACACATATGCAAGTTTTTTTTTTTTTTTTCTGTTAAAACGTCCTGGTGATAAAGTGCAGGAGGAAGAAACTTGATGAGCAGCTATGATGGAGACAAAAAGGAAGAAGCTTGGCAGGTAGTGAGGGAGGCTCTGAGCATTAGCATCTTGCTCCCTGCCTTGTTGGCAGTCTATTTGTCCTTGTGTTACGAATGTAACGGGTAAAAGAGATTTTAGATTTGAAACGGTAAAGTTGAGAACACTGCAGAGGAAGAATTACAGGTCATAGACCTGTGTATGAGACAACCAAGCTGGCCACCAGGTAAGAGGAAGGATAGACCTCTAGGAAAAAGAGAAGAAAAGAAAGAAAAGAAAGCCTCAGCCGACTCTCTGGCTAACCATGAAACCCCATTTGAAGGACATTCCATTGTTGGTTCTGTTCTCCTTCCCTCTTGTAACACAGGCGGCTCTATGCTGAATCTCCATCCCTCTCTCTACGTGGCCCAGCCACCTAGTCAGGAGAAGAATGTGACCAGGCCTATGAATGGAAATAAGACACATGGAGACCCCTTGGAGATTAACAATGGGCCAGAAATACATTTCATATCTCAGTCCACTCATTTCAATAATCAACAGAATGCTTTATAAGCCTCCCCATCAAGGGTAACTGGGTCAGATCCTCTGCCTATGTAGGAACATTTTTTTTTAAAATTTTATTTATTCTTATGTATATTATTCTGGTTTTACATTTATAGTGGTGACTCCATTATCCTCCTCCCTGTTCTCCCTCTTCCATAGGGACCCTCATCAATGGGGAATGTGGTTTTCACATTGTGGGGGTAGTCAGGAAATATGGGGGATAGGCCAAGTCTCTGTGCATAATGCCCCAACTTGTGGCTCTAACATTCTTTCCGCCCCCTCTTCTGCAAATTTCCCTGAGCCACATTGGGGTCATTTTCACTCTACTTCAGTGATGAAGTTTTGGGAGCCTTTGTGTCTCTGGATATCTGGCTTAGTGGGAGTTAGATTTTTTTTTTTTGGTTTTTTCATTTTTCGGTTTTTCAAGGTAGTGTCTCACTCTAGCCCAGGCTGACCTGGAATTCACTATGTAATTTCAGGATGGCCTTGAACTCATGGCGATCCTCCTACCTTTGCCTCCCAAATGCTGGGATTAAAGGCGTACACCACCACACCCGGCTGGGACCTTTGTTCTTTTTCTTCTCTATGAACTTAATATAAGCTTTTCCTCTAAAGTTTTCTCTGTGAGAAAGTTCATCTTTTAAATGTGACCTTCATTGTCCATGAGATCCATTCTTTGAGTTCTATGAGAATATAAACCCAGAGCCACTGATTTGTTCCAGTTTGGGGGACTGTTAAGGGCTTGGCACCTTAGTTCCCCAGATGAGCCCATGTAAGAGCCAAAAGAGTTACCAGCACTCCCAAAAAGACTTGTTAAGGTTAAAGAAGGGACCATGGAAATTGAGTGTTTTCTCTTTTGTCCTTGACTTGAGAATATAATAGTTTAAATGAATGCTTAGGTTAAAACAATGGAGTCGAAACCAGTGGGAGAGAAGAGTTCTTGCAATTGGGTATGAGGTAGTGTATGGCAAACAGGCCTGGTCCAGCCAGACCGCATGGCAAAAGACAATAAAGTAAAAGTGGCGTTTTGCACAGGCTTGGGACAAGAGTTACAGGGGAAACGTGCAGATGTCCTGTCCAGAGACAAGCTGTCATTGGTCACCAAAAGGGGACCGCCCCATACAAGAATTAACAGCCCCTTAAAACCCATGTACACTTCCCAGTTTGTGGATTCTCGCCCACTTTCACCCAACCCCGGAGTCTGTGTGTGACTCCGCGCTGCTCACCCCTTCGGCAGAGATTCCCTCCTGAGCTGGCCTTGGGGGGGACCCCAACAAGGTAGCAAAGCATACAAATAAAGAGGGCAGGGCTCTGGGGAAAAGTGCAGAAACCAGCAGTGTGAGTGGGCTCTGATTCCCATGAAGCCCCCCCACCCCTTGTGTTCTGCTCTTGGATTTTCTCGCTCTTCCATAGTTTGCAGATGGGTCCAGAAATCTCCTGGCTTGGACACTGTGGAGAGAAGAATGTCCCCAGTTCCCTGATTGGAACTGATGGACACTTGGCACATATTAATGATTTGGTCAAAATTAAACTCCATAGCTCATCTCAGTCATTTTGAAGATCATTTCCCTAGCCAAGAATACTCTCAACTCACTCCAATAGCAACATGTTCAGGTTCCTCTCCATTTATGCAGGGAGCTTTGGTTTTTCACCTTCCTTTCTTCATAAAAGCTCATCCTTTACCCTTTTCTCTTTGTTCACTTTTTATTAATTAATTAATTTATCTATTTATTTATTTATTTATTTATTGGAGAGAGACACAGAAAGAGAGGGGGAAGACAGACAGAGAATGGGCTCAGCAGCAGCCTCTCAGCTGCTATGAATGAACTCCAAATGTTTATGCCCCTTGTGGGCAAGTGCAGCATTGCGCCCTTGTGTAACTGCATCTGGCTAAAGGAGGGACCTGGAGATTGGAACTGGCATTCTTAGGCTTAGCAGGAAGGCAGCTTAACCACTGAGCCATCTCTCCAGCCCTCTTTTTTTCACTTTTTATTTATGTATTTATTTATTTATTTATTTATTTATTTATTTATTTATTTATTTATTTTTATTTATTGTTATTTAAGACAGTGAGAGAGAATGGACATGCAGGGCATCTAGCCACTGCAAATAAACTAGAGATGCATGTGTCACTTTGTGCATCTGGCTTAGGTGGGATCTTGAAAGTTGAACCCAGGTCCTTAGGCTTTGCAGACAAGTGCCTTAACCACTAAACCATCTCTCCAGCCCATGCTTTACTCTTTTCTACTACTCTTTAAATATTTTTTTTTTTCACAAATGGGAAATAATGAACTTGACCCAGAAAACCAGTTTACTAGTTCCTATATGGAATAAACTTCCGTTGGAGGAGCAAAATATCTTTCTCCTGCTATGAATGCAATTCTAGCACTGCTCAGAGAATGAGGCAAAAAGTGGTCTGCTTGTATTCCCGGAATTGCTCTTAGAAGACACGTATTACCATCTGCTGTTCCCTTGTTTTCCATTTCCCTCTCCTTTTAGCTATTGTGAGAGATAGGAGGTCAGGACATGTGGGTCCAGAGTGAGAAAAGCATATTCTTGCCTGGATACCTCCATGTATTTACCTTGGAGTTTTCAGTAATAGAAAATGAAACTCAGGGGCTGTTGAGATGGCTCAGCAGTTAAATCACTTTCTTGAAAAGCTTGCAGGCTTGGGTCTGATAACCTAGTATCATGTAAAGCCAGATGCCCAAAGTGTTGCATGTGTCTGGAGTTTGTTTGCAGAGGCCAAAAGCCCTGACACACCCAATAATATTCTTTCTTTCTCCTTCTCAATCTCTGCTAAATAAAGAAAATATATTTTTTTAAATGAAATGATTAAAAACACATTTCTCAGGCTGGAGAGATGGCTTAGGAGTTAAGGCAATTTCTGAACATATCCCTGTGTGTGTGCGGACATTCACATTACCAAAAGGAACATGGCTTTCCTTTCCTATGTGCAAGTTCTGCATCTTGGCACTCTGTCTTGTGAATATCTGAACTTATTTCTGAGTAATTACATAACGTGTTGTATAGCTCTTGACTAGGGTTACATGCGAGTCCATTTCTCCTTGGAGTCCTAAGTTGTAAATGAAGCAGTGGTTATTTCCTGTTGTCTGTGGTCTCCTTTGATAACAGTGTCACTTCACTCCAGTCTTATCTCAGGGAAGCCACTAATCACCACTAACTATTGCTAGAACGATAAGCTGCAGGAGCAGGTGCACCGCCTACTATTTCATGAATAGAGCACCTGAAGCCACAGGAACTCAGAGCACCAAAGATGAGGGTGCCCAGTTTCATTGACTTTCAAAGTCTCACGCACACATTGTTTTCCAAGCTTGTACTTAGAAGAAATACAAGTTCTTTCACACAAGTAAAACAAATGTTTCTGTTTTTTTAATCTTGACTCTAAAAGAATCACTTTTTCTTCATTGTTACAACTTTGTGCCCAAAACTGTTCTTTGGCAATGTAATTTGCTATGATCTATGAGTTAAGCCTTTTAAGAATCAGCAAGATTAATGTCTATCCTTGAATTCACCAGTAAGCATTTCCAGATGAAGTTGCAGATATATTGTACATTTCTCTTCCACTTGATTTGAACGATTTTGTTTATATGAATTTGCTTTGCCAAAAAGCCAGTGACTAAGTATTAAAAAATATAATGAGACACAGAGGCTCCCAAGACCTCATCCCTGAAGTAGAACTAAAATGATCCCAATGTGGCTCTGGAAAATTCGCAGAAGAGGGGGCGGAAAGAGTGCTAGAGCCACAAGTTGAGTCATTATGCACAGAGACTTTGCCTCTCCCCCATAACTGTTGGCTACCCCAATAATGCACAACCCACATTCCCCAACGAAGAGGGTCCCTTTGGAGGGGGAAAGACAGGGAGGAGGCTACTGGAGGCACCAACAGGAATGTAAAACTAAAATAAATTTTAAAAATTATATATATATATGGCAATGAGTTGGGTCATTATACACAGAGTCATTTCCTCTCTTGCATAACTGGTGGCTACACCCCATTAGGCAAGACCCACATTCCCCATGGAGGAGGACAGGGAGAAGGCTAATGATGGTAACATCATGGCTGCATATATACTATATACATAACTAGTAAAAAAAGATTTTAGCAGGTTACTGCCATGAAATATGCCATTATTACTTTTATTGCAACATTTATAAAAGTTTCAAGTTTAAAGACATTTGTAAGATTTTCTCAAAACCTTAGAATATTTTGAAACTATTCTCTTGCCAAAAAAGATATAGTATGTGTTGTGTTATAAAACCTTGAACTTGTGAGTTCATGAACATTTAATTTTAACAAATAACAAAGTGAAAGAAAATAGGAAACATTTGTTATAAAAATGTAGATGAACAGACTTCAAATTAGTAGCTTCAAATTGGAAACTTAAGAAGTGATTTCAGTTGCAGGCATATCACTATAGCTGTTAGCTTGAAAGAGTAATAGATCATTAAACTATTATGCAATCTGGTGTAATTGCTCTACCAATGAAGGCCCGGTATGCCATGGGTGTACTTGTATACAAAGTAGCTATGAGGCTGGCATAACAAAGAAATAAAATTTTAAAGCTAGATTTTATGTGTAAGAGAAAAGAAATCAAAAAAATTATGGAACTCAGGTAGAGATGTTAATATCTTGTCTTCTTTGTGAACTACCAGCTGTTGTGTGTGCTTAAAAAAAAAAATAGAATAGATAAAAAATACATTAAGATGTACAAATTATGTCTTTACAGTAAAATTAATGATCAGTTCACACACCATAAAAGATAATTTTACAAAAGAAATATTACATCATTAACATTTGCATTTATGCAAGCCAAATGTGCAGAGTAAAATGACAGCGGCTTTTCCAAAGTGGCATTACATTCTATAAAATGCCTCTTCAATGGAAGAGCTGAGGCAAAATTCTTCTCTTTTTAGGGTGCTGTAAAGGGCACTGGTAAAAGTACTCATCTTCTTATAAAGAACGAGGGTTTAGTGGTCTTTAAAATATTAAAACAAAACAATTTAACTTTTATTGTCATATGTCATGATATTAAAATTATTCATTAGAGGGTTATAATTATATGGTAGATATACTAAAGTAGTTTAATTGTGAAACAAATTGGCATAATTACATATGGACAATTTAATTCATATCATAGTAAAATACATGGCTACTGTAACAAAGTTGTGAAGTTTCAGGGAATTCAGATGAAACAGACATGAATGACTACCTATTTTATTTTCAAACAAATGGAGTCAGTTCTGGTGCACACTGTTCCAGACAGTATTTTCAACGGGGAATCTGCATTATGCAGTCCAGGAGTTGCTCAGCTAGTTTATCAATAGTTTTGTTACTAAATTGATTAAATTTTAATTCATCTCATTGCCCTGGATTGTGAGATGATCAGACATAGATGTGTAAGGATGTTCATCATGTTGTTAGCATGTGCACAGAACCACCTAATTTTCCAGTACTTTCAAAGAGCTAGGAGTGTTCTTATTTATCCTGCTGATAATTCTTTAGTGACATGTAAGACGTCTACTTAGTATTTCTGCTGCCTATGTTCTATTTCCTAGTTTTTATGGTTGACAAACTTAGCATGTAACACACTTTTGAGTCTTGGAAAAAGGAGGGATTATCTTCAGTATGTAAATAAGTATGTGTAATATATTCGATTGCAGAATAAAACTAAATGAAATTATACTTTGATGTGTTGTCTGTAAATGTTAAAGATTTGTAAATAGTAGTGCTTAATATTCACAATGTCACTTCTGCTACTCAGCAAATATCTTTCCACAAATAGGAAGCTATGGTCACACTTTTTTTACTAAAAAAATGCTGAAGGATACAATTATCATGGGTGTAACAAGATAAATGAAATGGGATGTTTTGATGATAAGAGAGGATATCTGGTCATAAGAAGTTTTATATTACATCTCAAGTGCTTCTTTGATGGCAAGATAAAAATTTCCCTAGTACATGTGATGATAAATAATGTGAGAGCTACTTTTCCTGCTATCCTCCATACATTTCAAAAATAGATTTAATCAAAATTATAAAAATACATAAACCTAATATGGCACAAAATAGTAAAAATAAGCATATATAATATTAAAAATCAGGAATGATATGATAGCGATCTATGATATGAAGCAACATATATTTTAAATATCTATAATCTAGATGAAAAAAGGCAGAAAAATCAGACTAGTCACTAGATCTGATCATTCTATTAGCTATCCATAGAAAAAAAAAATATAGGCTTCTTATTTACAAACTTGGCATAATACATTTTCTCCTGTGAAGCCCTGACTGAAAACTAACTGCTACTTTCAAGTCTCAAGTCCAGTTTCATATAGAAAAATTCAAGCAGGATGAAAGAGCCATTTCACTCAGCTTGTGACCAGGATTTTGTGATCATACTTCAGTGCCCCATATCTCACTTCATTTATTAATTCCCTGCCAAAATAGTAGAATTCATATTTTTGCAGTAATTCTCGCTTTTCTCTCTAAGTAAAAGTCTAGAACTGACAGTAGATAATGCCAAATTGTATCATTGGAAAATACATATATTAAGTAACAATTTGTGTTAAGTTTTAAGAATACATGGCTACAGTAATCTGTATGTAACAACTAATATTTTGTGGTAAATGAATCCATGAAACTTTGTTTCTTTTAACTGTGGTATTGTTAATATTTTCTTAGCTGGTGGACTATGACAGGTAATATTATTAAAATGATTTCTCCAAAATTACTATTAATACAGAAAGGACTTTACATTATTACTTTCTTTACTAGTTATGCCATAAAGCAGTTATGCATCTCAAATCACATGAGAATTTAAAGCGTTAATAAAATACTGTGAGAGTTTATGATTTCATTACATTTTGAAATATGATAGTTGTATAATGTAACAGATGTCTTCTGTATATAAACTTTTATATTCTAGTGTTAATCATCACAGTCATCACATTTTACAAATTCAGTTAAATGTTTGTATCTGTGACTGTTTTTGAAATTTCTATCAATTTCCATTGGGCATGTATTACTTATCTATTGCATGTTATGATATATTTTTATTAAATATCTCTTTATGTTATATTTTAAAATGATTCCAGGCATACAAAAAATAATAGGATTTTTTTTGAGGATGTCCTAATTATTCTTTTGCTCACTTTATTGTCTTCTCTGTTTCTATTTCTGTATCTGCACTTATATGTGAATATAATGTTTACTGGAATACATGACTGTAGAAAACATCATTGCCTTACTGCTTAGTACTTCCGAGAATTCGTCCATTCTCCTTCATTTTAATAGTACAACTATCATAATTAGAATACATCACATGAAACTATTTTCTATTCTATACTCAATATTCAAATTCCAAAAATTTATGAAAATGAAATAACAACAGTTAGCCAGAATCCAAATGTATTTGCCAAGTTGCTTTAGCTTTCTTAGACCTCATAAAACTTATATTTTAAATGTGAAAGAGATAACTAAATGGATATCCTTTTACATTTTCTTCATTTTAATGTAACTTAGACTTTCTGTTATCTGATATTTTAGTCAAACCTCCTTTTCTTGCCAAATGGTAGGAAAATAAATATTTACAAATAATCTTCATACTTGTATTATAATAATAAAATGTACATATGGTAAAGTCGACATATGGTAAAGGAATGAGAAAGGCTCCTGGGCTGGAAAGACCTGACTCCTTAGACTTCACAGGCCTAATCAAGATACTTGTCTGTGAAGCCTAAGGACTCAGGTTCAATCCCCCAGGGTCCATGTGAGCCACATGCAGAAGGTGGTACATGTGTCTGGAGTTAATTTGCAGTGGCTAGAGGTCCTGTTATCACCATTCTTTCTCTCTCTCTCTCTCTCTCTCTCTCTCTGTCCCTTTTTCTACCCCCTCTTTCTCAAATAAATAAATAAGATATAAAAAAGGAATGTTCTTATGTGACAAGATTCATATCCAACTATCAATTACTGCACATACCACATGGGAGATATGAGGTCCAGTAATCTCAGATGCATTGCCTCATTTATTCTTTAATCACATATTGTTCTCATTTATATAAACACACTGTGAATCAAAGAGACAAGCAATTGCTAGCTTCCATTGCAAATATTTAATAAGTGGTGTAACTGGGATTTGAATCCATATTTTCAGAATACCAATAAGCAAATGAGAATAAGAAAATGGCAAAAGTCAGAAGTCAATGCAGATTAAGTTTCAGTTAAGAGAGGTTTTCACAATTTGGACTATGAAAAATGGATAAAAACTTAAGCTTTGAATTTAGATTCAGATAAGCCTATATAAATATGGTTTTCATGCTATCCTTAACTTATAATTGTGCTGACTTTAATGATTACATGTCTGAATCTTATCAGAAATAAATCCATTGCCTTAGCAACAAATCTACTGCAATGTCTAAATCTGGAGAAATTGTGTTGGTGAGAGGTGCTCATTGCCCCAGAACGTGGAGAGAGTTTGTAGTTTTATGTCTAAATCTTCAGGGTATATCAGCTTTCAGTTTATGAAAGCTACATCAACAAGGATTCACTGTTGTCAAATAATAAACATTTACTAGCTCATAGGCTTATAATTCATGAATCCATAAGGTCCTCTCTAGATTACCAGTTCAAGGTATCCAAAGCAGAAACCAGTGTGATGAACAGCATGAAGGCTTGTCTAGAAAAAAATCCACTGCCAGGCTCAGGCAGGTCAATGACAGAATCCAGTTCTGGGCACATAGAGGGCAGAGATAAGAACTTTCATTGTCCCTTGCTGGTTGTCAGTCAAGACATGTGTTCTGTTGTTCAAGATCTAAAGATCTGCTCGCATCACCCCTTTTTCACACCGAGGAACACACTCAGTCTTTCTCAGACCTTATGTCTTTCTCACCTTCTTTTTTTGTACCAGCTGGAAATACACTGGTTTCAAAAGACCATCTACATAACACTGGGCTCTTATAATTATCCTATCTTAAAGGTGACTGCTTCATACCTTTAATTACATTTCTTGTGTTCTCGTGGCAATGACAATGAACATAATTATGGATGTGATAAACATCACTTTGACATTTCCATTAACAAATTATAGCAAAATTTAAAGGAATTTGAAAAGATGCAAATTTTTCCTAACACACAGAAGATCCAGTTTGTAAAACATGTTTCAGTTTGGCTTTATTTAATCACATTTCTATTATCGTTTATAGTTCAGCTATAACACTTTATGTTTTATTTTTTTCCAAATAAAGATTTTGCTATGGCATTTGGTATTATTAATAAATTAAGTCATGAATAATCCTCTCCATTGATAGTCTCAAAATTGTGTGTGTGTGTGTGTGTGTGTGTGTTTTACTTTGTTTCATTTTTCCTGAAAAGTCCACAAATGCCCTTCAAAGTTACTATGTTTTCTCTTTCTCTAATCTCCATTGCGAGTTGTAGATAGGGACTAAATTTTCCCATTTAAGATCTACTTCCAATATTTCCTGCCATTTTTCTGTGTAATCTCATAGTCTATTTTCTATTGTAAATTTGCCGATAGGGACTATGTTTTTCCATTTAAGATCTATTTCCAGTATTTACTGCCAGTTCTCTGTGTAATCTTCTGTGCATATTTCAAAGAATTTGTTGTAATCTTCACCCTAAATTGGATAGCTTCTAATTTTCTGCCACTATTTTTCAGTTCTGAGGATGAGAATATATCCCAGCACCAAGATAGAGATTTCCAACTAAGTTTTGTATTTTTCTTGCACCCTCCTGCCAATTCCAACCAACATATATTTCAGAAACATAGAATATTTTAGTGCTTATATTAGCTTATAACTCTATGATCTCATTTTTTTCTAAACATAAAATGTTGGCAAGGTTTTTTCCCTTACCTTACTTCCTTGACTCAACTCTATGTTACATTAAAATTCGCAGGATTATATGTGTAAAGTTTGTACTCTCCCAACACTGACGACTTTAGCTTTATTAGACATCCCATAGAGTTGCCCAATGGTGTGTTTGGGGAATTTTTCAAAATCTGTGCATACCTGAGTGCTTTAAACATAAAGGTGCAGTATTCACACAAAACTTATACAAAGCGTTGTGCATATGTTAAATCATCTCTAGATGATGTAAAACATAATTCATCAGAGAAACTGTGTAACTAGTTGCTATATCATATTGTGTAGGGCAAAAACAAGAAGTAAAATGTCTGTATATATTCAACAGAAAGTCAGCCATCAGAGACCTGAGAACATAGTACATAAGCCAGATAGAGTTGGAACAATATGCAAAGTACAGGTGCGGGAGAGTCCAAGTATCTGTTGAGAGGCAGACAGTTCACAGGGTAGCTCCATTCCTTCATATGGATCCACCATAGTGTCCAACCATTGGTAACTTCATGCTTTTTTGTTTGTTTGTTTTTTGTAATTTGCTGAAACATTTTTTAAGAAAATAAAAAACTTTATTTATTTGAGAGAGAACGCAAAACAGGCAGAGAAAGAGGGAGAGAGAGAAGGAGAGAATGGTTGTGCCAGGGCCTCCAGCCACTGCAAACGAACTCCAGATGCATGAGCCACCTTGTGCACCTGGCTTACATGGGTCTTGGGGAATCCAACTAAGGTCCCTTGCTTTATAGGCAAATGCCTTAACTGCTAAGCCATCTCTTGAGCCCAGTTTTTACTCAAATAACCATTAACCATGGTTGTTTAGACTCTTTCGTGTGGAACAAGTGGATGTGAGGGTTGTCTATTTACAAATTAAAAATCAATGGGCAACTGCAATACCCTTCATGGTCCAGTATTGAAGAAGTGGGCACCATAAACTAACAAGCACTCTGTTCATTCTCATTACATTAAATCTACAGAAACAGAAAAATTCCAATAGATTATTAAAACTTTTAATTGCAAAATTTATGATTGTGGGCTATAATGAATTTCAAAATGTATGTGCTGCCTAATCTCTATTTAACATTTATTTTTATTTTGAATCTGATAACATTCTTGTTTTAAATTTTTTTAAATTATTTTATTTATTTTTGGAGAGAGACACAGAGAGAGACAGACAGAGAGGGAGAAGGAGACAGAGAATGGGCGCACCAGCAATCTCAGCTGCTGCGAACGAAATCCAGATGCCTGAGCCCCCTTGTGGTCAAGTGCGGCATTGCACCCTTGCAACACTGCATCTGGCTAAACGTGGGACCTGGAGATTGGAACCGGGTTCTTAGGCTTAGCAGGCCACCGCCTTAACAGCTAAGCCATCTCTCCAGCCCTGATAACAGACATTCTTGGCATGTGTCTAATGATGAGTTAGTAGAACTATATACTCGGAATACTGGTCTCTGGCAGGTTTCTGCTGTAACTTTCTGTAGAAACATCCTTTTTCCTGCCAAAAAGCATACCAGTTTCTAAGTAACCCTCTGTTTCCAGTGACTGGTGGTTATGAGGCCCAGGGCATTCTCTCCAGCTGGGAGGACTCGGAAAGTCCATTCCTATCACAGATGTGGGCTTGTGGCCCCCATGTAGTCCTACCTCCAAATACATGACTGCCTTGTCACCAGTCAGCTTCCTCTGAGCAAGCTTATGCCTTTCAAGACAAGGTGGTTATTTAGGAAGTTTTTAACCCTACTTTAGTGAACCATTACACTTTTGCATTTACTGAATATTATGCTATTTCATCTAATTATCTCAAAAAATCTATTTCTATCATACTTAATAATTCAGTTATGTGTACTCAACTGGCATAATCCTCAGAAATAATGTTTTTAAAAATACTTTGGAAAAGACTGAATAACATTTTTATGATTTTATTTTCAAAATGACTTGACTGCCTCCCTCTCTAAACCTTGTGTGCGCTCAATCTTACAGTGGCATTGGCTCCTCTCAACAGAAAGGAGCCCCATGCACAAACTGTCACCATCTGTCTGCCCTAAGGTTTAACATCTAGAGAAAGGCAGTATCTGCTGGGAAATGACCACATGTATTTCAGTTGAATTCATAAGACTTCTTAACCGCTTAAAATCCTTTAACACAGTGAACGGAGTTAACACTGGTACAGAAAGACACAAATGGCTGACTCTGACCTTCTGGATTGTTTCCAAAAGCCATCCAATGTGTGCACTGAACCTGAGGGACTTGCATTCAAGGCAGCTTATTGTTCAGTACCCTAACTTTCTCAACATTCCATAATTCAGGGATTCCACTAGCATACTTGGGTTTCATTTCCTTTATGAAAATGGAATGATTTATATATCACTAATTGTGAAGCAAATGCATTAACCTTCAATATTCATTATTTAGTAACTATATTATGTTGTGCAACTTATTCAAGCAAAATCCAAACAGAAAATATACAATGAAGAAAAACAATTATTTTAAGCCACAATCAGTAAATGAGGCTTATAGTTGCTACGTTTTTATTAAGCAGGATTAAATATGAGGCATAACTGTATCCAGTTTTATCAAGCTTATGATTTCTTTTTTAAATTTATAAATTTAACTACTACATTTCCCCTAAAAATTCTGGTAGATTTATCTATTTTTTATTTTTTGTTATTTTTTATTTTTTAAATTCTTTTTATTTTTTATTTTTGGAGAGAGACAGAGAGAGAGAGACAAACAGAGAGGGAGAGGGAGACAGATAGAGATGGGTGCGCCAGCAGTCTCTCAGCTGCTGTGAATGGAATCCAGATGCGTGTGCCCCATTGTGGGCAAGTGTGGCATTGCACCCTTGCGTCATTTTGCATCTGGCTAAATGTGGGACCTGGAGATTGGAACCGGGTACTTAGGCTTAGCAGGCATGCGCCTTAACTGCTAAGCCATCTCTCCAGCCCTATTTATTTATTTTTTATTTATTATGTTTTGACACAGGGATTATTCATTTATCCCAGATTATTAATGAATTTCTGATCTTCCCACCACAACATCCTGAGTGGATTTTGTGAAGTTGCTCCTGAAATCAACTGGCTTCTGTTTTATAACAACTTGGGGTAGTTACTTCCATTATGAGTGCAATTCCTTTCTCTTATGTTTAGTCCTTTGAAAGTAGGAAAATAAGTGAACATATAATAGTGAGAGCTTAAACATTAAAGAGATTCTTGCTGGATAGCTTGGTATAAGTTTTCTTCTTTAGCAATACCAAAATCCCACTGAGGAGGACCCCTAGCTTAATGGGAGTTGGGGCCAGGGGATAATACTACATAAAAACATGGATATAGATATAGATATAGATGTATGAAATGTAAAATAATATATAACATGCTATTATATATTTATGATTTATCTATAACTATTTTTAAAGATAGGCTGAGCATATAAGGATATAAAATATTAAAGTAAACAAAGATTTACTTCATCTGAGTTCACAGAAACAAAGACTAGGTCCTCCTACATCTGCCTTATTTATCAAATCATCTTTAATTTTAGGAGCCCCACTATCATTCAAGCTTTAAGGGGATGCATTGTGTGCAGAAGGGTTATGCTCTACCCTATTCTGTTTTGATACTCAAATTGGCACAGTAAGTCTTCCTTCTGTATACGATTTCATTCACATTGTCTCTCTCGATCTACAGCTGCTAGTGTGGACCTGTGTCTACATATATGTGTGTTGTGTGCAACTGAATGTGAGGAATAAGGAATGTTAGAACTGATACACTTCCATGTTCTGAGACTTTAACATTCTCACACCTGCTTTTAAATGTATGTGAAATGGCATATTGAGGCCATATAAGTGTGATATATAACTGGGATAGGCATTGATTCTACTTAATAATTGTTCTCCCATCTAGTATGGAAAGACATCGTTAAAATTAGGTTGTTAACAAGGGGTTAGTTGGTTGCATGCATGGCAGTATGTCAAACATTCAACATCGGACTGCTATGTTAGTAAGATGGACATTTTGGAGTTGTATGTCAGCGTCGATGAATCAGATCTTTTATCACTGGGCTCATTGGTGTTGTCTCTGCTGCCATAGACATTTCACTTATGTATTCATCATCATGATACTGGAAAGGAAAATGAAAGAGACTGCTGCCTGATGTCCAATGTTTGCGTCATACTGCCAATTTCAAAGTTTATTCACAAGAGATTAACTGAACATATATTTCGGATAATTGTGTTTTAGTGAATATTTATTTATTTATATTTCAAGTATCTAAAATCCTTGCTCCAACATTTGCCAATGCCCACGATTGAATATACATCATTTTCTGGTCTCTTTCAATTTCCACATGAAGTATAAAAACGAAAGCTACATCCACTGTGAAGTTAGTGTCTCAAAACTGTCAGAATTAATTGGAATAGTTTTATAATAAAATCACAGTAGATTTGTATTGGTTTGTAACCAAATACTCACTTATATTGACACAAAATCTCAGAAATATGGAGATTATCAAAAGTAATATAATAAGAAACAGAAAATCTGAATACATTGCAATCTGTGAAACAAATTTACTATGAAATTAGCTTCCTCAAATGATAGCTTCTTCCCTGAAGAAAAGCAAAAAACATAATGGCGGCCCAAACAGCTTCTCTGGTATGTTTTTTTTTTTCAGATACATAAAAAAGAAACAAATGTACACCTATAAAACTCTGAGAAAATAGAGAACTATTTAACCAAAATTATATTAGACCACCATTTTCATGAGATACAAACAAAACAGAAACATTTAAAGGGAAAGTTAAAGTATAATGAGCTCACACATAAATGCACAACTACTTATGGTACTAGCCAACCTTATTCTGGAACTATAAGAAAGATTAGACAATGTAACAGACTGAGTATATCTAAAATTAAAATTTCTGATTTTATATTAATAAAATATTAAGTGAAGATAGTAAAAATCTAAAATAAATATGTAGCTATCTCTAAAAGTGATTAAAGAAAATCAAACACTCATTCAAAAGTTTCATTACTTCAGGAACTACAATAAATATATAGTTAATAAATTCAGTGTGAATCTTCAAACATTGAACTCAAAAATATCTCTAAAACTTTGAAAACACTAAGTAATAAATCATGACATATTCCAAGTTCAAGGATGCAAAAGTCAACAACATAAAGATAATAATTCATTACAAGTAGTTCCTTGGATTGAATAAAATCACTTTCAAAATCTCAGTGAAATCTTTTGCAATAAAAACTGAAAAATCCAATCCTAAAAATGATGAGAAAATTCAAAACATCTGGAATAGCTAAGATTATTTTGAAAAAAAAAAAAGAGAGCAAAGCCTATTTTGCTTGAAATCACAATTTTCTGAACAGCTGCAATCACCAAACTTGCATGTTTGTACCAAAATGGTCATCAAATATATCAAGAACATAATCAAGAAACCGGAAATAGATCCTTACATTTTTAGACAACCAATTTTCTACAAAACTGCCCAGAAAATTTAAGGGTGGAAAAATAGAATTTACAAACAATATTCTGGGAAAATTAGATATCTGTTGAAAATTAGCAAACAAAACATAATCACAGCAAAATCTTTGATTTAAAAAATGATTCAAAAGTCACCACAGAATTAGATGAAAAACTTAAAAGTTTAGAACAAACATAAGAAAACTGTTGAAAAGTCTTTTTCCTTGATTTAGACAGACATCTTACATTTCAACAAATATAAGATCCAAGAAAGATAAATGCAGGCTAATTTTACTCATTAGAATCAAAGTTTAAAGTAAATTAAAATGAAGGGCACATTGTAAGTGAAATCTGCAAACTGTCCATCTGACAACGATTTCTATCAAGAATACATTCATTCTTCTTTCTTTTTTTTTTTTTTTTTTTTTTTTTTTTTTTTTTGGTTTTCCGAGGTAGGGTCTCACCCTAGCTCATGCTGACCTGAAATTCAGTATGTCATTTCAGGGTAGAGGGTAGCCTTGAACTCACAGCAAAACACCTACCTATGCCTCCTCAGTGCTGAGATTAAAGGTGTGCTCCACCATGCATGGCTTCTATCAAGAATACAAAGGCTGCTGAGAGCTCAAAACTAAAGGAGACTTACAACTCTCCTTCTAAGGCTCAGGGAAGATTGCAAAAGTGTAGGGGGATTCAAAAGAATGTCATAGCCATGCAATGGGAGATATATTCTAAGGTCTTGTTCTCTCTACAGAGAGTGGATGAACCTACTGAGTGGGACCCTCAGGGGAGTAGGGGTAAGACAGAGAAAACATGATTTTATCCCAGTGAAAATATGACCATTGTACAATGCACTCATAATTAACATTCTAAAAAAAATGAACACATATATATAAAAGCAGAAAAATATTATCCAAAAGCTCCTTACTAAATATGTAGCAAGAACTTCAGCAAAGAAAATATACATTTAGCAAAATGCACATAGAGATTTTCTCTGTCTTCTCAGTCACTCAAAATACACATCATGAAACCATAACATCACACATAAGCATGCGAAAACAAACATTGGAATGATGACAAAATAAAATATGTGGAAGAGCTTATATAATATATGATTCAGATCCTATGAAGTCTACTCTTTGTGGTAATGAAACATGACCCATAGTGACAGAAAGTACATTGCTGGTTACCTTGTGAAATCAATACTGGAGGGAGGAGGTAGTTTACAAAAAAAGGGGAGGAAAAGACATTTATGGGTTTAACTGTCTTTATTATGTCAATGAATATCAGTGTGTGACAATATTTATGCACATCTAGTTCTAAAATGGCATACTGTACATGTTAAACAAGAGCATTATCTGTCAAGTCTCATTATATTTTTAAATTAAACTGCATATATTTGGTATGTGTGTATGTGTATGTATGCATGTAAGATATCTGTGGGGAGGGCACACTTATGTCCTGGAGCATGTGGGGGATCTTAGGACAATTGTTTTGGTATTGGTCCTCATCTCCCCATTTCTTTGTAACCAGGGTCTCATGTGCTCCTTATTCACTGTTTTGCTCACCAGGCTAACTGTTCCATTAACTGTTGAGAAATTCTCCTGTCTCCACCCCCATCATGCTGTAGGTACTCTGGAATCTTAACAGCCTACCTTGACTTGATGTGGGGATCTGAACTAAGTTCCTTGCACTTACATGGCAAGCACTTTATGCACTGGAATCTCCCGAGCCACATAAACAACAATTTATATGCTGCAGTTATATAATTAAAACTGTGAATTTTGAGTATAAAGAATCTAAACTTGGGCTGGAGAAATGGCTTAGAAGTTAAGGTGCCTGCCTACTAAGCCAAAGAACGCTGGTTCCAATCTCCAGCGGTTCCAATTTCCAGGTCCCCCGTTTAGCCAGATGCAAAGTGACACAAGGGTGCAATGCCACACTTGCCCACAAGGGGGCACACACATCTGGATTTCGTTCACAGCAGCTGAGAGACTGCTGGCACGCCCATCTCTATCTGTCTCCCTCTCCCTCTCTGTCTCTCTCTCTGTGTCTCTCTCCAAAAATAAATAAAATAATTTAAAAAAATTAAAAAAAAAGAATCTAAACTTTTTCACTTACATTGCTTGATGAAATTATACCAGGCAAAAACAGGTATGAGTAAAGGAATTTGTTGGAAAATACATTTGTACAGAAAAGTATTACGTGACTCTTCTGTAGAAATGAAACCAAAGTAGTGGAATTTAGTGGTGATTTAGTAAACATATAGTTAAGGTTTTGTTACAATTGCTATTCAAACCTGTTAATTGGGTGCTTCAAAATAACTGTTATATGAATAATCCCTCACAAATATTTACTAGAAAAGTAAAATTACTAGTCATTTTGTTGTTAACCTGTAGTCAAAAGTAAACAAAATGTCAGACTGTAGATGCTTCCAAATCTTCTGACATTAAGCACACTGTAGCAAGATATGTTTCAATGGCTGTTATGGCAAGTTTAAAATAATATCTGGAATTATTTAAATACAATTAATGCTAATGTCTAAAGAGAATGGTTTTAACCTTAATAGCCATCTTTATAAAGTATCAAAACCTTTTTCTAGTGTACTAGGGTTCTGTGCAAGATTTCTTATTAACAGATCTTTCTTATGCTTAGAATATATTGACATTGAGGGCTGGAGAGATGGCTTAGCGGTTAAGGCGCCTGCCCGCTAAGTCTAAAAATGCTGGTTCCAATCTCCAGGTTCCACGTTTAGCCAGATGCAAAGTGATGCAAGGGCACAATTTGCCACACTTTTCCACAAGGGGGTGCACTCATTTGGAGTTAGGTCACAGTGGCTGAGACGCTGCTGGCCCGCCCATTCTCTCTCCCTCTCTGCCTGACACTCCACTCCCTCTCTGTCTCTCTCTGTGTCTCTCTCCAAAAAAATAAAAAAAATTATATATATATATATATATATATACATATATATATATATATATATATGTATATATATGGAGAGAGAGAGAGAGAGAGAGAGAGATTGACATTAATATTTATACAATGGAAAATATACAGTTCAAGATCTATAACTGCTATCACTTAACAAACTATAGCCTGGGAATGTTTTGAGGGATAACTCATCTGTCTTCAACAAACTGTTAACACAGCTGACAAAGGTGGTAATAGCTCTTGGTTCTGTGGAAGCCTGAGTTTCCTCACAGCACTATGGCAGAATTCCAACATCAAATGTTCTCAGTCAGAATTGAAAATGTGACTTTGTTAAGTCCAGAGCTGGAAAGTAACATAGAACAGTGTCACTTTGACTCAATCCACTGTTATATTCACACACACATCTCATTTCTAGAAAAAGTCATGAACCATTCCTCATTGTCAAGTGTGCAAAGGACTTTTGTGTCTTGTAATTTTGTAGCCATCTCTTAATTTCCTTAAAAATTGATGTCATAAACAATCCCTCTATTACTTTATTTACACTAAAAGCTTAAACAACTATACAGTGAATGATGGTTAGTAAAGTCATCCAAATGTTCAAACAGGATAAGATAACTTAAAAACAAATAAAATCACTCCCCCTGATTCAATACAAATTCCTTCACTTTGTTAAATCAGTGTAGATTTTATTGTATTTTTGGCAACAAAGGAAATATAAGTAAAAATTTACAAATATATATATATATATATATATATATACACACACACACATAAGTAATCTCCATTTATCATTCTTAGTCTTGAAGACTATACTCAGTTTTTTGTGTGAGAAGAAAGATCATTAAATCATTAAATGAATAGCTTTGGGTACCTTCTTTGAGGCTCTAACCTTGACAGCTCAACCTCCTTCATGAATTCAAAGAGTAAAGGACTAAAATCTTCTTCCTTAATGTTCCCTGAGCCCTGGCAGACAAGATAAGGATCTGATTTAGTATCACTTACCATGCTGCCTCGGGTTCTCCGTTTTGACGAGGTATAAGTGATCAGTGTCTGTCACCATCTCCCTGAAAGTGCTTTTCTGTGAACTCTTACACACTCTCTAGTCATATATTGCTACTATGAAAAGAACAGGAGGCAGACCTAAGAGCTATCATTTCATCTGTGTTTGGCCTGTTTCTGACTTAATAGGATGACTTCCCATTGAATTCTTGGTTATGCCCAAGTCCTGCCTTTGGAAAGATCTTGTTTTCAGTACTAACTTTGGAGAAATACAAAGTATAAAAGCACTTTCAGTATCTAATTCAGATCTCATGAAATCTTCTGATCAGCATATTACTAGAGCCTCAGACCAATTTTTGTTTGTTTCCTCACAAAATTTTGGAAATTAGAATGCCTGTTATTTCTCAAATAAAAGTTCCACTAAAGGGCCTGGCATGGGGGTGAACACTTCTAACCCCAGCACTCAGGAGGCAGAGTTAGGAGGACCGCCATGAGTTTGAGGCCACCTTGAAACTACATAGTGAATTTCAGGTCAGCCTGGGCTAGAGCAAGACCCTACCTCGAAAAAACCAAAACAAACAAACAAAACAGAAGTTCTACTAAAAGGTGGCTTTACAACTCAGAGCAAGAGAGAGTGCCCCATGAAATCTAAATCTAAGAGCAGATCTCTTATCTAATCACTCCTAAAATACAGATTGTTCAAGCCCTTTTGGTCCCCATGTGACAGCCATATTCCTCCAACACTGAGTCTGAATGGGAAATGCCACACTGAATTGTACCCAAGAAACATTACAGAGTCTGTAATGCACATATACCCATTTGTTCAATCCTTACACCATCTTGAAACAGGTTCACCACACTGATCTCAAGGACAATTTCTTTTGCATTCCTCCTTATATGGATTCTCAATCTTTTAGCCTTTGAGTAGTAGATGGATCCTGAATTCTCTCAAACTCAACAACTAACGTGGATCTTATACTGCAGGAATTTAACAACTGCCTCTTTGTAAAAGCCTTAGGAAAGAACCAAAAGATTTAGATCTAAAATGGTGCATTCTCCACGATACAGATGACATATTCATTCATCTCAAGAGAAGATTCCCTTCAGGGAACACTTCTTACTCTCAAGTTCCTATACCTAAGGGATTATTTATTTATTTATTTTTGTTTTTGAGACAAGCTCAATAGACTCTTTTTTTATGTGAGAGAGATAGAGGGACAGCATGAGAGATAGAGAGAGAAGACTTAGCACATCAGGGCCTCTGGGCACTAAAACTGAACTCCAGGTACATGCACCCCCTTGAGCACATGTGCAACCTTGTGTGCTTGTGGCACTGTGCACCTGGCTTACTTGGGACCTAGAGAGTCAAACATGTGTTGTTAGGCTTTATAGACAAGTGCCTTAACAACTAAGCCATCTCTTCATGTCCAGTTTTCTTTTTATTATCACCATGTATATTTTACTTATTGAAATTGTTCAAAGTTTTCTTGATATTATGTTTAACATTTCTTTTGAAAAGCCTATATTCTTATCCAGATTACATAAATTGAAAATTTTCCATTTAGTACAAATTATGTTATGTAACAGTGGAAATGCACTTTAAAACTTTGAAAATTTTAGAAGAGTTACAGTTTTTCAAGAGATATCCTTGCCTGACACATTCCCAAGTATGTCATTTTTTTCTTCACCTTGATTGACTTGGAGATGAAACATGAAAATGTTGGTTTCTCTTCAGCATGAGGGGCCTGACTGCTCTCATCTCAAAAAGATGACTTATAACATGAATTACTTATAAAGTGAATTCTTAAATGAATTACCAACAGGGACCTAGGAGTGTAATGAAGAGAAAGACTTAGGAAGAATCAACAGTGTAAGTGGTAACAGATATAAGAGAAACAAACAAAAGTGGAAAGACCTCTGTTCAGTCAATTTTGTGTGAATTTCCAGTAAATTTCACCCAGTGATGATTACACAGAACATTCTTAGAATCATCTGTGCTTCATGCTCACATGGGGCGTATTTGAGATTGGCCTCACTATTGTCTTAATTTACGACATCTACAGGGGATATTTATGAGTTAGGCCCATATTCCCCCACACCATAATAAACTGGCTTTGTCCAGAGATTTAAAAACCAAAGATTATGGGAAGAAACAAAGCTGCCGTCTGCCATTCAGTGTTTTTCATCTGCGCACATTTGTGATGTAAGTAAGCTAGTACTTCATTTCTGAGGCTGCTGTCCCACACTTGAGGGCCTTCTGTATGAGGTGTCACAGGCATTCTGTGGTGTGAAAGAGGTTAATGGTTTTGCTATGTTTAGAGTGTTCCTTCTCTTATAAATGTCAATTTTCTGACACTTGCTTAATTTAACTGCTAGCAAAAGGTTTTTCCACACTGACTGTATTCACAGACATTTTCCTTACAACATCTTCTCAAACAATGATTTCAAGTTAGTGCTCTTGTGAATGTATTTGAAGTTTTCCCCCAGGTGGATTATCTCATTTATGAGTACTGATAAACAGATTTAATGTAACATTTAGTTACATTCATAGGTTTCTTGACATTAATAGAGTTTTCTGATGCTTTTTACGGACAGAATTTGCATATTCATGATATTCATAATTTCTCTTCATTGTGAGTTTTCTCAGCACATTAAAGACTGACCTAAGGTAAACTCGTCCCTTACATTTTTTTTTTTTTTTTTTTTAATTTCACTATGGCTTCTCCAGTTTGAATACCTGCACACACATTTTTTTTTTTTTTTTAAATTCTGGTGAGAGGTTTTTCCACATTAATTACATTCATAAGATTTTTTCCCTCCTACATGAGTTCTCTGATAACTGCTGAGATATGAGTTCTGTTGGGAAGTTTCTCAATTCAATACACTCCTACAGTTCTTCCCCTGTTTGCGTTCTCTCATGTAAATTAAAAAGTGAGTCATGATAGGAAAACCAAATTCTTAAATTCTCCTCTAAAAGTACCTATGCATTCTGCTGCTGGACTTTCAGTCCAATGTTTGTCTGAGCTTATCATCGTCACAGGCCATCCCATGTCTGTGGATTCTCTGATGCCTACTTATGTCGGAATTCTGGGTAGTAAAGGTTTTCTATACACATTTCATTTGTAGAATTTCTCTCCACTATGAATTAGCTCATGAATAACAATGGATGATTTCTGGGCAAACATTTTCCACACACAAGAAAGGTATTGATAGGGCTTCTCACCTTTGTGTGTGCTATAATGCGTACTCAGGACTACCTTCCACTGAAAGGTTTTCCCACATTTTTTTACAATTGTAGGGTTTCTCCTCTGTATGAATTACCTGATGCCTGTTAACATATGACTTCCTTTGAAAGGCTTTTCCACATTCTTTACATTCATATGGTTTGTATGTGTGAGTTGCCTGATGTACACTGAGGTACCACTTATGTGGAAAGGCTTTTCCACACACATCACATTCAAAAAGCTTTTCCCTGGTGTGAATTCTTTTGTGTGCAATGAATGCTGACTTCTGGCGGATCACATTCAGTGCATCCATAGGGCTTTACCTGTGAATTCTCTGATGAATAGGAATGAAGATTTAGTGCTAAAGGATTTCTCACACTGCATATATATATATATATATATATATATATATATATATATAGGAGATTAGTCACACAGGAAGCCTCTTATATGGAGTATTTTTTTCCCCAATAACTCTGCCTCCTTCACATCTTTCTTTTGTCTACTATATTCAAAATGCTGCTGTCCTGTGAGAATCTTGTGATTCTGAACAAAATCGTGAAGACACTGAGAGATTTCCCCTTTATATGATGGCCATCAAATTTCTTTACATTGTATTTTCCATGAGGCTCACAAGGAAAAATAAGTATTTTGAAATCCACTTAACACTTAAGTCTTTACTCGTGAACAATTTTCATTACTTGTAATGAAATCTGAAATTTTGATAGAACTTGGTACAGTCAGTCAGCTTGTTCGCATTGCTGGCAGAAATCACTCAACCAAGAGCAGCTTTTGGGTGGGGAGGGAGGTTCATTTTGGCTTTCAGACTCAAGGGGGAAGCTCCATAATGGTAGGAAAAAATGGTAGCTTATGCAGAGGGTGGACATCACCTCCTGACCAACATCAGGTGGACAAAGGAACATTATAGTGTGCCAAACACTGACAACAGGACGCTGGCTAAAACACCTTTGAGTCTACCCCAACCATGCACTGCCTCCAGGAGGCACCGATTCGCAAATCTCCATCAGCTGCAAACCTAGCATTCAGATCAGGTAAATTTATGGGGGAGACCTGAATCCAACCACCACAGAGCTCAAGTAAAAAGTGTTTTCTTACCCTGTTATCTTCTCTGTTCTGTATTGTGACTATTGGTAACGAGTTGCCTCATAGGTCTGTCTTGACTTTTCTGGCTGGCCTGAGCTTCGTGTTCCACATTGTGGTGCCCTGGCAGGCTCTGGTTGGCAAGATAATGTCCTGTCCATGGCGTTGCCCCTTGCTCCAACTTGAAGATGAAGTCAGGGATGAAGTCAGGTTACGAGATTCATCACCCCAGTCCTACCAGGCTGTTGTAGGTGTCCAGCCTCACGTTCCTGTATAGCATCCTGTGAGCATCATCCAGATCCTGCCACTGCTCCCACATGAGATCCACAGTGACATCCTCAAATGACACCACATCCAGAGGGGGCTTCATGGACATGCACCTAGGAGACCCCAGGAATCTCGGCTCCTTTCCTCTAGCACCACTTTCAGGAGCCCTGCAGCGACCACAGTGTTAGCAGCCATGAGTCTCTGAGCCACAGAGGCCAAGGGAAGCAGAGAGATCAGTATCTTTCTCAGAGTCTCATTTCTTCCAATGATGGATTTTCAGTCTGGGATTTGTTCTGACTCCCAAGACAAAGAAATCACACTAATCAGTATTCAAAGGGTATGCTAGCCTCACTGCACTCCACACACATTGCTGCTAAGAAGCAGATCCAAGTTTTCCTGGGAAAGGCAGGATGTTGCTGGATATGGAAAACAAAAGGCAAAGGATGGCTCTGCACTTCTAGAAGAGGCAAATACTAAGAACTTTAAACCTTCAAGAGAAAAACTTTACTCTCCTTCTTCTTCCTGATGAAAATCTGCCCGTTCATGACAGTCTCTAAACTAGAATTTATTTATTTAGGTCATAGTAAAGTATGAACTACTTACAGATTTTGACCTTCATTTGCCATGTGGACAGGTGTAATTATGTACAAAAATGAAAAAAAAAAAATAGGCTGGAGAGATGGCTTAGCAAATACGACACTTACATGTGAAGCCTACGGACCCAGGTTCAATTACCCAGTATTCCTGTGTAGTATACCATATCAGGTCACTGAGATGAACTTCCAGAACAGGCATGGTTATGGAGGAAGGAATTTAATGACCCTTATAGATCCAGGGGAAGTTCAATAATGTCAGAAGTTGTCTTGCTTTCACAGTACCAAGCAGAGAGAGAAAAGCCACAAGCCCCAAAACCCAAAATCCACACCACACAGCACACTTCAGGACCTCCAGGTGGAACTCAGGCATGTTGCATATCTTCAGATTTGAATAACAAATCCACCACCACACCTTAGGGGTAGACCCCAAGATCTGCCCAGTGACACCTCCCCCAGCCAGGTGCCTGTAAATCCAAGAAATTTTAATAAACTGTATGTATTGGGGAACACCTATTCAAACTACCACACCATGTAAATCAGATGCACAAGGTAGAGCATGCATCTGTAGTTGGCTACAGGCCCTGGTGTGTCCATTCTTTCTCTCTCTATCTGCCTCTTCCTCTGTCTCTCTCACCACCTCTCCCTCTTAAGTAAATAAATTAATAGCCATTAACTGAATAAAAGTTAGCTGATATGCAATAATGGTCTTTTTTTCCAAGTAATAGAATTCCATGTTCTTTTCCCATCTAAGTGAGCCCAAATTGTTGACATTAACTCAAACCTTGGAATTATCAAAAGACAAAAAAAAAAAAAAAAAGATTAAATCGATACAGATTCTAAATATGCATCAATGGCATGTGCTCATTCTGCTAATTAAAAAGGAAAAAAAAAAGCTTTATGACAAGTCAACACTCCCCTACAAAATATGATAGTCAAAGCTTATGATTACTGGAGAGAATTCACATCAAGAAATGACTATAATCATTTCAAACGCTACTAAAAGAAGTGGTAAGGATAATTTATGTGTCTATCCCCACATTTCCAGGGTCAACAACATACGCCCAGGATAGTTTAAGTGTCTATTCCAATTCTAGGGTCAACAATGTAGTGATCAGGTAGTTGAGGTGTCTCTCCCCACGGTTCCAGGGTCAACATCAACAACCTAGTGATCAGGGTCATTTATGTGTCTATGCCAATGATTCCAGGGTCAATGATGTAGTGATCAGGATAGTTTATGTGTCTATCTGCAAATTTCCAGGGTCAACAATATAGTCATTGAAGTAAGAAAAATAGGACAAGAAGACAGAAACTGGAAAGATATATTTAAAACTGGAATTACTTAGAAAGTATACAATTCTATTCCAAGTATACACCTAACAGAAATTAAAAAAAAAATGTTTACACATGCCACATATTCATATAATCAGTAACATACAAAATTATTCATAGCAGCCTTATATAATAATGAAAGCAAAAATTTACTACTCAAATACCTATGTTTAGCCCCCAAATCAATTGATTTACGTTGGTAGAAGTTAAATAAACTATTAATGAAATGACCTGCAACTGCAATGTGAATGAAACTCATAAGAATGATATTGAAAGGCAAAAGCCCGTATCAAAGGGATTTCATTCATTTAGTGTTCAAAGTGGGAGAACCCCACCTGTGCTCATCAGAGCTCAGTAAAGTGATTAGTTTCACCTAAAATGTATACTGGCAGATGGGGCTGATGGGAAACTCTGGGTGTAGCCTATGTTCTCTTCCTTGGTCTTGGTGCCAGTATCCCAGAAGGGTTCTTTTACCAAGTTCTCCAGACAATTCATAGATGCCACGTGTAGCTCCCTCCATGAAGTTTGTGAAGGTAAGGATTAGTGGTGGATTATGATTCTGCATCTGTAAAAACCAATGGCTTATGGATTGTCATGTTTCATAGAAAACACATATAAATATATGTGAATAAATATATACGAACAAACATATATGTATGGGAAGAAGACTATTAAAAAACATATATATGAACAAGTAGATACATATGAACACACATATACATACATATAATACATATTAATAAACATATGTAATCCCCTGAGGAGATTTTTCTCCCCAAGGGGACTATATGTATGATTGTTTTGGTCAACAGAACCACAGAGATATGTGGCAGGACATGTTGGTTAACAGAAGGCAGGAATGTGGTCAGCATTTTGCAGTACTTTAACAACCCCTGACCACAAAATAATAATAATAGCAATTGTTTCAGTAGAAGTGACCATTGAACCAAAGGTTACGAAATCCTCACCTGAACCATATGCTTTTATTTAACCTGCATTTAATAAAACATTGAAACTTTCTTTATTCTATGCTGGAAGTAATTCCAAGGATGTTTTCTTTTGAAAATCTCGTGGATACCACCTGGTTTATGTCATACCCTTCTTGACAAAATCTCGCCTCTCCTCAGCCTTTAATTCCCTGAATGTTAATTAACCCTCACAAATGTAAGTTAATTACAAATATGCTTTAACTGCATATTCCCCCATTTTATAACCTATCTATAGAAGCATATCACTTGAGAATGCCCAAATGAATCTCATATTAAGAGCAAAGCATGAAAAACTTGTTTAAAACAAGATAAACAAGTTTTTTTTTTTTTTTCTTTCAGGTATCAACAAGATAAATGTCCAAAATGTCACTGTCACCAAATTTATAGATCTGTTCCAATTTCTAGGAGAAAATAAATGAAGCAAAAGTTTCCTGTACTTAGCAATATTGTTCTCACAAGTTTGTGAGTATTTCTATAACAGAAATTAAAGATCTGGACTACCCCAAAAGACAAAAAGAAGTATAGCAGTCATAACTAGGTACTTCCTCTAGGAGATTTTGGTAGAAGAATGCCTTTTTGGACACGGGCTCTACTTTTTTTTTTTTTTTTTAATTCCACTGAAATTCCCTCTGGTTCTCTTCACTCGGCCTCCTAAGTGCGCACAGTATATTACAAATCGTGGGGCATTTTAGTACAGTTTGACATCAATAAATCCAAGAAACCAGGGGTTCCTATGAATCACTATTCTTATCACTACTTCATGAATTCCTGGAAATGAGTCTATGAAAAAAAGGAGCAATCTAATATGAGTCAAGTAAAAAATTATTCTTTGTATGGAAGCCTTCCAAACTTTAACCCTTGTGTAAATGTCAGTAACATGCAGTGTAGCTTAGAGATCAAGCACAGAGCATGTGACACAGGCCGCCTCATCAAATAGTGTGTATAGATGGAGCAAACATCCCTTCCTCCAAAACAACCTTCATTTCTGTTGTCCACACAGCTGCCTGGAACTGGAAAACAGCCAACATATCATGTGCTATGTGTTTTCATGTGAGGCCTCAGTTGCTTCTCTGCTTGGTGCAGGCCACATTTTATTGTGCACATTCAGCCTACTCTCTATTTTTTTTTTTTTCTGGTGAATTTATTTTGAGTATTTCTATAATTTTATTGTGATAAATGGTTAGCAGTGGTCCATACAGTTTGTAAGTTTAGGATGATGTCCGGAGGGATGTAACATCCAGGAGGCTGAACATAGCCAAAGGCAGATCTCCCTCAGTGTGTTCTGCCTGTACATTACAGAGCATGGTACAGAGCCTGAAGCCGCCCTGTGTAACACTGTGATCTTGACTGTCCTGTAAAATACAGCCAATACGTGAGTGGACTTGGTGGAGACCATTGTGACAGATGATAATAATTGCGTGACCAATACTTCTCATAACCTGACCTCCAAAAAACGTGTTTGGAAACACATTATTCAATGGCCTTGTAAGATTCCCCTGTGAGCTCCAACACTAACCAAGAGCTCCCATAAGAGACTACTAATAGATCAGGCAAGGAGAGATTCTGAAGCCAGTATGTGAACCACAAAGTTTTAAACAAAATTAGGTGCTGGGCATGATGGCCCACACCTTTAGTCCCAGTACTTGGGAGGCAGAGATAAGAGGATGTCATGAGTTCAAGGACACACTGAAACTACACAGTGAATTCTAGGGCTAGAGTGAGACCCTACCTCAAAAACAGAAATAAATAAAGAAAGAAAGAAAGAAAGAAATAAAGAAATAAAGAAATAAGTGTCTTAGCCAGGTATCTGGAACCAGATGTGGTGACCCACAGCCATTATTTCACATCATGATATTCTTGGTCTGTTTGGGTTAAATTCTTTCTCTCATGCACTAATATTCACGGGGTCCAGTTGAAGGAAATGGAGACATTTTTGAACAAAACCAGAAAGAAAATTACCAAGTAGAAATTGGTGTAAAGTTTCAAATGTGTATTTCTTTTGGGCAAACATCCATTCTCTTTATAGAAGAATGAAGAGAAGCTGTTCAACTAAGATTATTTACAGAGATCATCTTGAGCTTATTGAAAAAGATTACATGAAAGTCATGACAGAAACCTACAACCAAAATATATTTTTTTTTTTTTTTTTATGTTGAGACTTATTTATTTTTTTCAATGGCATCCCAGAAATTGAAAAGTTTTTTTTTTTTTTTTTTTTTTTGTGTGTGTGTGTGTGTGTGTGTGTGTGTATGTGTGTGTGTTGTGTGTGTGTGTGAATGGTCTCAAGATTCATTTTCCATTCCAGACACATGAAGCTGGAACAGCCTCTATAAAGTGGCAGCAAATCCCTGGATGTTGGATAATATTAGCTTGTTATTAGATGGGATCACAACAATGAATGCTGCATGCTTTGTAAAGTGGCACTAAATTTCCTGAGGAAAGCAAGCTGCTTGGGAAACTTTCCTCATTTCACTATAAATTACGCTGGACTCAGAAAAGCCCATTAAACAGATGCTCACTCCCAAGTCTTTCAGTGTTCATGTGAAGTGGTGGCAGCGTACTCTCCTCTCCAGAAGAAACACATCTGACTTATCAAGTAGCCTTTCTTCAATGTAAATGGAAAATGCAGCTTCCCTCGAAGGATGATGGTGAGGATTGATCCAGAATGTCATGTCTGCTTTGAAGCCACAACTAGGACCATATTTATTTACACAAGAAATGCTATAGGCCCCTATTTGTGAGCCTTTATCACTCTCAGTCTACTTCCCAGTGATAATAAAAAGTGACTCTTTTGGGAAAGGAACAATTACATAGAGTATAACATATAAGAATGGAAAGTCACCCCAGATAAATCAGCTCTGGCAACTTCTAGATTGTTCCTTCTCTGAACTGAGTATCTCTGTTGCATAGACAAGTTACCATCTCATTCACTTCGTTCCCATACACAATGAGTTACCCTTCCTATGTAAAAGGTAAATCTGTGAGATTATCTGAAACTATTTCCATCCCACTAATATGGACCAAGTGATTCTGGCCCACTTTGGGGTTTGCATCTTGCATATTACGTTTTCATCTTTGTCCAGTAAGTAACTGATTGGGCACTGCATCTGAGCTCCGTGGACTACAAAGTAGGTCTTTTCATCAGAGTAGGTTGTGAAAGTTGGAAACTTGACTTGAGATATGCTCAGCCAACTCTGAAAGCAAAGAAACATTCCATGTCCAGATGTAGCTGAAGAGTTGCTCTTTTTAAAACACGTATTCATTGTTGAATGATCTTGACTTGTATATATGGTTTACCAACCCAAGGATACCGGGGGCACAATTAATTGTGTAGGTTTACATCCATTTTGATCAAGAGTGAATGATATTAATCTAATAATATTCCTTCATAAAATGAAGTATTATGTAGTTGTTACATGGGAAAGGTCAAGTACGTGCACATTCTCACAAGGAAGAACTTGAGAACACCTTTTGTTTGAAGTTCCACTTAGATTTCTTTGTTAATCAGAGCAAGTTAGTTCAATGCAGTTTCTCCTTTGTACTCAACAAATTCCTTCTGATGGGGTTTAAAACAGGGCCTAGGACAGGTGATAAATCATTTAGAAATTTCTAATTTTTTTTTAAACCAAACTGTACTTTTCAAATCCAGTAGGTTATTTCAAACCTACTTGGTTTTCAAAATAGCTATGTGAGGAAATAAGCTCATTTTAAAAATATGTTTGCTGAGAGCAACAGTAATTAAGCAACTCAATCATTTGGAATTAAATTTTCCTCTGACAAGCTGACATTACACGTAAAAGAGAATTTCAAAAACAAATTATAACAAGTCCTAGGAAGAGAGATAGGATCTTCAAAGTGGTATGACCAGGTTTTAAAAACTTTAGGAAGAAGATCTAAGGAATACTGAGGGAGAATAGACACTCTGATGCAGGAATCACGATTACAGAAACAATTGCCATCATTGCCTTCAGTGGTAATTCAAGTAAAAATCATGGCCATGGAAACACTGAAACTCCTTCGCTCATATAGAGAAAAACTGTGAAAGAGAAACGAATTGTGAATAGCTTACAGCATTTCGTTCATACCTGAAAGACCTCCTTCACCAATCTTGGCAAGGATGGACCACATATTAAAATAGCTTGCACATATTTACATAAATCCTAATAAATGATATCATTTTGGTCCAAATATACAGAAACAAAGTGAATGATTTGATACTACTTTCTTTTCACTGTAATGATATTATTGAAGCGATAGTTAAAACTTGGAAATGGTACTCTAATTGTATAATTCATAGCCACTGTTTTACAGATCATCCTAATTTCAGACATTTACAAGGAAAACATTTTACTTCTGTTTACCGTGCTTTGGTAATGAATCTCTAGGAACAGCATGTGCTTCAGGAAGAACATTGTCCCTCTCCACTAGGAGAGTTTGCATTTGTGTGCTCTCAGCAGACTAGGAAAATGAAACCATTCCCACTGAATAAAGCAATTATCTTTGTCTCACTTGTTTGATTTTTTTTCAGCTGGATTCCAAAACAATTGTGAATTACAAGTGTCATGCCATTGTTTATTTAGTGACCTATTTAAGATGAAATTATTGTGAGTATAGTTGCATTTTCATCAACAGAAATAAGAATTCCTATCCAAGTGTCTCCATGAGAGGATAGAATATATTTGGTATAAATAAGAGGAGCTCATCTTGGGTAGACACAGTCAGTTGGGAGTGCTTATCTAGCCAAATTGTAAGTGATGCCTCTGTGAATTACTTCGAGCATGCATTTAGCACATTGAAGTGGGTAATGTTAGCAATAAAAGTGTTCCAGGCTCATGATTGATTTTTATTTTTTTTTTCATGTATGTTTTATGTGTGAACACTGCCTCCTGCAATAAATATAAGTTTGGTTACCAGAGTCATTGGATCTGCCTTATTTTGAGAACCAAATTGAAACAGAACACTGGGAGTATTTGTCACACAAATTATAGTTTATTGGTAGCAAATAAAGAGAGCATGGGGAATCACTTCCAAAGCTTTGGTTTTCCAAAGTTGGTATGCTTATTTATCTGAGCATAGTATGCATTAAAAAAAAAAAAAAAAAAAAAAAAAAAAGAGGCGAAGATTTTTCACACGTATAGATAGGAAGAAACGCCAGCACATGTGTCCACATTATCCTATATGATGGAGCTGGATCCCCCACTCCCGTGTGTATTGAGGCCTTACGGTGAGGAACAGGTCCTTTCATGGTCACTAGCAGAGACCTCAGATACCTTCGGAGTCTCCCCGTGATGGGAACAGTTTGGAGGCTTCTTTATCTCTCCAAGGCAAATAGTGCGAGTTGAAGTTTATGTACAAATCTATTTTTAAATGTAATTTTATGAATTTATGTGTTAATTTATTGTTTTAAACTATTTTTCCTTTGCTATACATAAAATTACATACTGTAATAGAATTATCCATGAATAACTATCATCCCTTGTCTCACTCCTTTACTTCCATTAACCCCCCTTGTTCCTCTACCTAGTTTTATTTGTTTTCACTTTCATGCCACATGGACATATTTTATTTATGATATATTTAATATTCTTATTTTCTTGAAGAGAACAAATGTGATCAAATCTCTTACTCTCTCAAGCAGAAACACATAAGTATTATATTGATTCATTATCTAGAAAATTACAGAATTATAAAAGTTTGTTGAATAGTCAGCTAGACGTATCCAGATTTTTGATATTCTTTGGGTAGGAACATGTTGACATATTGCATTAGTTGCAACTTGTTTAAAATTTACTTATAAATATGGTTATCTTAAAGAAGAAGGGTGTACAAATAAATTCTGATAATATAGAAACATAAACATTTGAAAATAAAGTTTTTTTCTTCATCAAATCTGATGATTTGGAAATTCAACTTTATGGATTTATGTTGGATACAGTGGGTTTCTTACAAATTATCATTTTGCATAATGAAGAATATTTCATAAGTATTTTAAGGGTTGGGAGATGACTTAGCAGCTAAGGGTCTGCCAAGTGTAAGGACCCAGGTTCGATTCCATAGTACCCATGTTTTGCAGTCAGGTTCACATTGCTGGTAGAAATCACCCAACCAAGAGCAGCTTGTGGGGAAAAAAAAAAAAAAAAAGAGGTATATTTTGGCTTATAGGCTCGAGGGAACACTCACAATGGCAGGGAAAATGACGGCATGAGCAGAGGGTGGACATCACCCCATGGCCAACATAAGGTGGACAATGGCAACAGGAGAGTGTGCTAAACACTAACAAGGGGAATCAGGCTATAATACCTATGAGCCCACCACCAACAATACACCGCCTCTAGGAGGCATTAGCTCCCAAATCTCTATCAGGTGGGAATCTAACATTTAGAACACCTAAGTTTATGGGGGACACCTGAGTCAAACCACCACACCATGTTAGCCAGATGCACAAGGCGATGCATGCATCTGGAGTTCATTTGAAGAGGTAAGAAGCCCTGACACACCCATTGTCTCTCTATCTGCTTCTTTCTTTCTCTCTTGCTTTCTTTCTTTTTCTCTCTCTCTCTCTCTCTCTCTCTCTCTGTTTTCCCTTTTGCTAATAAATAAAATATGTTTTAACTTTTAAAAACTTGTTATTGATAATTTTCATATATTTACATAATTATTTTGATCCTAATCCCTTCTCATTATTATTTTGCCCCTCCATCCTTTTCCCACTGAATCCCGCTTTTTTTAGTTATGTATATAGTGTGTATACAGCCATGATGGTACCATTGTTAGCCTTCTCCCTGTCCTCCCTCCATGGGGATTGTGGGTCGTGCATTGTGGGGGTAGCCACCAGTTATGGGGGAGAGGCAATGATTCTGTGCTTAATGACCCATCTTGTGTCTCTAACAATCTTTCCTCACCCTCTTCCGTGAATTTCCCTGAGCCATGCTGGGTTCATTTTAGGTCTATTTCAGTGACAAGGTTTTGTGAGTCTCTGGGTCTCTGGATATCTGATTTGGGAGGGGTTGAGTGTTCTTTGTGTCTATCTCCTTCACCCTTGTGCTGGTACCAGGTTTACCAATAGATAAAGCAGCACTCTTGCTCATTTCCCCTATAACTCTATGGCTTCAGCTAGTGCACTGATGAGGTGTGATAGGCTAATTCTCTCCTCAAGCATTTTAAATTGTTGACATATAATATCATATACAGGTTTTAAATTACTACTTTTTTCATTTTTAAAAAGGAGATTGAATATATAATCACCCTCATACTTAGGAAATGAATACTGAAGTAGAAACAGGAAAACAGATTTTACAGTCAGTCAGGAACAAACGTCCAATAATGTCACCTCACCTACCCCAGCAGAACTAAAACCTGTGTATGAGTCAGTCACCTCCAAGATCCCAAAAGCAGCACTCTGCCTCTTCCTCAGCCCAGTGCACTCGGTGAGCTGACATCTTTTGAGTGGGCCCTTGAGTCCACAAAACTATCAGGTCTTGGCTCCTGCTGAGTTATCCCCTTGCGTTCACTAACCAATCAGGCCTTTGCTTATACAGCTGAGTCTGATAACAAGCCTCACTCTAATGAAAAGTCTGATTCCTGTAAAGGATAGTAACCATGCAGGTAAGCTTTCTCTGCTTCCTTTGATTTTTCGGGAACACAACTGTGTAAGTCTGTCTCTCCCTTTCCCAGAAAAGGGGAGCGCTTCTTGAGGGGGGATTCTCATGTTTGCCTTCTGCATGTGCCTTGCAAGCTTTACTTCATTAGGTGTATGATTTTCCTTTGACCTCTGAGGCCCTCGTTATATTTTATGTGAAGGGGATTTGGGGTTTTTATGCTTTATCTTGCATGAGTAGGTGTATCTGCCTCCTTCAGAGTCTTATTGACCCCAGAGATTTCTCTGTGGGGATCTTGCTCCATCTCCCTTCTCCCTCTCCAGCACGGCAAGGAGGAGAGCTCTCTTTCAGCATGAGTCATTTCAGCTGCCTCCTTCCTAGATCTTAATTCCCCCTACAATAAACCTGATAATTCATAATTTCTCTCTAACTAAAATGAATAATTGAATAACTCAGAATTTATAGTCTGTTTTCTCATTTCTTTTATTTATTTATTTATATTTATTTTTTTGCGGGGGGGGGGGGTGTTTCTGAGGTAGGGTCTCACTCTAGCTCAGGCTGACCTGAAATTCATTATGTAGTCTCAAGGTGGCCTCGAACTCTCGGTGATCCTCCTACCTCTGCCTCCCAAGTGCAGAGATTAAAGACATGCACCACCATGCCTGGCTTCATTTCTTTGTTAAAATGGAAAAGAAACATAGGTTGGGCTTCACAGGCCTGGGGATACACCCCCTCAGTCCCCACATCCCCCATAAGTACCACTGAGATAAATCCTCAGCCATCTGTTTCTTGTCACAGAGTCAATAAATTGTCCACACTACCCTTGAGTATATTCTGCAGCCCAGGAAGATTTTGAATTGCAATTATACTTCCTCTGCATTTCAGTGACTGAAATGATAAGCCTTTGATATTAGAAAAATCTAATTTTTAAAATTTACTTATTTATTTATTTGAGAGAGAGAAAGAGGCAGAGAGAGAGAGAGAAAATGGGGGCACCAGGATCTCCAGCTACTGCAAACGAATTCCAGACGCATGCACCACCTTTTGCATCTGGCTTAGGTGGGTATTGGGGCATCGAATTTGGTCCTTAGGCTTTGCAAGCAGACACCTTAACCACTAAGCTATATCTTCAGCCTGACAAATCTAATTATTGAGTAATAACATTATGACCTTATAATTGTTTGATTACAGAAGTCATATGGGTCCCATATTTGCTTTACATAATTTACTCAAAATAGGTTTTCAGTATGTGTGAGAGGGTATTTGCAGAGGTAGCTAAGCTAGCATGTGAGTCAAAATGGACAAAGTGCGGAAGACGATCATTTCCTGTGAGTAGCTCCCACTCTTCCGGAAATGCACATCAATGCTTTAGGCTTTCTGGACGGTAAACCTTAGTCTTTCCTCCAGCAACCCCTTCTCAGGTTAAGGGGTTTTAGATTTGAACTGAGGGATCAGGAATTTTTGGGTCCCTCTGCCAATGCACCGATATATTGACAACACACCAATAATGTTTGGGTATCTCTGGATTCTTGTGTCAATATTCAAAGAACTGAAATCCACAGACAAGAGTTTTAGGTTTAAAGGGAATTTATTACAACAAGAGAATAAAGTAGAGAGAGCTCCTGCCCACCTGAAGGCAGCCGAGGACATAGCCAGCCTAGAGCTCAAAGCGGGGTCATTTATAAGTTCTGAATGGGGGACAAGCTAACCAGCCACAATTCCAAGTTTTGGGCCTTCTCAGGTTTAATTCTTCAGTGAATCTTAATTCAAATACAGCGAAAAATCCTTCCTAAGGAGGGACTGGTTATTTTTGGGAAAACAAAAGCAAGAGGTAAGGAGAAGCCAGATTCTTCTCTGAACTCTAGAAAAGTGGAGGCTGTTAGAGACTATAAATGAAACACTCTGCTTTTAGTTTTGGGCACCTAGTCACGCTAACCTATCTCCTGAGTCCTTTGGTTGAACCACATCTGAGCATGTGTCAACTGTCTGATGAATGTGAGAATATTCCTGATAAATTCCTTGGTAGATATTTAAGTTTTTATTCATTTATTTATTTATTTTTGGAGAGAGACACAGAGACAGACAGACAGAGAGAGAGGGAGAGGGAGACAGATAGAGAATGGGCGCATCAGCAGTCTCTCACCTGCTGTGAACGAATTCCAGATGTGTCCGCCCCCTTGTGGGCAAGTGCGGCATCGCACCCTTGCGTCACTGCATCTGGCTAAACGTGGGACCTGGAGATTGGAACCTGGTTCTTAGGCTTAACAGGCAGGCACCTTAACGGCTAAGCCATCTCTCCAGCCCTCTTGGTAGATATTAAAATGCATATCAAATTTGTTTACTTTCTCTGGTGACATATAATATAATACATCTATTATTTTTTATTAAACCAAATCAGTTAAAAATTAAAATTAATGTCTTTTATGTGTGGAACTATGAATGTTTCTTTCTTTTTTTTTTTTTTTTTTTTTTTTTTTGTTTTTCGAGGTAGGGTTTCACTCTGGTCCAGGCTGACCTGGAATTAACTATGTAGTGTCTCGGGGTGGCCTTGAACTCTCGGCGATCCTCTACCTCTGCCTCCCGAGTGCTGGGATTAAAGGCATGTGCCACCATGCCTGGCTGAATGTTTCTTTTTGTTAATGGCTTATTTCATTGTAGCATAATGTCCAAAATTGTGCCCATATTTTAGCATAGTACAGAGTTTTCTTTATTGTAGGATATGCAATATACCATCACCATCCTAAGCAAGGACATATGCACATATACATAATTTTGTTGTGCTGGTTTCAATGAAATGGATTTTGCAAGCTACCGTGTCTTGCATACTTGATGGCGAGCTGGTGGAAATTTTGGAAAATAGTGCAGACTATGGCAGGTGAAGCTGCCCCGACCGGCGGGGTTCAACAGAGGCTCGAGGGGAGGCTGTACCTGGATGAGGGAACAAGCAGACACAAAGAAGAAAGCCCTGCTTCCAACACCAGTCAAGGCTTCATTTATTATTATTCATACAGAGGTATATATAGGGGAGGCAGGAATGAAGGTATGCGGGATTTAGGGAGGCAGGAATGAAGGTATGTGGGTTTTATGGCTATAAGGGAGGCAGGAATGAAGGTATGTGGGTTTTATGGCTATAGGGGAGGCAGGAAGAAGGCAAATGGGATTTATGGCTGCCTAATGGATTTTATGGCTACCAGAGGGTCGGGGGTCTCTTGAGTGATAGGCCTCAAGAATGTCTGTTGAGATTACGGGCAGGGCGGATTTACATCAGTCCTGTTTGTTTAAGATACACATCTTTAGGTTACATCTTGTTCTTATCAAAGTAGGCTTTTTGGGAAGGCTTGGTAAATTTCACAGGAACTCAGGAAGCTGAAATCTTAACACAAAGAGTGGAGGCTTCTTCCTCCAAATGGTTGCAGTTTGGCTCAGTGGTCTCCAACAGAAGCCTTGCTGGAGGAGGTGTGTCAGTAGGGGGAGACATTGATTTTCATTAGTCCAGTCCTCCGAATGTTCACCGGCCAGATCTTTCAGGTTACTTCCTTTCCCTGTCCTGTGACAAGATGTGATACGCAGCTTTTTCTTTGCTCTCCGTTTAGTACTGCGATGACACGTCCCCTTGAAACTGTCAGCTGTCTTTATCAATTCATCCAGTAATGTTGTGTATAACTTTTGAGTACTGGGAATACTGTGACAATGTATACATCATAGTTGGCCTCCTGAAAGCATAAAGTGTTTTCAGAATGTTGGGTAACTGTTGTATAATGAGAACACAATTTCAGTTTTGCATTATGCAGGATGCATAAGTACTAGAGATCCAGCAACATCTGATGGGGATGCAGTGCTGAGCGAGGAAAGGATGATGTAGCTCCGAGCAGCGCTGATAGATTCTTTGTGTTCTTAGTGAAGGTCACCCAGTTGTCTTGTATCTTTGTAGTATAATATACAGCCCTCCAGGTAAAATTCAGTCTGCATTTTCATCCCTTTTATGATAACTGTTGACATAGAGGCATATTGAGCCAAGTGAAATATAAAGGGGAACTTACCATGTTTCATTCTTATTTTTAAATGACTTATCTTTTTCATTTTTTAAAATTTTATTTATTTATTTGCAAGCAAAGAGAGATAGAAGAGAGGCAGACAGAGAGAATGAGCATGCCAGGGCCTCTAGCCATGGCAAGCGAACTCCAGATGTATGTACCCCTTCACAGGCAAATACCTTAACCGCCCTTTTTTTTTTTTTTTTTTTTTTTTCATTTTTAATGGCAAGCCCTTAATTTCAAACTCACATTTTGAATAATAATGCTGCAACAAAGTTAGAGACTTTGACCACCTGCACCTTAAAGAACATCTTTTAGAACATCATGATTTAACAAATTAATTATTTCAAAATGATTAATGATGACTTTGTAGTGCTCCTAAATGTTAAGCAAATATTCAATATAGTAGCCATAGGATAACATGTTCTCTTCCTTTGAGACTAGAGTAAATAATCAATTCTAACTTCTTCAGTGGTAGAAACAATCTAAGCACATAATATGTACACTGGGAAAAGTGTAGTACATGGTAAATTATGGAAATATTACAAGTTGTGGCTAAACGTTTCCCATATTAAGTACTCGATGAAGCACAGTACAAAAGTGCACTGGAAATAAAGCTCTCCTTACAGTACCACAGCAATCGTGTCCTCACATTAATGTCCAACTACCTTAGACAAATCACCAATTAGTGTTCAATTTGGACCCTGTTCAAAGTGTAAAGCATGTTTCAATTAAGAGCAAATAATTTGAAATGTAATATAGAAATTTTTCATCTAATACCAAATGAGGAGACACAGCTGGGATTTTATTCCTGATAACAGGAGATGGAGGGAATAAGAGGGGCTCCATTTAGTCTGTCAAATTCGATTTCTGTCAGGGATCGTGAATGTACACTTGGTTAGAAATATGACTGAAATTTCATGAGAGATCTATTAATAGGCATCTTGTCAGTCTCCAAAGAATGTTGAAATATACAATGTCTGAAATATACAAATGGGAACTACTTTCTACCATCCTGGGCCTATTATAGAAGTCAAAACCTTATTAACAGAGCGTAGCGTAGTGTAAGCAATGCCACTCTGCATTAGGTGGTCCAGAAAAGATGGTGGCATCTGGGAGAAAGTATTCTGCTACCACCAGTGTGCACTGTCCAACTGAACTCTCTGTGTTTGAATTCAAAAATGATCCAGAGTTCAGAAGTACACGGACTGGTGCTCACAACGTGAAGACATTCTTTGCTATAGAGCACTAGAGGGTAAATAAACTCTCCCACATATGTTGTTAATACTCCATATGACAATTTGCTATATTTTTTATAGTACAAGACATGTTATCATGAATTTTAAAATAAATACATCTCAAAGAAATACATAATGTTGCATCATAATGAGAAAAAAAAAATTAAATGATTGGTTTCATTTGTCCCTAAATACACTCAGAGATCTTTTGGGATAAGTAACTCATGATGTAGGTGCAAGAGCATAAGGAATACTATATGTAAATGAGAAATATGAAAAGTATCAAGGTGGAAGAAAATAAAATGGGCATCATTGCAACCCTTAAATATTGCATTTGCAATAGACCATTATTTCAATGGAGGTGTTTCTGTGTTTAGTGGAATGTGTACATTACAAGAATCACACAATATTTGTGTGAGAAGAGAAGACTATATTTTTGTTACCTAATTTTATGAGTAAAAAAGAGCAATTATGGGATGTGAAAGAAAATATTTATTATTTTCTAATTTTCACATTAAGAAATACACATGTCGGGATGGAGAGATGGCTTAGCGGTTAAGGTGCCTGACTCCTAAGCCTAAGAACTCTGGTTCCAATCTCCAGCTGTTCCAATCTCCAGTTTAACCAGATGCAAAGTGATACAAAGGCGCAATGCTGCACTTGACCACAAGGGGGGCAGACACATCTGGATTTTGTTGGCAGCAGCTGAGAGACTGCTGGAACACCCATCTCTATCTGTCTTCCTTTCCCTCTCTCTCTGCCTTTCTGTCTCTCATCAAAAAAAAAAAAAAAAAAAAGAAAGAAAGAAAGAAAAAAAAAAAAAAAAAAAAAAAAAAAAAAGAAATACACATGATTTTATACTTAACTTAGTTATATGTACAAAGTAGATGTTTTTTGTAAGAAATAGAATGGTATTCAAACAAATGTGGAGCTTTGGATATGTTTTGTCTTTTTATGCAATCCTTATTTTAAAAAAATTGATTTTTTTCATATGCATTACTTTACCCTACTGATATGAGTTCCCATGAATTATTCACATTCAGTTAAGAGAATCAATTATTAGGTCCCTATGTTATTTCTCTTTCTAAGAAAACATTGTACATAATTGAAAATATAATACATTTAGTGATTTAAAAGTTTATAAAATTGTTATAAACAAGAGAGAAGAATAAAACTCTTTAAGTTGCCACACATAACTGCATAAACTGCTAAAAACAGTGTGGGAAGCTGAGATGGGAATTCATGCTAATCACTATTAAAGTTATGAGTATAAAATGATTTTTTTATTATTATTATTATTTGAGAGAGAGAAAGAGAGAGAGAGAGAGAGAGAGAGAATGGGTGCACCAGCAGCCTCTCAGCCACTGTGAACAAATTCCAGATGTGTGCTCCCCCTTGTGGGCAAGTGCTTCTGGCTAAATGTGGGACCTGGAGATTGGAACTGGCCTTCTTAAGCTTGGCAGGCTGGTGCCTTAACCAACAAGCCATCACTCCAGACCTGTGAAATGATTGTTAAAATCTCTACCACTCACTGGGGAGGTATCAGGAATGTGTCTTTTCATGTCTTTTTATAAAAGACATTGAAGTGATAAGAAATTAGTCAACTCTTCATTTCTTTCGTTTGTAAAATCCAGATTTTCTTCAGTTTAAAATATGGACCCAGGGAAACTAACTAACTAACTAACTAACTAACTAAATAAATAAATAAATAAATAAATAAAAGCTAGGTTTTATATTCATTTTGTTGTTTTCTTTGCATTGGAAAATTTTTATTATTTTTATTTTTTTGACAGAGAGAAAGCCAGATAGAGAGAGAGAGAGAGAGAGAGAGAGAGAGAGAGAACAGGCACCCCAGGTCCTTCAGCCACTGCAAACAAACTCCAGATGCATGTGCCACCTTCTGCATCTGGCTTACATGGGTCCTGGGGAATCAAACCTGGGTCCTTTGGCTTGCAGATGACTGCTTTAACAGCTAAGCTATCTGTCCAGCCCTGCTGTTGGAAATTTTGATTTTTGATATGTTTAACATTTTTTTTCAAATACAGATATTATCAATTTCTTTGAAGAATAAAAATTAAAAAGAACTTTCACAATATTTTTAGTTATTGACTTTCAAAGAAAGAGAGGGAGAGAGAGAAAGAAGATGAAAGAGAGAAAGAATGGGCATGCCTGGGTCACCTATCACTGCAAACAAACTGCAGATGTATGTGCCACTTCGTGTGTCTAGCTTTACATGGGTACTGGGATTTCAACCTGGGCCACTAGGCTTTGCAAACAAGTACTTTTAACCACTGAGAAATCTCCTCAGACCTTAAAACATAATTTTAAATATATCCCATATTCAACCTTCCAGTGGGACAAAATGTTAAATAATTAACAAAGTAATATACATTAAAATAAGTAATGACATTTTATACAATGGACTAATATATAATATCTGCTTAAAAAACACAACTCTCATAATAATAAAACTTACATAAATGCAAAAATGAAGTACTGTTCAAAATGTGAGCATAGAAAAATGAACCTAAATGAGTAGAAATGAATATGGGTTGCATATCAAAGCAATGTCTAACAGGTGGTCACTCCCCTTGAATAGCATTAAATCAGCTGCCCTACATGTCCTCCATCAGGATCAGTTTATTCAAATGCAAAAGGGGCTGAGTGTTGCCCCAGGCAAGGAAAAGAAAGTATCCTTCAGGTCCAGAACTGAAGGACCCAGTGGTCCGTTTTCTTTTCCCTCTTTGGGGATTCATTTTGGCAATGCCCTTTTTGCTTGCAGTGGGCACATGGATCCTCTTCTATCTTTGTTCTCCCTGAGAAGAGTTATTGTCCCCTGGCTTTCTAGCATCTGTTTTCCTTAGAGCTGCTACTACCACCTTAGCCAATTTCTTGTTTTTCGTTTTTTCTGCAGTATCCTTATTGTTACATACCTTTTCAGCAATTTCTAATAACTGAGAGCTGTTCATGCCTCCAAATCCTTTTAATTTTTGTAATTCCCTTCTAAAGTCCGAGGCCGACTGCATGGCAAAGGCAATATTTATGGCTCACTGGTTTCCCAGGGTGTCCGGGTCTATGGGAGTAAAGACCCCATAAGCCGCCCTGAGATGTTCCAGGAACCCAGCAGGTGATTCCTGAGGCTCTTGAGTCACATCACTTACCTTAGACAAATGTGTAGCCTTGCTAGCAGCTGCTTTTATGCCTTCTAGAAGAATTTAGCGAAAGGTGTTCCGGCAGGCACTCTTTACCTCTATCAGAATAGGGGTCCCCAATTCGGTCTCACAGAGGCAAAGATTCGCTCTATTCGAGTTTCATTGTCTGGGAGTGAGGTTGCCCTGGTCCGAGAGCAATCATTTGACTTTCAATTTTAATTTGGTGTCATTCTTCCACAGTGAAGAGAATGGCCAGGAGTTGTTGACAATAGTGCCAGGTGACCTGGTGGATACAAAGGACAGGGTCAGGCAAAGAGATTAGCGGTTTCTCTGAGAAAGGTGGCGGGGGGGCTCCAATTGTGTGTGAATCATCACTAGGGAAAGGAACATTAACCATAAACAGACATGGGGTTTCTCAAGGGGCTGAGATGTCCCTGTCCTGCACTGGCGAGCTTCTATGTGTGGAAAGAGAGGTGCAACCCCTGCTTCTCCGGGTGGTGTCTCCCTCTGTAAACAGGTCCACCTCGTGTAGGAGACAGGGAAAGGGGGACAGACGCAGCCTCAGCTTCTCTAAGTGCCTGCTCACCTCTCGGTATGCAGATCTGCTCTGCACCACCAGGGAGGGGAGGGGAGGCTGAGTCTGAAGTGGGAAAGACCAGATCCCCCAGTTCCCCACGGGATGTTCCTCTGGCCCCAGGACTGGGCAGAGGTCTGCCTGGTGCATATGGTGGGGGAAGTTCGTTCTCGGCTGGTGGAGCGGAGAGAATTGGCTTTGCTCTAGGTTTGTTCCCCGCTACTGCCTGGGCTAAATGGACATGAGAGCCCAGGGAGAGAGCAGGTCAAGTTATGGTGAGGGATGGAGGACTGAGAACAGCCACTGGTCAATGTAGGGGAATTTATCAGGGCGCCAGGGTCACTGGTGACCATAGTCCAAACTGCATGGACCGTTTGAGCATGAAAAGTTCCCTCTCATCTGGCCAGCCAACTCCGAAGGCCAGCCAGTGTACCACACAGAGTTCTGAGTTTTCCTGGGGAAAAAGAAATGCCATAGTCAGATCTACCTACAGCATCAGCTTTGAAGTGTTTTAAGCATGCACCTCACCACTAGTTCAATTACTGTGAACCAAAACCATGAATCCTGGTGACATCTCACTCAGGTCTCCAGACACTGGGGTTATTGTCGCATCCGACCCCCAAGGTGTCCCACCAGTGAGTTAATTCAAACCAGACCATCCTCTGGAGCTTTTCCAGAAGAGTCCCTCCTACCTTTCCCAGTGCTGGGAGAGTCCTGTGGGCCCTGGAATGTCTCAGGTGGTGCATCCACTCAGGAGGGTCTCAGGAGCACTCTCCCCAAGTCCGGGGGTCTTAGGTCCCCTAGGAATCTCACTGGGGCCTCCAGAATGTTATGGTGAGGATCCCCAGAGAAGACCACATGGAGGCTAAGAGTAGGAAAGGAGTCTATTACCCGGCCGGCGACTACATCCAGGACTCGGGAGCCAGAATGCAGTACCAGGCTGTAGTTCAGGGCTCCTTATATAGGAGAAATCCATACAATTGCACATCTTACAAAACTAAGAGTTAATTTCGCTTGATTTTAGAATAAAACAGAAACTTTTTCCGGAATTTCCCCACCTTGCATTTTCCCTCCCCTGCAACTACAAGCAAGCAGCAGTTAATACAGAAGCTACAGGTCGCATTTAGCAATAGTGAGAAAAACACTTGTCTTGTGGTGGCCCATTGTCTTAAAAGCAGGCCAAGCATAAAGTTCAAGTGCAAGTGAGACCATATCCTGAGGCACCAGCTAAGCTGAACTTCCTTGTGTACTTTCACAATATGGAGTCACTTATGTCCTTCTCCAGCTTCGGCCATTGTCACATTGGGGACTCAGAATATAGTTATATCTCCATGAAGATTATTATATCTTCATCAGAAAAAAAAAACTATATATATATATGGTTGATAGAACTAGTTTCCTTGGAAACCATTACTTTAAAACAAACCAGACTCAGAAAGAGATACTGTTGCAATTACTTTTTGAATGCTAGAAAAATAAATAAATAAATAAATAAATAAAAAATAAATAAATAAAAATAAACCTTACCAGAAAGAGCTTATGAGAAGAAAGGGTTTCTTTCAGGCTTACAGACTCCAGGGGAAGCTCCTATCAGGAGGGGCAACTCCAGGGATGATTCTTGGAGGGACTGAGCCCAGCTGGAAGAAGGTGCGTGGGGTAGACATGTGCAGACACCAGTTGCAATGCAAGGTGGAGCAGGGCTGAGCTCTGTATTCCAGTCACAGGAAGCTTATATTGGGAATGGGAGGAGCATCTCCATGAGGGGTACTGACTCATAGTTCACTGGACCAATGCAAGGTAAATAACTATCAGGTAAGCATAAAAGATCTGCATTTACAAATCCAGCATCTGTAATCTTATTTGTCTGGGTTTCCAATTTCACCCATCCTTCTGGATGCTCACAGCCCCAAGAAAAGTCCATCTCAAGCCAGTATCTGTCCTTTGTCAGCCATCTCACACTCTAAATTTCTTGGCTGTCCATTGTAACTCATAGTTCATTGTTGTACCTCCATACAATGGTCTCTCTGAGCCTCCATACAGCTTTTTTAACCCTGTTTCACAGTGCTGCATCCCAGCTGCTCCTGGAACTGTGTGTAGTTCATGACTGGCTTGCCTGCATTTTTCCTGCTGCCCAAAACCAGTGCCCGTGGGTGACATAAGCAGATTTGGAAATCCAGGGAGAAATACAGCTCATCTTTGAAGAGCAGGATACTGCTTCCCAGGCTTTCTTCTAACCACCTCCTTTCAACAGGATGTGCATTCTTACCAGTTGGCCGTCCTTCCATGGCTTGGGTTTTACCCTCAGAGCATCTTTATTATTGCCCCCGTGCAAAACAGTTGACCTACCTTTAATGGTGGAAATCTTATAAGCACTTGCAGACTAAGTCTTAATTCAGTCTCTTTGCCCATAATTTCAAACACGATTGAATTTTTCCTGTGTTAAAACTTTTCATCTTTCTGTTGTTTGTTTCTGCAAAGCACAACAATGAATTACTTTTAAATTTAACTTTGCTCACATTCTCAGGATATGGACAGACATAGCCATCCTTTTTACCAGTAGCCCAGTTCCAAAAAAATGTTCTCTCTTTCCCCTTGGAAAGTTCATAAGCCAAGCCTTCAGAGTCCACAGTTTTCTCTCTATTCAAACTCACCGTAACAGGCCATCAGCTTCTGCCCATAGCACTGCAAGACTTCTCTAGTCCAAAGTGCCAGATCTTTCTATGCTCCTCCTACAAACACTTTCCAAACGTTCAAAAAAAAAAAAAAAAAAACCACATGGTCAACCACACTTCTTGATATCAATGGTCTCTTGTAGTTACCTTCTCATTGCTGGAGCAAAAAACAAGATCAGAAATAGCTTATTTGAAAAAGGGTTTATTTAAGGCTTACAGATTTCAGGGAAAGATTTATGATGGTGGAAGAAGCTGGTTCACTTAATCATAAATCTACAGTGGAGCAGAGCAAACACACAGAGGAAAAAAAAAAAAAAAAAAAAAAAAAAAACAGCCCACTCCAGCATGTAGGAGTTGACTCTAAACACATTAGGGCTGAACTCAAGATGCACCCCAAGTGACACACCTCTGACAGCAAGGCTCTGGCTGTTGGAGGCTAAGTAGAAAGCTTAGTGTAAAATTCTTGAGGCCATGAGGCCATTTGTGTTTAAACCACCACACATATATTACATGGCCTCTTCCATATGCTCATATGGAGAACTTATATTTGTGTATATATGTGTGTGTGTGTGTGTGTGTGTGTGTGTGTGTGTGTGTGTGGACAAGAAACAGAAAGTGGATCTTACGAAGGTAGGGAGAGATCTTAAAGGTGGGGGGATGGAGATTGATTACTTGGAAGCAGGGTGAGGAATCTTTCTTTCTTTCTTTCTTTCTTTCTTTCTTTCTTTCTTTCTTTCTTTCTTTCTTTTTTTTTCTTGTGGTAAGCACACCAGCAAGAGGGAAACAGAGAAATAAGAAAAGGGAGCAGAGAAAGGTATGGATTAGAAAAAAGCAGGATAACATGTATAAACAAAAACACCAACATGAAACCCCTTGCTTTGCATAGTAACAAAAATAATCAAAGGAGAGAGCAGAAGAATGAAGTTTATAGTCAATACAACTTAATAAAAAGAGGATGTTCTCCTAGGTCATCTCTGATGCAGTGGGGTGATCTCCTTGCGATAGGAAGGTTGGAAGTCACAAGTGTGTGTTGGTCTGGCAGAGACCCCCTATTAGAATCCACAACCCAGGGCTGCAATGTATGAAATTCTCCCCCAGTCTTCTGAGCTTGAAACAAAGGCCTGAGCCTCAGAGGAGGCCTCAGCCCCAGCTGACCTGACAACAGCCCTGAGAGAGCAGAGGCAGAGACTAAATGCACAGGGCTTGAGGCTGGTAGGTATGCGGTAATTTGTGATGCGGCATTAATGCATTCATGCATAATGTGTTTCCAACAGAGAAAAATCCCTTAGATAGTTTTGACACAATTTGTTTTGAACTGGTTTTATGGCCCCAGGCTAGAGATTTCATGTCTCTGGGCCCAAAGGAGAGTTTGCAGGCTAAACAGATCCCTTAAAGTTTTAAAGATTTATCTTAGTAATAAAGAAAGGCAATTGCCAAGTTTAAGGGAGTCCAGAACTTCCCACACATTGATTAGAAGATGAATTAATTAATGCCGTGAAGCTTTAAAACTTTGATTAATTAAGAGAGCAGTAAGTTACCTTCCTCATTGTATGCTTTATCATGTATTTCTAGAATATTCCGTATGTATGCTGAGTGAAGAAGACTAATAGTTAGTCATGCCCCCCCCCCTTTTTACTGTGATTAATTAGGAGTGAAAAATAGATTGGGTGACCTCAAAACCAAAAGTCAGGGGAGGTCAGCAGACTTTCTTGATGAAATGTGAGAATGTGTACTGCATACAGAGAAAGATAGATGCACTGGGGTAATGGCGGGAGGGAGTGCTGCTTCAGGCTGGGGGAATGTGCTCTGGAAGATGACAAGAACTTGGTACAGTTGAGAAAACACAACCATTTTCTTTAGTTAGATGATCTTTGAAGACGAAAGAGGCAAAATACTAAGAAGAAATCATAATGGTTTTCTGTCCACACCTATAGACTGCTCTCTAGGGTTAACATCTTCATAGGATATTTACATTAAACATGAAAGCCAAGTGTCTGTACATGATATTCATGGTTATAATAGAGAGAAACAGTTTTCAGAAAACTGTATTGTTGCTGAAACTGTCGACCTGGCTGGCCTGGAACGACATAGTTGATCCAGGTTAGTCTTGAATTTGCTGCAACATGTCCATGCTCGCTTGCGTCAGCCTCAGGAATGATGATGGGATTTGGCCATGTGACCCATGCTCAGGGGACGTTTTTGAATCTCCATATACACTCAGGATTTATGTTTATTTGTTTTGTTTTGTTTTTTTGTTATTTTATAATTTATTTTTTATTCATGTTATTCTAATTTTAGATTCATATTGGTGACTCCATTATCCTCCTCCCTGTCCTCCCCCTTTCAAAAGGACCCTCATCAATGGATATGCATATAATGCCCTAATTTGTGGCTCTACCATTCTTTCCGCCCCCTCTTCTGCAAACTTCCCTGAGCCACATTGGGATCATTTTAGTTCTACTTCAGTGATGAGGTTTTGGGAGCCTCTGTGTCTCTGGATATCTGGCTTAGCAGGAGTTGGATGTTCTCTGTGTTTATCTCCTTCAGCCTTTTTATGGTGTCGTGATCACCAAGAACGCTGTACTCTTGCCCTTTTCCAGCATTACTCTATCATTTCAGCTGGGACACTGGTCAGATGTGATAGGCTGATCCTACCTTCAGGTTCATCGTCCATCTGAAAAAGATAAGCAAATTCTCCAATGGAGAGAAAAGTTAGTACTAGATAGATGGGATGGCTATAGATATTTTAGAGAGATTTTATATGCGTAGGCCCTCTTCTAGCCCACATTTGGTGGGAGCTTGATCTTGGAGACTGGGCTCATTTTTTGTACATGGTTTTGCCTTTTTTCCCAGTACCAGCAATGAGTTCCATTCCACTGAGTGGATCTATTAGCCAAATCAAGAGCAGTTGGTTACCCACCATGGCTGTGTGCCACAGCTGTACTTCTTTGAGCATTATGTCAGGTTGTTTCCTGCTGGGTAGCTTAGACTGAGAGTTGATTTATGTTTTTATGTCATAGTTGGGATAAAAGTAGGCTCAATTTCTTGAATACAATACAAAGTAAGTGAACACAGTGAAATTTTCTAGGGAAAGATTAATGTGTAATAATTGTGCTTAACCAAAAATCTTCTATCTATACATTGCTGAAAATTAAAATATGCAGGCTGGAGAAATGGCTTAGCAGTTAAGGCACTTGCCTGCAAAGCCCAAGGACCCAGGTTCAATTCCCCAGGACCCACATAAAGACAGAAGCACAAGGTGGCACATGCATCTGGAGTTTGTTTGCAGTGGCTGGAGTCCCTTTTATACTCTCTCTTTCTCTCTTTCTCAAATAATTAATAAATAAAATATTGAAAAAATTGAAATATTAAATAGCATATAGAATCAATATATTGTTCAAAAGGTGTCAGAAATTTAGATTTCTATTCAGTCTGAAATCAGCTGGAGTAGTTGATGATTAATAGACATGCTCTTCAAGTTGCTTCTTCCATAAGGTACATAGGAGTGTCCCTTGGGAGATCTCTCTATTCAGATGGAATCAGATTCCTTTTCGTCATGCTTCTCCTTACATCATGGTCTCCACACTCTTTGTATTAGCAGTAATAGACATGTTACATACTCCTTGATACTTTGAGATATACTGAAATATTCTGTAATATTATGAAATATTATGAAATATTATGTATTATATTTTGCAGGTATTTACCAGCTGATGGATACTTGACTTCATTTCAGTCTGTATCGTGGCTATCGTGATCAATCCACCAGCAATATGAGAATGTAGGTATGCTCATTACCACCTTAGAGCATTTCCTTTAGGCATATATCTGAAGGACAGATTGAAGGGCCATAGTGTAATTCTACATGTAAACATCTGTACTGTTTTCCATAATAGATATAAGAAATTACAGACTGATTAAAGTGTGGAAGCCATTTTTTTTCTCCACTCCATTGCAACATTAATCTCTCTTCACTTTTTTTTATTATAAATGCTAACAAATTTGAGGTGACATCTCAGTATGTTTTTGGTCGAATTTCCTTATGATTGAGGAAATTGGACACTTCCTATATCTGCAGGTAATTTTATGTCTCCTTTGGGAAAATAACTCTTTAAGTGCTTTGCACATTATTAACTATTTTCTATAAAATTTTGCTGAAAACAATTTAAGGAGAAATAATAAATGAAAATGTATCCCATACTTCTATGTTGCAAGAATTAATATCATTAAAATATTCATGCTATTCAAAGCATTTCCCAACAAATTGTCAGTTCTAAAATTATCATGGTGCCACAGAAGACACTGTAAGGACAAAACAATCTTAGTACAAGGTTGGAGGCATCATACTACCTGGTTTCAAACTCTGTATCAAAGCTGTAATGAAGAAACCAACATGTCATTAGCATAAAATAAGTAGGCAAATGTGAAAAAGGCAAGAGATCAAGTAAATCACAGTAAATTGAGCTAGTTTTTATAAGGTCATCTAAATAATAAATGAGCAAATGATCACATTTTAATAACTGGTGTTGAAAAAACTATATGTTGACATGTGAATGAATTAAAATGTACAATGGTCTTATATCACTCACAAGAATTAAATCCAATTAGATTAAAATGTAAAATGGTCTTATACCACCCACAAGAATTAAATCAAATTAGATGGAAGATCTTTACCTATAACTTGGGCCTGCAAATTTCTAGTAGAAAAGATAGGTGAAGAGTTCCTGGATCTTCAATTGAGGGGTGATTTTTTCAAAGGGACACCTGGGCTCAGACAAGGGAAGCAAGCCTCATGGGAGACTACATCCAATTACTTAGCTTCTTCGTGGCATAGGGGATAATCAGAATGAAACAGCAACCTAGTGGCTGGGAGAAATATTGGCAAACCATTCATCTGGCAAATGGTTGAAATTAAAGTGTAAGTTTGTACTTCTTACGTGACGGCTAATATCTCAAAAACTAAATTTGAGAGACTCAAAGAAAACATTAGTGATAAAAGTTAGTTGCTAGAATATGTATGAATTTTATTATATAAAAAGTAAATATGTAGAATTTTGAAACAATTTGGGAGTCTAAAAATTTTTAACTAATTGGATGATGTAAGGGTGAAAACACTCTGAGAAATGAAAGGACAGTTGTTTGTTAAGGAGACCATGTTTTTCCAAAGTAATGTTATGCTAAAACCTATAGGATAATTTGTAAATACTTGAAACTAGAGACCTGGGAGCTTTTTATAAAATAAATCAATACAGGGCTGGAGAGATGGCTTACAATTTAAGGTGCCTGCCTGCTAAGCCTAAGAACCCAGTTCCAATCTCCAGGTCCCACGTTTACCCAGATGCAAAGTGACACAAGGGCGCAATGCTGAACTTGACCACAAGGGGGCGCACACATCTGGATTTCGTTCACAGCACCTGAGAGACTACTGGCGTGCCCATTCTCTGTCTCCCTCTCCCTCTCTATCTGTGTCTTTCCAAAAATAAAAAATTTAAAAAAATAAATAAAAAGGGTCATACCTTACCTTAAAAAATCTTAAAAAAATAAACAAATAAAGATAAGTGAATTAAAAAATATTTTATTTATTGATTGATATATTGCAGAGGGAGAGAGAGAGAGGCAGATAGAGAGAAAGAATGGGCATGCAAGGACTTCCATCCAGTGCAAACAAATTCCAGACACATATGCCACGTTGTGAATGTGTTTTACGTGGGTCCTGGGGATTCAAATTGGTTTCTTAAGCTTCACAGGCAAATGCCTTAATGACTAAACCATGGCTCCAGCCCCCAGATAAGTTAAATTTTAAGAAGCCTTGTATATACTCACTTATGACCTTAGCTATACTTTATTTTCTGTCATTTCTAATATATGTCCATCTCCATGGGAACTGGCCAATTGTAGTGCAATTTCTTTCTGTTATCCAGAAAAAATGAATGACAATGTGAATCACATGACAGGATGGAGTCAACACCCCTGCAGCTGTGCTCCACCTTTTCACTGCCATTCTGGGTTTTGATTCTAGTTTTGTTATTTGATTTGACTTTGTTTTATACTAAAGCCAACCTGATATTTGCATTATTTATCAGACACTAAAGATAAATGATTATTTCAGGTAAGTGAATTTGCTTATATTAAAAAAAAAAAGATAACATAGAACATTCCCATGTTTCCTTTAAAAAGTTGCAGTCTCTGAGCTATGCTGAGATGCTCACGGATATAAAGGAGATTTACATAAACAATGGATCCATTATGTCCCTAACGTTATTTAGATGATAGCAGCTTTCTTGATTCCTAATAAGACATCTCCCAAAACTGGTACTAAAATCACTTCAAATATTAAATAAACAGTTAACCGTTGTTCTACACTTGACGTCTAGATGCTCTTGTGTGTGGTGAAAGGATAGATGATGTCATCTAGATGTAATTCTGCTGAGAGATCACGAAGAATAATTCAGTGTATTGTTCTCTCTCTCTCATTACTGTATCTTGTTATCTGTGGCCATAAACACATCCACACATTCTTAACATCTGTCTCCAACTGTAAATGCGAATGTTTCAAAAGTATGTCGGTGCTTTGTAAAGCTAAGTGGCTCATCACTGATGCAAGAGCCTCACTAAGAACATGCTGGGGTCTTTCAGTGCTCACAAGCTCCTTTGCTGCATGATGAAAATAAAGTGGAAGCAGAAGCGTTTGAATACTAATATATACAGCCAACTCCTTCTATTTACATATTGTGCAGCTATGGTAACAGATGATCAAGGATAAATACCATAGTGAACTTTCTACTTTTGTTGCTTCAGTAAAAACCACATATATAAATTACTGAGTTAAAAGTTAAAATGCCACTGTGCATTTGCAGAAGATAAATATACCTCCTTAAGAAGGTGCTATTGACTTGTTACATCCATAATTCAAAATGGGCTTCATCATATCCTAAAAATCATTATGACATTCATATTAATTGCAATATATATTAGAAAATGTTCTAGACATACAATGGCATGAACATTAAGTCAAATATAGCATCAAGTAAGTAAATGTTTATAGGGAGCTAGAATTACAAAGCTTTACCACCATTTACAGTGCAACCAGCACTGATTTTTATACTTATATAGGTTACATATTTAATACATTATATTTCACCATCTACCATGGGAATGAGCTATTAGAAATAAATGCATGTGATTGGTACCTGCCTATCTACATTGCCTGATAACTGTATACTTGTTTGGATAATCTTGCTTTTATGAAGTCATTTAAAAAGGTTTCAGCTGAACATTTTCTTAAACCTCAATAACCATTTCAATTTGAAATAGGTTAAATTCATGAGGTATGGCCTCTGTACTTGTTAAACTATAGCAATAGCATTGTACAGCTACCATTGCCTTCTAGCTAATACCAGATGAAACTATAGGTGACAGATATACACACATCATATAAGGGAGGATTTGGTACTTTGGATTAGAGAGGCCTTGCAGTGTTATAAGCAGGGCTTGATGGACTATTCTGGTGCGAGTTTGAAAATACTAAATGCGGAGAGAACTGTGGACTGTGCAGATTGTCTCATGAGCTTTCAAAGGGGAAGGAGAGAACTTTGTCAGAACCAGGCTATTGGCACAAAGGCTGGCTGTCTTCTTCTGCCCATACCCAGGGAGTTTGAGGTTGAAGTTAGAAGTAATGGATGAGTGTCCTGGTAGAAGGTATAGAATAGAAAGATATGAAAGATGTACTTTTTATTACAGGAAGGAATCAAGAAAATTGAAGTTGCAGGCACAGAGACCAGTTTTATATTACTGAACCTATAATTAATAAGATTACCACTGTCAAGTGTGGGCAAACTGGTTTGAATTAAAAAAAAAAAATGGAAGTGATGCTGGAGGTTAAAAATCCATTCCTTGAAGCCTCCAATGAGTAAGAATACAAATTCTCTGGTAAGGAGGTATGAAGAAAGAATTATAAAAAATTAACTCGTTTTTCAATGTAAAGTTTTAGTCTGCCCTGGATTCATAAATTTCGTTATACTACTTACCTGGTATTGGTTTAATAAGGATGAAAACTTCAGGGGGATGGGCCATGAAGAGACATACAGCTTTACTTTTTTGAAAATGGTCCGTGAACAAAGTGTTGAAATCTCTGTATGGGGAGATCCAGTTAAGCTGTTCTATGAAGTTTAAACCAGTTTCATAAGAGGCTTCTGATATGTAGCATGTGAAGCAGGGTAGAAAAAGGAGGCACACTGTGAGAAGCTATGAAAATGAGCCATGGTTTTCAATGTAGACCCAAAATGTTTTTGAAATATCAAGACTGTGGAACAGTTACCAGCTGGAGTGGAAGAATTGGAACCCAGAGGTTTTCATCACTGGTTGTGGATGTTGGAGCTGAACTGCAGTTGTTTGATGTTTACTCATTGTTATTGATTTTACATTGGTCCATTCTCTCCTTGTTATGCATTTTTGCAATGGAAATGTTTACTCTGTGCCAATTTGTGTTATAGTGTGCAACTTGCTTTGAATTTCACAGGGCTCACATTTAAGATACAGTCTTGAATATGAGATAAGAATTTGGAGTTTTGAACAATATTGCAGTTGTTAAGGATTATGGAGAATTGTTGCTCTGAGTGCAGTTGACATGGTGAGAGGGTCATAAGTCTATGCCAACTGGGGAGGAATGAGGAGGCTTGAATGTGAATGAATGTCCCTCACATCCTCAGGGATGTTTTAAATTAAGTTTAAGCTTCCTATTTAAGTTTCCATTAGCATGCTGGAGAAGGTATTGCTAGGGGTTGGGGGTGGATCTTGTAGTCCAGCCCTAAGATGTGTAGAGAGCCAGGTGAGTTCTGGCTATTCATATTTGCTGGCTCTTGGTTATGTCTCTCTGCTGTGCATCTATGGAGTGAGCTAGATTCTTACACAGTTAATGGCATTTCCCTTGGAATATATAAACCTGAGATAAATCCTTTCTGTCCATAAGCTTCTGGTGGGAGCTTTTCCCAGCAAGAAAAATAACTGTAACACCAAGTAAGGCCATTCATTGTATGGAGCCATGAAGATGAATCTTGGTTTACAGTGTAGATGTGAAGACACTTTGACACACCAGGACTGTGCAAGGACTCCCATGGAGAGCTGCTGGCTTGGGATGGAATTTTTTCTGGGCTGTTAGCAGCACAGATGGAAGGGTGAAATTAGAATCCAGAGAATTTCATCACTGGTTACAGAAGTTGGGCTTCAGTTACAGATGTTTGATATGTAACTGCTGGTTGTTGATTTTGTACTGATCCAGCTTCTCCTTGCTTTGCTTTCTTTTAACAAGGCAGAGTTTGAATCTGTGCCATTATGTGTTGGAAGTACATACCTTGTGCTTTGATGTTACAAGGCTCTCAGATGAGAGACAGTCTTGAATCTCAGCTGAAACTCTTGACTTTTGAACAGCATTAAAGTTGGTAATGACTATGGGGACTTTTGAAGTTTAACTGAAGGCAATTTACACTGTGAGATGATCATGAATCTATGGGAGCCAGGTGCAGAATGTGATGGTTTGAATGTAAATTTATATCCTCCGCAGTGTTAGGTATATTTTACTAAGTTTCCTACAGTCTTCAGCCAGCAGGTTCCTGCTAGAAATGATATGTCACTGAGGAAGGATATTAAATCCAGCCCTAATAAGAGTGTTGAGAGCCAACTTGAGATCTGTCTGTGTGTGCTTGCTTAGGTTGGTTTTGTGTCTCTGCTATTGAGGTGGGACAAGGTAAATCAGCCTCTTCCTCAATGCTGATGCTTTCTTTGGAAACTTTAAGCCTGAAAGAAATGATTTTCTCTCATAAATAACTTCTAGTTGGGTGCCTGTCCAGCAACTAAAATTTAACTGCAACATTAGCTTACCTTAGCCTTTCTACTACTAATTTAAAAATAATTTAAGGCACACATATCTTTTCTTACATTTTGCCTTTTTTTAATTTTATTTATTTCTTTATTTGAAAGAAAGAGAAAAATGCAGAGAGAGAAAAAAAAAAAAAAAAAAAAAAAAAAAACAGGTGTGTCAGGGCCTCCCGTATCTGCAAAAGAACTCCTGTTGCACGTGCCACCTTGTTCATCTGACTTATGAGGATATTGGGGAATAGAACCTATTGGGTCTATAGGCTTCACAGGAAAATGCCTTAACTGCCAAGCCATCTCTCCCGCCCACATTCTACCTTTTAAATTTCCTATCCATTTTGAGAAAAATAAAGTTGATGAAAAGCCATAAATTTTCAAGGTCCAGAATTTATTTTTGACAATAATTAATGTACAATCTGAATGGAACTAATAATGCTTTTCTAAAATTTATAAAATTATGTCAGTACTATAAATAAAAAATAAGGTTAATTATAATATTTCATTATTGTGAGAATTCATGTAAGTTTTCATAATTCATGATTTCTTATTCATCTTATAATTTTAAATTTTGCTAATTATCCATTTTTACAAATTTATATCTTTAAAATGGGTTTTTAGCTAATTTTTTTTTCCTGTAAAATAAACTGACATGAAAGAAGACTGGTGAAAGAATATGTAAATCAAAATAGCTTGCCATCTGTTGGAAAGGGCAGTGAAGATTTTCTAGTCCATGATTTGTTGGATTACCACTGGAAGCTACTTATTTCTGCTTTAAAATTTAAAAGTAGGAATTGGTGGGCTGGAGAGATTGGTCCATGAGAAAATCAGTTTCTTACAAAGCCTCATGGTCTGGGTTCAGTTCCTTAATACCCATGTAAAGCTGGATGCGCAAGTGTCCAGAGTTTGTTTGCAGGGGCAGGAGGCCCTGGCAGGTCCATTCTGTATCTTTCTGCTTCTTTCTCTCTCTCTCTCTCTCTCTCTCTCTCTCAAAAAAATAAATAAATAAATAAATGAAACATTTCTTAAAGTGGGTATTGGGAGGCTGAAATAGGATAATTTTACAAGTCAGAGCGTAGTTTGGAGAATATCATAACTTCCTGTTTCAAAATATCAAATAAATAAACAAACAGAAGAATAAAAATAATGTGAAGCATTGTATGCACGTGTCTCTATATTTTCATGGAATTTTAGTAACAACTGACATCAGTAAAAATAGATGTTCTTCAGTATTCCCAGCCATGGACAACACTAGAATTGCATTTCATGATGCAGAAAATATCACCAAGAGAAAGTTTTCAACAACTGTCATAAAAAATCCAGAGAGATTTGGGTATAAAGAAAATTGTGTATACACACATGCGCACACACACACACACACACACACACACACATACAAACACACACACACACACAGAGAGAGAAAGAGAGAGAGGAGAGAGAGAGAGAGGTAGAAACACATTGAGACCTGTTATTGTAGATTTTCTGTTTTGATATTGGCCTCACCAAGTGTGAGGAAAGTTGGTCTTAGGCTAAAGAGACAAATGAGGATATACTTGTGTTTTGCCCATTTCTCTCTCTCTCTCTCTCTCTCTCTCTCTCTCTCTCTCTCTCTCTCTCTTTCTTTTATTGCTATTTTTGGGGTTCTTGTTATAGGTTATAACGTATAGGTTGATAAAAGGAGAGATAAGACTTTTTTTTTTCTTTCTTAGTAATATGAATCTTTAAATTTGAACCATGGTAGACTTTAAAGGGGTTTCTTTATGCATGCAATGTGTTTCCACATTAAAAAAGAAAATAAGACTGGACTGGAGAGATTTCTTAATGGTTCAGGCACTTGCCTACAAAGTCTAAGGACCAAGGAGCCCCCCCACAGAACCCAGGTAAGCCCAATGCACAAGGTGATGCATGCCCACAGGCAGTGCATGCACGTGAGGTGGCTCACACATCTGGAGTTCATTTGTACTGGCTAAGGCCCTAACCCCTCTCTCTCTCTCTCTCTCTCTCTCTCTCTCTCTCTCTGTCTCTCTCTCTTATAAATAAAAAACAACTAACAGTAGTAGTTACTCAAAAGACTGTTATAAAGTCATAGGGATTATTCAATGTAGAGATGTATAAAGCATAGTGTTGTGTAGTTATTAAGATACAATAATTTAAAACATTAAAATAAAATATGCATTTTAAAAATGATAAGAAGTCAGTCTAGCTAATGAAAAATAAGGCAACAGGGAACACAAACTATGGTAAATCAAATACCCTTAATATCATATATAAGCATCACATTCATATGTATATAATGAAACATCACCAAAAATTTTCCATGCCTATTTTTCCTTGGTTATTTACTTTAGTTTTTTGAGCCAGGTCTCATGTAACCCGGTGTGTCCTTGAACTTGCTGGGTAGCTGAGGCTGAGCTGAACTGTTTTGCTTTTGAGACAGGCTGTCTTTATGTAGGTCAGGGTGACCTGGAACTTTACATCCTCATGCCGTCACCCCCTGAGTGCTGTAATTAGAGGACTCTCTCATCACACCTACCTAATTTTCCAAACTTTTAAGTTTTCATCCAAAGAAGCTTAAATTTAGTCTCTAATTTTAAGTATGCCGATATGACAAACTGCTGCAAATCAGATTATTTTCAAGATTGTCAAAATACAAGAGAAATAATAATTTCATTATTAATATATTCAAACAAATAACTATATCTTTAAAAAAAAACTTTGCTTATTGATTTTTATCCTCATTCTTTCAAATGAGCAGTAAATATGCACAAACATATTTAAAATTGCTACTATCTTATAAATGAAGTTTGTAATCTATCAACTTGGGTTTCAATACAAATTTCAATCATTTTTGAAAATATCTTCATATATATATATATATATGGTATATATGGTATGTGTGTGTATGTGTGTATGAGTGTGCTGTGCATATGTGTGCAGATACATGTGTGTGCAGATGCTTCTTCATGCATTGTAGGCCAGGGGTCAATCTTAGAATCTTCCTCAGTTTCCATATTATACTTTGACACATTGTCTCTCACTGAAGCCAGAGTTCACCAATTCAGCTGACTAGAAATTGTAGGCATGATCAAACATGTCTAAAATTTTACTAAGAACTAGAGATCTGAACTCTTTTTCATAGCAGTACTTTGTCCACTGAGTCATCTCTCTAGCCCCAGTTTTATGCTTTCATTTCCCCAATATTTCAGTCTAATTTCTTTTCTCCCAATCTAGTGTAATCTAGTTTTCAACATTGACTAAATGTATGTTTATTTACAAACACTGATCAGTTTATTTTCTATATTAAAATATTTTATCTTATCTAGTTCTCAAAAATAAAAAAAAAAAAGAGATTTTTTTCTTACTTCCCTAGCTTCAATTGATTATTATGAGGAACTTTTCTGCAGGTCCCTTGAACATGGTAGGCTTGGTAATTTTGCAGAACAATCTCCTGTCCGAGTTTAGAATTTTTTTTTTTTATTTAAACACAGTCAAACTACATTCAAAGTTTATTAATCTATATAGTTTACACTCCCCCCACTAAGCCTCCTCTCTCCAGTTCAAGGCCGATTACGTACACATCATAAATTCACATGATACCTGTGAGGAACAGGCAGCTCCATGGGATTTTATGAAAGGGGTGAGCCCAGCTGGAAGATGACACACAGACATTCTCAGACACCAGATGCAATGCAGAGCAGGGTGCAACACTTTATTTCAGTCATGGTGCACTTATATAGGGTGTGCACATGCAGGCTAACTTCATACAATAATCTCATTGACACATGAGCATGCAGGAATACTTCCAATGATCTCATCGACATGAGAGTTGCCAAATCATAGTTACAGAACCAGCTCTGGCCCTTTTGAATGCTCAGCTTGAAGGCAAGCCTGTTAAAGGTATAAGCCTCTAAATTCCATCCACTAGGCTCAGGGGATCAGGAAAGCATATGCTCTTGTGGTTCAGAGAGCAGAAACTTGTGCCCATAAACCACAGCAAGAATATAAAGAACAGCAACCTACTACTAATCTACCTGCAATTAACATCAAACTTATGAAGGTCTACTGCCAGGCAGATCCCAAGGATAACTGCCAAGAGGTGAGGGGCTTTCAGTAAACTTCTGAATTGAGTCAACCTCCATATCCATTTCCTGTAGCGCCTGTTCAGGACTTATGCATGGTCTTGGATAGACATACATGTAAAAGGGCACAGGTTCCCCCTTGGGCAGGGGTAAGCAAATCTAAGGTCATCTTTTTCTGTAACACCGCCTCCTCATTTGGGTAGTCTCATGTAACAGTCAATAAAGTATGTGTGGGGTTATATACAAAGACTGAGCTACATGTCAGGCAAGGGTTTCTGCTTATGATCTCATGGCTATCGTGCCTGCCCTGGGGACAAATACAGCCACTGATTGAAAGCACCCGCTGCCTGGCTTTGATGGCAGTGATGTAATATAACATCCTGATTTTGCGGCTGTGATGATCGAGTGTCTAGGATTCAGCCAAGTATGTATGGATACCCCCACATACATAGTCCTGTCCAAATTTACCACATACCCCAATACACCCCACTTACTCAAGGCAAGAGCCTGTGCAACTCCCAAATGAGACTTCATCATCCACTTTAGGCTCCACTCATCTATCAGATTGATGGTCTGTACCTATACAGGTTGGGGCCTGTAGCTGGTGAGGCAGTATAGGCCACAGCCAGTTGCTGCTCAGTAAGGGATTAATGTTCTTTTGTTCCCTTCCACAGTTGAGACCAAAATCCTACAGGGGCTTGCTTCTCCGCTTGGGACTGTCATAGCCCGCAATGTGTCTACTGATATTAAAGCTTGTTCCTGGCCTACCAGGCTTTGGGCGACCTCGATCGCAGCCTCTATGTCTGGGTTCCAATGCCAAGTTTCCCCCTTCTTTGTCAGGAAGTATAAATGCCTTGTCATCTGAGCTAAATGGGCATGAAGGTACACCAGTATCTCAACCAACCCACCCCAAAGCCTGCAGTTATTTCACAGTTTCCAGCCATGGGTATGCCTGTATTTTGTCGATAATAGCCTCAGACGATGTCTTTGTCTTTTCTGACCAGGTAACACCCAAGAACTGACAGATCCTGCAGGTCTTTGGATTGGGTCAGTGTTCGCCACCCCCACTCCTGTTCTCCTAATGCGTCACATAGCCTGGTTATGCTGGTCTCCAAATCCCTAAGTGAACATTAGGCCATCAATATAATAATACACATGAACAGATATCAGGCTTTTCCACCAGGCCGAGGCCTAGGTCACCAGGCCATGGCACATTCTGGAACTATGTAGATAGTGTTTTGGGTGGATGATGAAAGTCCATTCTCAGCCTTGTAATGTAAAAGCAAATTGACCTTGGCTTTCAGGTTCAGTGTCAATGGGAAAGAAGGGCTTAGATAAAATCAAGACATAATTAGTTGCCAGTTTGTTGGTGAAGCGAGGCAAGATGTTTGTGATGTCTGGAGCTGCAGCATACCTGATGGTGTAACTTTATTTAGTTCTTAATTTCCAATCACTCTCCAGGAGCCATCAGGCTTCCTGACAGGCCATTCCAGGCAGTTGTATGGGAAATGGGCTGGCCGAATCATAGCTGGGTTTTCCTACTTCAGAATGGTAGCTCCAATTTGTGCATGGCCTCCTGGCAATTTACATTGCTTCACAGTCACTATTCAAGACGTCTTTGGTAGTTGCTCTTGGGAATGGTGTGAATGCCCCCTGCACCACCATTTACATACTTGTACATGGAAACAAAAGGCCAGTTCTCACAATTCCATACTCATAGATTGTGTATTCACGATTTCCCTGGTATCCTGGGTCACTGGATTCAAAACCACGGGGACCTATTTCTCCACCTCTAACATCTGGCGAACAGCATATCGTGCCTGGTATGCCAGGAAAGGGGAGGTGTGCAGGAGTCACAATCACCAACCCAAGAGTTTTGTCTTCAAGGTCATCTTACAGGGAGGAGACACCACACAACTGTTGCTCCTCCATCACCAGGTGTCCTTAAAGCTCCATCTCCTTGGTCCTCGGTTGTTGGGCCCTGCCCGGTGTGAAGCCGAGTGGTTAGCCCAGCCAATCTTGGCCTATTCCCGGTAAGGCCTAGTCGAGCCTGAGTACCTGCCCTTGACTCAGCACCTAAGCTGAAACTGCCTCCACCCAGCTGCTGCTGACGTGATGAAATACTGTTGGCCCTTATACCTTTCTCTCATCCCCTCTTCCCACCCCCTTCCTCAAAGTATATTGGCCCTTATACCTTTCTCTCATCCCCTCTTCCCACCCCCTTCCTCAAAGTATATTGGCCCTTATACCTTTCTCTCATCCCCTCTTCCCGCCCCCTTCCTCAAAACACATAAATATCTCCCCCCTGACAATAAACGACGAGTTTCGCTTTAGGCGTTTCTGCGACTCAATGTGGTTTTCTTTTCCCGGTGATTTGGGGAGGTTTGAGTCGCCGACACCTGTCTTCTCGCTCAGCCTCAAGAGAGAAACGGCTGGCCCGGCTCTCTCTCTCTTTTGCTCTACCTGCCGGTGGTGAGGGAAAAAAGCCCGGCATTTTGGCGCCCAACGTGGGGCAGAACAACCACTGCCCCATGTGAGGGGCGTGTGAGGATTCAAAACGGACTACGGACTGCTGGCGTGGACGAAGGAAAAATTCAACATTAAGCTGACGAGCTAATCGGACTGCTGACGGGTGTATCCTCATAAGTAATGAGGTAATCTTCATATTTAATATTCTAACCTTTACTTCTATAATCTGTGCTTACTTCAACTTCCTTTCTCTTTCCTTCCATTTCGGTTTGCCGCCATTTTACGTTCATGGCGGACACACCACGTGGACCGACCTAAAGGAGACTTTAAACGCTTTGCCTCCTCATTTAAATAAAAACTCGTCCCAAACTTCAACATCTCTTGTTCTTTCTCTTCCTCTCATTTTGGGTTTCCGACAGGTCATTTTGTCCTGGTCCCGATTTGAATGGGGGCGCCATCTTAGAAGCTTCACACCGGGCAGGGCCCAACACTCGGTGTGAGCAGTTGCTCTCTCAAGTTTTGGTCATCTTTCTGGACTTGTCTGGGTAGAGACCAAACCTTCATTCTTAGTTCCTGAAAGTACTGACCACCCTGCTGCACTTGTCTTGGTACAGACAGAACCTTTGTAGTTCCTGCATGTCTAGGTCACCCTGCTGGATTTGTCTTGGTACAGACAGAACCTTTGTTTGCAGTGCCATTCTTCTGGACATGATACAGACAGAACCTTCATTCACAGTTCCTACAAGTCTTGGCCATCCTGCTGGACTTATTTTGACACAGACAGAATCGTCATTTGTAGTTCATGCAAGTCTTTCTTAGTCATCCTTCTGGACTTTTCTTTTCCATTATTCATGCAAGTCGTGGCCATCCTGCTGAAACCACTTCAACACAGACAGAAACAGCTGTGCCACACCTGTCTGGCTGTGTTCCTATAGGCAGGTGTAATTCCTCCCTCCAATTTTTCCAGGGCCTTTTTCACTTCTCTGGGTTGGGGTTTATCACTCCTCAATCCTAAAGAGAAGCCTAGTCCATAAAGAAAGCCACCACTGGATGCCATCATTCTGTTGGGGGCCACATGTCTGATGCGGGATCCTCACCGGGTGCTATAGGGGATCAGAGGGCTGCCTCACCTCATCCTGTCAACTACACCAAGTGCCAGGATCTGTCAGCTCCACAGGAATTCATGGAAGAGGTGGAAGAAGGCCCAGCTGTCGTAAGGCTGTCAGAACATAGTCACAAACACCAGCTACAATGCAAAGCAGAGCACAACACTTGAGGCTGGTGACAGGCGCATGCTCACACCACACAGTGATCTCACCGGCAAGTGCACATTCAGGTACACCCCACACAGAATCATAGTTGCACAAGCATCACACATCTAGTATGCTTGGTGGGAAGTAAAGCCTATTAAAGGTACACGCCTCTATAAAGAGTAACTTTACTTTCGTCTCATCAAGTTCCTTAACACAGTTTAAACTTTCAGGCTTATTTTCTTTTTATTAATATATTTTATTTATTTATTTAATTGAGAAAGAGAGAGAGAGAGAGAGAGAGAGAGAGAGAGAGAGAGGGAGGGAGGGAATGGGCATGTCAGGGGCTCTAGCCACTGCAAATGAACTCCAGACGTATGTTCCCTCTTAGGCATCTGGCTTGTATGGGTCCTGGAGAATTGAACTGGGATCCTTTGGCTTTGAAGGCAAACACTTTAAGCTCCAATCCATCTCTTCAGCCCTCAGACTCATTTTGTAAAAACTTGTTGAAATGCTTAATGTCAATTCAATGAGCAAAGGGAGGAAATTAAGTATGCTTCTCGCTACCTAATTTATTTTCACTGTTTTTTGAAACATATTCTCCATCATCTTGACTTCTAAATGTGCTGCTCATATAGCATGTGTTCTTAGCATCAGGGAAACTGTAAACAGATTGAAGACTTTGCCTAGTGGATAATAAGTCATGTCACTTAGAGAGATCTTCTGGATAAACATACACACAACTCCTCCCCCCGTGGGGGAAGTAAGTGTTGTCCGCTGTGTTTCTGTCACGTTCACAGGAAGGTAATAGGGGACTTGTTGCCCTCTCACATCTAGTAATGGCAAAATGGCATGCCTGTGCTCTCTACTTTTTTGAAAAAGTCTTTGTGATAAGTAAAGAAAATTAAAGATTTTCAATTAAAACCGATTTTTTGTAGTCTCTAATAGTTGTTAATAAAGTATCTAAATGGTTCTAAAAGGTTTAAAGGAGAAATTCCCCATTATTGTTTGTACTCAACACTCTCACCTTTCCCTCAGTAATAACAGAGACTAAAAGTAGCTGTTTGAACAATACATTTAGAAAAATGCATTACTTGAAAGGAGAAAAATGTGTTTTTGACCATATTTGAAATCTGAAATTCAAATTTTATTGTGTATATACTAAATATATAATTTTTACTACATAATAATAATTACTAAAATGTGTCAAATTGAAGTCTAGAATAGCATTCATTCTTTCTCAGAACTAAGAAAATAATTATTATTTATTGACCATACCATAACCTTTTTAAGATAGATCACAGGAGGTTCTGGCAAATCTGAGCCAATTTAGTGCCAGACAATAAACTGAGCCATAGAAAATTCCAGAATGTAGAATAAGTAGTCATTAGATGGAGATCCAGAAAGACAAACATAGCTCGCTGTTTGGAAATGTAACAGGTAGAGAGAACGTAGGTTCTGCCTCCAAAAATTAATTGATGTTACATTGAAGAATATTGTGCCTCATTTATTGTAAACAATCTTTATACAAATACCTTACAAATCAAGACAAGGACTGCTCTAATTTGAACACTTCAGTGTCTTATATTGTCAAACAATGTCAGACAGCAAGAGGCTACATTTGTAAACCAGTTAAAGCAGACATAATTTGTTACCTGAAAAATTGTCACATAATCATTTTAGTTATTTTCCATGGCTGATTTATTATTCTACTTATTTTAAACTTCACTTGATATCATAAAAAAGTAGCACTATTGAAGTATTTTTTTTTTAATTCCATGCGTACAGTTTGAGATATCTCTATATAATTTGTTGCAACTGGGAGTAAAAATTCTGCTCATATTAGTTTCCTGAATCTACCTGGGACAAACTCATCAGTGGTTCTTTCCCGACAGCTCACTCAGTGCATCATTCACATTCAACGAGAATAATAAAAACCTTTATGTGTTGACTTCTTATTTTCATTTGTCTTGTGCAAAGAATTGTTTCTAGTTCATTGTCAGGAAACCCATTTAGCATTCAGTCAAGTTTTATTGTGTGTGTATGTGTGTGCACATGTGTTTTGAGGTAGGGTCTCACTCTAGTGTAGGCTGACCTGAAATTCGCTATGTAGTCTCAGGCTGGCCTCAAACTCAGAGTGAACCTCTTACTTCGGCCTCCTGTGTGCTGTGATTAAAGGTGTGTGGCACCAGGCCTGGGTTTAATATATATTTTTAATATTATTTATTTAGTTTCAAGGAAGAGAAGATGAGAGAAAGAAGAGAGGCAGACAGAAAGTATGGGCATGCAGCATGTTAGTTGCTACAAACAAATTCCAGATATATGTAACACTTTGTGAATCTGGTGTTATGTGGGTACTGGAAAATCAAAGCAGGCAAATGTCTTAACCTGAGGACACCAGCCTCCTATTTTGTAGAGAGGCTTAAAATGTCTTAACGAGTGCTGAGCCATTTCATTCCAGCCTCCTATTTACCATAGGGTTTTTATCTTGTTTGCGGGCTTTTACAAAATTCTGAATAAACTGTTGAATGAAATATTCCATTGATATAAAAACAATCATTGATTAAAAACAATCTTTTACTCCCTCTTTACTTCCTCTTCTCCCTCTCATTCTCTTCTACTTCCGCTAGTCCCTGTAGCTGTTTGCAAGCTGTCTGCCTTCACTTATAAGGCACTGTGTTGATTCACATTATTGATGCTCTAAATGTTTTCCTTTAATCAATACATTCGATCTCATTTAAGCTTTTGTGAGCTTGGGGGATCACTGTGCCATATTGAACACACTCAAGTGCTTCTTTGCATCAGGATACATTGCCATTACTGGCATAAAGCCAATCACGCCTGATTTAATGTCACTTTTATTCTAATCCTAAAGTAAATAATTTTATATAAGTTGTGAATATTTTAATGAAGTGTGAAAAATTCATAAAGGGTATAAGATAAAGATTATACTTGTTATTATAAATTAGAGTGCCAACCTTGGGAGATAGCTCAGCTTTAAAGCACTTGCTTTGTAAGCCTAACAACCAGGGCTTGATTCCCCAGTACCTGCACAATACCAGATAAACAAACTGGTGCCTTCATCTGCAGTTTGTTTGCAGTGAATAGAGCCCTTGGTGTGCCCATTTTCTCTTTGTCTTTCTCGTTCTGTGTGATGATAGGCTTGGAATATAGACACTGTCTCTCTCTAGAGTGAAGGTCTCTCTTCCTTTGCAGGCTAAAAGTGGTAATATCAAATGTTATGCAGGTCTTATTGTCCATGGTAAAAGTTTGGAAACATTTTTCTTGCAGGTGACCATAAGTGGCTCAAGTTCCTCAAATATGTCCATCATTTGAGACATGAACCAGCTATGTGCCACTCTCTCTACAGACAACTTAGGAACATGAAGCCCATTTTTCTTGAGTAGGCACTGGCAAATATGTCTCTGGAGTTGCAGGGTGGCCTCAAACTCATGGCAATCCTCCTACCTCTACCTCCCAAATATTTGGATTAAAAGAATGTACCACCATACCTGTTCCTCATCTACTTTTAACAAATGTTTAATTAATTTATTTATTTGAGAAAGAGAGAGATGGTGCAGATAGAGAGAGAACAGATGTTCCAGAGTCTCTATCCAATGAAAACAAACTACAGATGCATGCACCACCTTGTGCATTGGGCTTACCTGGGCACTGGGGAATTGAACCTGGGTCCTTGGGGTTACAGACAACTACATTAACTGCTAATCCTTATTGTAGCCCTTTTCTCTCTTAATTATAATACCTCTCACATATTTTTTTCTTTCTCGATAATTACTTGTCATCATTCTATGGCTTAATAAGGAATTTGTAGAAGGGGATGCTAGTTATAAAGGAAAATGCTTTACACAGTCTAGCATAGTACCAATTCTTCAACCTCCAAAAATGTCAAGAAAAAAAAAAAGTCACATTGAAAGCAGAGTCAAATGAACTAAACCAGTTCATAGAACAATAAGCATCACACACTCCAGAGGAATAAACCATGTTAATATGTAAATACCAGTAATGTGGGTAGCATATGTAAAGAATGTCAACCAAGGCTTTCATCTTTCATCCAGCCCCATGTGCACATACATTTAAAAATTCTGTAGAAACTCAAAATGGAGAAGGGTAATAAGATATATGTGCATTTATGGAGTTTGGGGGGAAGAAATTTGCAGAGTCCAAAACTATTGAAGCGTTCAACAACAAAGAAAAAAATCAGACATCCATACATTAAATTATTAATGATTTAAATTATTAATGGTGTTATATAAGGAATAGATATCACAAAGAGATCTCAAAATGAAATGTAGAAAATGATGTTCTAAGAATAGTTCCATTTATTTTTACATCTCTTCGGATATCAAATTGAGATCACTTGAACAATAAAACATCAATGTGCAACTTTCTGATATTTTTTTTTTTCTCAAAACCTCTGTTAAAGCAATGCTCTAATTTCTTTTTAAAAAATAGTATATGTATTCAACAATAATAAAAACAAAAGCAATAAGCTTGCAAAATCCTTTCCTAGTACTGTTTGTCAAGCTTCATTTTGTTCCTCTCTGTGAAACAGAAATCAAAGTGAACAGACTGTGTCCTGATCACAATTTACAATAAGGAGTACACTAGAATAAAAAAACATAACAATAGAGTAAAATTACCTAGAAAACAAAATGCCATAAAGAATTTTCTAGATTCTCTGGAAGGATGTTGCATATTGCCACCAAGTGTGCAGTAGATTAGGAAGTGTATAGCAATTTAAATAGTGTAAAGGATTGTAAAAAATGGTATTTTCACCCTGATATCTCCTATTTTGTGGTATATATTTCTGCTGCATGAGGTCCTACTAGACTCTCCAATTCTTACAACAGATGAATGAATGCAGGTGCACATGTTAGCAAAGGGGCTAGAAGAACAGCGTCCCAGATGAATTCAATAGCATAGCATGTAAACAACAGCCTGCAGGTGTCGAGGAACCTTGCAGAAGAGAGTGCAGGAAACAAAAAGTCAAGCAGGAGGAGAGAAATGGGGCTGTAGAGTGCTGTCTTCTGGACATGGCAAACCCGCCACATCCATGGATTCAGAGTAGATGGGGTTTCTGTACATTATGGAGCCTGTCAGTAGCTCAGCACAGGGGAGAGAGCGGTCCAGGTAACCTCACACCTCCAATAATAATTAGTGGAAACTGATGACTGCTGGGAAGGGGGAAGTTATGTCCTATGAGGCATGGGCATTGAAGGATCTCCATTCTCCTTTAAATACCCTCCCCCAGAATTATGGGAGGGACACAAATTTTAAATCAGTTGTCAAAAAAGTAAATAAAATAAATCAGGCATGGAAAAATACTGGGATCAACTGTGAAAATGGATTTTACTGGGAGCAGAAACAATAAGAGAATGAAGAAGTGAAGAGAGCAAAATGAATTATACACATGTATAATATTGCAAAAAAATAAATACAATAGTTAAAATTTAAGGGTTCTTTATTTAGGGTGTCAAATGACCATTATAGAGGGAAAAATCTGAATGTATCTGGTGATCATTAACCCTTATAACATCTATTTTATTGCATTCTGGTCATGATGAAAAATCCTACTTCATATAAAGTGGCCATGGTGAAGGTTATTAGTAGCAATAAAAGTTCAAAAGTTATAAATTTTATACAATAATTTTCTAATGTATCTCCAATATTATAATTAATTTTAGTTGTTGGTTGTAATCAACTACAAATGTGTATCTTCTTTGGGAGACAAACTTGAATATAATGATACAAATTTGATAATGTAAATGAATCTTATATCATAGCATCATTCTTTATAAGTTTCAGTGTTCTCTTCTGGAAATACAAATGACTATTTCCATAGAGACAAGTGAAACATGGCAGTAACACTAACCCTGAAGCTGTAAGATTCTAATTGCTGTCATCAGTATCATTCTCTTGAAAATGCTGAGGTAACATTAAGGATTTATAAGAACTAGAGAGAGTCTGTTTAAATCTTACTTTCCATGGCAATAATTTTTTGACATTTTGAATTTTTATCTATATTAAATGTGTTGGAAAGTATCATTTTTATCTGTATAGCTTCAAATTTAGCCTGGTTAAGTAATCTGAAATACCAGATGGGAACACGACAGAGCTCCAACACCAGCTGGAAGAAGCTTATATCAGCCAATCTTGGGACAATTTAACATCAGAAAGATTAGTGATGCTGATGTATTATAACATATTAAGTTAAAAGTTAGAACAAACTCATGGTTACTTAAAATAATAATGTCATTATAATTATTTTAGAAAGTATTAAACATTTTAAATAAGAAAATTTAATTTGCAAAGTAGAAAGGCAGGTACAATGTAAGATTGATAACTTTCTGTCATATATATATATATATATATATATATATATATATATATATATGCCTATACTGAAATTTTGCTGGTTTAAAACATTAACCCAATGTTCAGCTTCTAATGTAATCAGAAAATAATGCTCACACTATTCACAAAGTAAAAATTCCTTCTTTAAATGCATAGAAGTAATTTGTATTAAAACTAGTTAAAATTATGCACATATTAACTCTAACAGGTCAATTTATTTATAATATTTAATTACTGAGAGATGAAAATTTCAGTGAAAAGCATTGTAATCCAGCCAATAGTCACTGATGGTGCTTAAAGGAAAGAATTTGCTGGATTCAAAAGCTGATGTTAGGCCCGGTGTGGTGGTGCACAGCTTTAATCCTGGCACTTGGGAGGCAGAGGTGGCCTCCCTGAGTCTACATAGTGAATTCCAGGTCAGGCTGGGCTACAGTGAGACCCTAACTACCAAAAAAAAAAAAAAAAAGGTGATCTTACAAGTGTTAGTGCTAGGTCATTTACTTGCTTATTTTATTTTTAATCTATAAAAATTAATTAATCTTTGAGCAACACATTGGGATGTGTGATGAATAAATTTGTTAACAAATATTGAAACTTCGAGCCATGTTTAATATTTAGAAAATCTTTAATAGTCCCTCAGTAACCAATTACTACCTTAATACTTGTAAGAGGACCTTTGTTTACAAGCCACTGTCTTAGACTCTGCACATCCCATGACATTTAAATTTCCTCCTCAGCTTTAGTGGGTATCACTTACAACTGAAATACAAAAGAGACACATTAGCCTGCCCAATTTGGGTAATGGGGATCATATATATATATATATATATGGTTGTGATGAGCAATCTTGAACTTAACACTAGGAATTCCACATGGGGTACAGCCAGTGGAAATGCAGCAGGTTGGGTGTTGATGACTTAATCAGCACAGGCAGTATGGCCATCAACAGTGGACTGTGAAATAAATTACATCACATTCATTTTAATTTCTTCTTAAAATTTCTCAAAGACTGTATCACAAGTTTAAAAAAATCATGTATATTTTCCCTACTTACCTATTGAGAATCATTCAAATTTTGAGTATTTTGGGATTGGTATTATTGAAAGTGTCCCATTTCCTTATTTTAGACAAAATGAATGTCATAGTGTATGATTATTCTGAGGGTATCCAGGTGCCAACTTGAAAAATCAGTGAGAAATTAAATTGTAAAATACAGCTTTTAATTTGTTCTTATGGTCTGTTGAGCAAAACAGTCACTCATGACAGCACACACCTGTTCATCCATAATGTTTCTTAAGTTACACATTACTGACACAGAACCTCTCATTCTGTGTGTATTCAGGTGCATAGACTTAAATGGCATCTTTAGTCATACTAAAACCTGAATTGTTATTGAGATAATTTTCACAATGATTGTCACTAATGATGATGTGAGCAGTAATGACCAGTTGTCTTTCTCTGAAGAAACATAATATTCCATGGTTAATTAACAAGTTAATAGAGTTAGGGCAAATTCTGAATTTCCTTCTTATGCCCAGTGCATTTTCTTGGAGTATTTGAATCATAAGGACTTGTGTGATCTCAATTTACTATATAAAAAAGTACCAAATCTTCTCAATTCAGGTTTTAATTTTTAAAACAGCTCAAGGAATTTGTGTTCATTTTACTTTTATGCCATCAAATCTCATTATCTAATATGTTGAACTTATTAAAATGTTTTTAAATGTTTCAGTAAAGTTTCAAGCCTGCTATAGGTTGTTAGTTATTGGTTATGATTTATATCAGTACTACTTAGCCAATTGTTCTTACATTAACTAGTTATAATTCTTCTCACAGGGGTAAATTTCGTAATTGCATTTCCACAAATTTTATGATTCAGACAAAACAGAAACACCAGTAAGCAAAGAATGTAATTGTATAGTTTGTTTCATCCTGTTTAAAACAATTTTCAATTTTTCTTGTGTGACTTTGCTTTGCACTTTGATTTTTCCCTAATCCTGTGGATGTGGTTCAGAGGGAGATAACTCAATTTTCAGTGTTCATTAAATAAAGCAGATAAATAAAATTGTACAGTAACCTGCCAGGCTGGATTCTGGATTGGAGAATTACTTTCAGCAATAAAAACTGAAGGTATTCAATTAATTTCTAAGTGTCATACAAGTGGAATTGCAATTTCCATAAAAGAGATAAATTGTAAATTTTGCAACTAGAAAAACTGAAAAATTGAAATTGTTTTGTTACAAATATTCTTTTAAAAAATTTCCAAGATTAATGTACAATATGGATTGGTTACTGGATTATGATATTTTTTTATATTTCGTAATTCTATATTCATCAACTTTTCAGTTATTTCAGCACTCAGTAGTTTCATTTTGTTTTATTAACAGGTTTGTTAACAGGTTTTATTAGTATGATTTAATATTGGTTAATGCAAAGCTAGAGCGCATGGTGACCTGGAATTCACTGTGTAGTTTCAGGGTGGCCTTCAACTCATGGTGATTCTCCTGCCTCTGCCTCCCGAGTACTGTGATTAAAGGTGTGTGCCACCACAACCAGCTTAGTTTGTGCTCTTAACGCTGAATAGATCGTCAATGAATTCAGAGAGCCAGAGACAGACACTATTCCTTCAAACTACAAGTAGAGTAAGACTTAAGAAATAGAGTTAATGGGCTGGGGGGGATGGCTTAGCTATTAAGGCACTTGCCTGCAAGCCAAAGTACACAAGTTCAGTTTCCCAGCATCCACATAAGCAAAATTCACAAGGTGGCCCATGGGTCTGGAGTTCATTTGTAGTGACTGGAGGCCTTGGCATTCCCAATCTCCTTCTCCCTCTCTCGACCTCTCCCTCCTTTTTTCTCTCTATGAAATAAATAAATAACATATATTTTTAAAAAAGAAATGGCATTGAACATTGCTGACTAGTCTAATAACATCAGCTAGCCAAAGCTGAACTTTAGGTCTATTTGTGAAATTTTTAATAGGAAACTAATGTAGCTAGTGTTTTCATAGGAAAACAATTAGAATGTACAGAATGATGTTAGCAACAAATGGCATAGCATTTGAAGGCCATTGCTTGCAAGACTGCCTACCGGAGTTTGATCTTCCTCAGTGACCACATGAAACCTGAGATTAAAGTGGCACATGAGTGTGAACCCCCAATATGCCTTGTCAGTGGGAGATAGAGCCAGGTGAATCCAGAACTCAAGCAGCAGAGGCAAGAGTGACTCTGTCTCAAAAAAAAAAACAAAAAAATGGATGGAGGGTACAAATCCTCTGCAGTTCTCCTCTGATCTCCACGTGCTTAATGCAAACACCTGCCGCTATGCACACACCCTTCACATATGCACACATATTCACACACAAACCTACAAAATGATTAAAATAGTATTTGCTGGTAGGGCATGGTAGAACATTCCTTTAATCCCAGCACTTGGGAGGCAGAGGTAAGAGGACCTCTTTGAGGTCAAGGCCAGCATGGGAAGACAGAGTAAATTCCAGTCAGCCTGGGAAAAGTAAGATCCTACCTTGAAAAAAAAAAAAAAAAAAACAGAAAAAAAAATATGTTTAGGGGCTGGACAGATGTCTCAGTGGTTAAAAACACTTGCTTGCAAAGCTCAGCAGCCTGAGTTTGATTCCCCAGTACCCACCTAAATCAGGTACACCAAATGATACATATGTCTAGAGTGCCTCTGCAGCAGTACTAGGCCCTGGTGGCCCATTCTCATTTTCTGTCTCCCTCTTAATGCACATAAATAAGTATTTTTTTAAATGCCATACATGGTGGAGCATGACTTTAATCCCAGTACTTGTAAAGCTGATGTAGAAGGATCACTGTGAGTTGAGGCCAACCTGGGATTACAAAGTAAATTGTAGTCCACCCTGGGCGAGAGTGAGACCCTATATCTAAAAAACCAAAAAAAAAAAAAAAATAAATAAAATAAAAAATAAAAAAATTGAACAATATGTTGCTTCTTATATCTAAAACAAAATTTCAATTTTGGAGATGTTTCTGAGGTTATTCTTCTAAATATTATTTATTTTCTCTTCATATAACATATTGCTTTCCATATACTTTCTCTTTTAATATGTTTTAGGCAAATGCACACAACTATGTGCATTAGATACACAACATGTCTTTATCTATGTGTACACAATCATACATGTATCTCCCCATGTGTTAGTATGAAGCACTATTTTCTAGTCATCATTCAAGCATCACCCAAAATAATAGCAGGAGCAACAATATCACCACTACATCTTCCTACATACTTAAACTGGGAATTTTTTAATTATAAGAGGAAAATATTCTGAAATTTCTAATGTTATCTACTCTACTCAGTTTTCTTTGTTCCATAATTGCTTCATTTTGCTCATTAAGTTCTTCCTGTCTTGATTCTTGATTGAGTCCATTTTTGCAGACATCTTAATGGTATCTCTGGAGAGAGATGACCACAAAACTTTCCCAGGGAAAAAACTTCACAAATTTCCATATCCGAAGTCTCTTCTCTGCTTAATAATAATAATAATAATGATAATAATAATAATAATAATAATAAAATCCATAACCATGTGTCATGGAGCACAGTTCCTATTTATTGGGTTATGTAGGCCAAGTTGTATGGATTCACAACTGTTCTTTTTGTCCTTTGACAGGACGTCCTGCATCTGATAACAGATGCAACACTCCCCTGAAGCTTAACTTCTCACTCATATAAAAACTCAGTACACAATGAAATTTGACTGCTGAATACAAAAATGAAGGTATGAATTTTGCAGGAACATCCATGGAATTGGAGAAAAATATATACTAAGTTCAGTAGCTCAAGTCCAGAAATGCAAAATTACATGTTCTATCTAATAGGTGGACCTTAAGCTTAAATGTTTATTTGTACATAAATGGGGGCGGGGCGGGTATTAGACTCAGTATGCTGTATGATTCAAGGTAAGAGACATCTAGAGAGGAAAAGAGTTTATGGGAAGGGGAAAAAGGACAAAGGAAATGTAGAATGAAGCAGAAAAGAGGCTAATTTGCAGAGACTAGGACAACGTAAAAGGGGGAATGAGAAAGGGAGAAAGGAAGGAAGGGATACAAAAAAGGCATGTGAAAATATCATGAGGCCTGTTAAGGATGATTTGTGGTTAAGGCGCTTTTTTGCAAGGCCTGTGGCCTGGATTTGATTTCCCAGTGCCCACATAAGCCAGATGCACAAAGTGGCCCATGTGTAGAGTATGTATGCACTGGTAAGAGTGCTTGGCAGCAGTGCTATTCTCTCTACTTCCCTTCCTCTTCCTTCCTCTTTCTTTGAAAATAAATAAAATATTGGAACAAATATAATAATGGCTGGACATGGTGGGGAGGCAGAGGTAGGAGGATTGCTGTGAGTTTGAGGCCTGTCTGAGACTACATAGTCTCATTCCTTAAAAACCAATATATATGGATAACAAAGCCTATTCTTTGTATAATAATGAATATTTTAGAAACAAAGGAACAAAATAAATTTAGAACTTGTTTACAACCTGAAATATTCCCATTTTATGCTGACTTGGATATTTGAACAATTTCAGAAAGTTGTCCATAATTTTTTTTTTACCATACACTCTTCTATAGTACAATACCAAGAACCTTGACAATGAAATAGTATTGATTAATACAGAGCTAAAAGGACACTTACTGCAAATTATCCCCAAATTTTGAAGGGCCAAGTATTAAAATAAAGTTCACTGAAGACAAATGATTAAAATGACTGAACATTAAGAAATTTAATAGGATATTATTTTCGTGTAAAATATAGATAAAATAATGCAGTTTTATATAGTTAAAATAATAGCAAGAACAACTTCGTAAATTAGTCTCAATTTAATCCACAGTACTTTATGTTGAGAAGAATTTTTTTTCTCAACATGAAGTACTATTGTGTACATACTTACAAGTTAGCTAATATGATATTTCGTCTCTCAGATAATTAAATCATGTCAAGAAATAATACTACTCATGAAATAAAGAAATCTCTCCAATCACTTCTCAGGATTTACATTTGAAAGACTGAACTTTCATTAATATATCTGCACTGAAGCAGTTCCAAATGTGTACTTCTAATAATAAAGTATAATGTGAATGGCTCCATTATTCTGAATTTGACTAAGTCATATTTAAATGTATTCAAATTTGAATAATTCTAAATTTGAAAATATCTTAATTTTTTGGTATCTTATTAAAAGAAACAAAAGTTAATCCAAGCCTAACAGTAATCAACAGTGGTTTGTGTTGCTTTGTATTAAAGTCAAATAGGATGAAAATTTTGAATATCATATTTAAAAAATAATATCTCAGATCCAAGTTGGAGTATAATCATAATTTGTTGCAAATAAAGGCAAATGTGAAAACAGAATATAAATAGATATTGTATTACTAAATATTGGGAATGGCATGAAATTTTATTCACAGTATTGTCTTACATTAAGGAATAATGTTTAAATATGTACCTTGTACAAAATACTACTTCAGGTTAGGGAAAGTTTGAATTAACTCTTTAAAAATAAATGGAAGGCTGGAGAAATGGCTTAGCATTTAAGGCACATGCCTGCGAAGCAGAAGGACCCAGGTTTGATTCTCCAGGTCCCATGTAAGCCAGATGCACATGGTGGCGCATGCTTCTGGAGTTTGTTTGTAGTGGCTAGAGGCCCTGGTGTGCCCATTCTCCCTCTCTCTCTCTCTTTCTCTCTCTCTCTCTTGTCCCCTCTCTCTGTCATTAATAAATTAATAAAAAATATTAAAAATAAATGGAATTTATATTTATAATTTGGGCTGATGAAAACATCAAAATAACTTTGGAAGACAAAACAAGAAGAGTATATAGTCAACATAAATCAAAGCCAGGCTTAGTGGTACAGGCCTTTAATCCCAGCACTCGGAAGGCAGAGATAGGAGGATCAGCATGAGTTCTAGACCAGTCTGAGACTATATAGTGAATTCCATGTCATCCTGGACTAGAGAGAGACCCTACCTCAAAAATAAATAAATAAATAAATAAATAAATAAATAAATAAATAAATAAATAATAAATAATAAATTAATAAATAAATAAAGTTAATGGAAGAAATTAGCCCTTTTCGGAAGTATTTCATTATTGCTTTAAAAATAAATTTGAGGACTAGAGAGATGGCTTAGCAGTTAAGCACTTGCCTGTGAAGCCTAAGGACCCCGGTTCGAGGCTTGATTCCCCAGTACCCACATAAGCCAGATGCACAAGGTGGCCCATGCATCTGGACTTCGTTTGCAGTGGCTGGATGCCCTGGTACGCAATTCTCTCTCTCTTTCTCTCTCTCTTCTTTCTCTCTCTCTCTCACCCTGTTTCTCTCAAATAAATAAATAAATAAAAATGAGCAAAATTTAAAAAAATAAAATAAAATAAATATATTTGATTCAACTAAAACTAATTTATTATTTATGTATTGTACTGAAGTATTAAAAGTCACGGCCAGCTTTCTTTACTTCTCCAACAGGAATCACCTCTATCACTCTATCACTACTACCAATGTCCAGGAAACATTACACAGAGTAAGTGCAGAGTAAATATGACTTCTGCTCTCACTGCTAGGCCAACAACCTCCTGCAAGGAGATGGAGGTAGACACTGAAGATACTCAAGACTCACCAAAGCAGAAAATGAGAGGCTATTGTACCTCTTTAGCTTTTATGTCCTATTTATATAGTGTGGCATAATTTAGCTTGTACATGTATGAAAGTACACAATTATAATGATATACATAGATACAATTGTACTTATAGTGAAATAAAGATAATACATTTGGAATTCTATTATAGAACATCTCTTTGGGGCTAGAGTGAAGCATCATACATACTAATATTTTCTAACAAATGTTTAATTTGTTTATTTATTCAAAAGAATATTGAAAAATCTGTTATGTAATCCATCCAGAAGGGCTATCCCCTTTATGTATAATGGTAATCTACTTGATGAACTATTAATTCATCAGATTTAATTTAAAATAAAACCAGAACTTTAGTGCTGTTATTAAGGTAACAGGCTTTGAAGCCTAAAATTTTATACAAAATCAGATTTTGAAACTTATGAGATATTTCATATTGGATAAATTAGCCAATCCATGGCTCATGTTACTCAACAATTTAGAAGGTGTAACAGTGATTGTAATATGTATTGAGAGGATAATTCTGATTATATATAATTATCTATAGTATGTATATGTCATTATCTGTATATCTATAGAATTATATACATATATATAAGCATTTTAGCAGTACTTGGCAAAACATATAGTTAAATTAACAAAGTTTAGTCTAATTAGTTGAACCAATAATAGATGTAGAAATAATTGGAAATATAAAATACATTCCAATCCAAGTTATGGTAATAGTAAGTTAATTTGTATGAGTTCTCATATCTAGGAAATACACTTGAATGAATTTTGTAAGCATATGTTTTAGGATTAGATCCAGGGATTTTTTTTTTTATTATTTAAAATGAATGTGTGTCCTACTTACTTTAATGGGCAATTATGTCTAAATATAAATCTAAATTTTATAGTGTTCATACTTCTTTTACAACAAATTGTCTGCAGTAAATTTTGCTCTACGTTAAAGAAGAAATGTCCTACTTGGCATATTTAAGTTCATGATAGTATAACTGTTAAGAGAATTGTCAGTTTTGCACAAAGCTCTGTAAGTTAACTGTGACAAACTAATTACAGTGCAGATACAATGCCATGACAAAGCTTGCACTGACACTCGGTAAATCCACAGCCCATAAATCCCTGACATTTAATTACATATTAAATGATGAGGTGAGGAGGAATGGACAAAGAAAATTGGTGACATTCATTCTTTGCTTACACTTGTTTTATCCATGTTCCAGAAGCTCATGATTTTTCTCTGTCATAATTATTATACACACTGGGATTGTTATTGCAGGAGACATAGTTCATAGGTAAATGTTCTTCAAGCACTCTTTCCTCAAGTGTTTTAAATTTCTCTTTAAAAGTAAGAATTGTTCATTGACCAAGAAGGATAAAGAGAGTCGTGTAAAGTCACTTTTATAGATATTCACTTTAAAGGCCATTTATCCACATATCCATGATGGAGCATATAGCTTGAATGCACACATGATTTAGTGCAAAAGGTTTTCAACATTCATTAAAGTTTAATGAATTGGTGTATAAAATTATTTCACAGACAAAAGTAATGAATTAACTTACTATCAATGATTTAGTGAAAATTTCATCTCTTGCTGGATATACAAATCTTTACATGAAAGACAACTAAAATGGTAATGACACTTACAAATTATTTTAGTGACAATTTTGAAATATCTATATCATGGATTTTATTCATAATCCCCTTCCATTACTTTCTGTTCACACCTCCCCTTCCTCTTTCACTGCCCCCTTCCCACCTCGGCTCTCTTCTACTTTCATGCCTCTTCTTCCTATATGTGAGTGAGATGCTCAAGGTCTCTTCAGCTGTGACTGAATGGGTTTAGTCCTGTTGATCATTAACACTGCACACAAGCCCTACCAGTGGTTATACTACTGCAGAAAAGTATCCCTTACTTCCACAATCCCCGATTAGCTGCCACTGACTCTCCAGTGAGACATGAGACCTTATGCCCTCCTCCATCATCCCTAACAATGTGATAATGAGCCCACTAGTGTGTGGGTTTTTGCAGGTTTCAACAGCTACTATGGGGTCCACAATACCCTAAGGAAAAAATTAAGTTTTGAAATTTGCACATAATATATCTATCTGAATGTGTTATACTAAATGAGGTAATGCAGATACAGAAAGACAAACACCACATATTCTTTCTCACGCATAGATCCTAGCTTTAAAATAAAGAAAGCAGGAGAGAAAGTTGGTAGAGACCAGGAATGCAGACAAGGGCCATAGTGGTGTCAGGAGATGAGACGTAAAGGGAGAGCACAGTATAACACATTTGATATGAAAGTAGAGGGGCGGCATACTAAGCTCCATAGAAATGTTGAAATGGGGATATCTGTTGGAGGATCACGGGAGAAGGTCAATCAAAAGGAAAATGATATATGAAAAAAAAAAAAAAACTTACTATCTTAGATAAGTAAAAATGTAAGTTAAAACTCATTTGAACACAAGTACTCAGTATTGATGGATGATAATATTGCCCAATGCCAGGGGTAGGAGAACTTCCAGTGAGTTATTGGTCAAGGGTATCCCTGAAGTCCCCCAAAACAATACAGATAAACGTCAATAATCATAAGAACTATTGGATGGTATGAATATCTGATGGCATACCCTCCCTCCTGACTGGCTGAAACCTTCATGACTCCACAGAAAATACCCCCCAAAAGGAAGACGTCAAGTGGAATGGGGGAGGTGAGAGTGGATATAAGATCATCACTGCATGAAATAAATAAAGCCATTTGAAAATTCCAATGAGATTTATTTTCCAACATAACAAGAATTTAAGACAATGCTGATGAATATGTCACTTGTTCTGGTTCCGTGGCACCGAGAAATCAAGCTGGAACACATCTAGAAGATTGTTTGTGGCTGGCTATCTGCACAGTGCTGAAAGATGATATGCGGACTGCTGGGGGAGAAGGTCATCTGGCAAGCTACACAACTGCTCAGCATGATGCTGAGCCCGCCAATGCAATGGTGGCTGATGGCTGTCAGCCTTTACAGGCTTATTCGATCCTCTTCTGTAAGTCCTAGACTTCAGTTATCTGGTAGAATCATATTGACAATGTCTTATCATGCACTACATCATAATTAAAAGACCCTGCTCTAATATATCACTTCCGTCCTTGTATTCTAGACTTTATATAGGTCAGGGGTAATATTTTAAAGATATATTATGTCAGAAAACAATGTCTGTTCTGACATTACAATGTTTTAAATTCAGAATATAATTTCCCATTCCTACAAAAATGTACATTCCCTTTATGCTTGGAAAATTATTTTATAAACACTGACTATGTCAGTATTACACAGTAGTAGACAGTACACATAGATATATACATAAACATGCTTAAGTCTTATAAGTCCATAAAATGTATGCATATATATGTGCACATATAAAATCACTCCTAGTGTTCTTTTGATATACTTTTAAAATTATATATATTCTGACAGTAAAATCAACATATAAGAAAATGTATACACATGCATACAGGTGCACATAAAAATGAGACCTTGGAGATGTGTTGCATATACTTGGAAAAGCTAATCCTTACACAGTTCTGTTTCTAGGCAAATCTGGAAGATCTAGATGCCTCAATTTCTTTTCTTGGAATTCAAATTTTAAGCACACACATACTCATGTTAATTGCATATTTGTCTCTAATATTCAATCTGTCTATGACCTTGTCTTTTCCTTCAAGTAGTTCCTATTTTATATCTATGACAGTATTTTATATGTGTGCATATATTAAATGTTATTGCAAATATTTAAGACAAATATTAAATTATGTTTGTAGTATTTTCAGGTTTTGTAAAACTATAATTCAGAAAGAATACCAGCTAATTTAGAAACAGTATCCCATTATTCGGTTTTATAAGAATAAATCATACTATAATAGAGGCTATTTGTCAAAAACACAGGATTGGATTTTTAATATAATTGAAATACACAAAGTCACCTTTCCTGGATGAATCTAATTCTGAAATTGGTCTAGACCAAATGAGTATGATTTTGTTTTGTCAGTCACTCCCATAGTCATAATAGAAAATAATTATTAATTCAAGACATATCCAAACAGCCTTCTTTTGATAATCTTCTACAAATATTTGTAATGACATGTGAAGCTAATTTGGAGGAACTTGGAATGTATTAACAGAAAAGGCTATGTGAAATGACTTCATAAATATCTGAGTGAAATTAAAATACACTTGAACAGTGAACCCACAGCAGCTATAGGGGCTCCCTGAGAACATTGCTAAGTAAGTACTTGATGTTAGAAGCATCTCCTATCACGAATAATCCATGTGTGAACTTCCAGTGTGGTGTGTCTTAAGATATGAAAATAAGCCTTCAATATGATTAGTATCATGAAAACGGCCATCCTATCACAATCACTGCACACATCCCTTGTATTTTCAATAAAATATCAACACCAATCTTCAAAGAAATAGAAAAAAAATATTCTCAAAATCATTGTGGAAACATAAAGGCCCCCAATAGCCGATCAGCAGAAAAAGAATATTACTGAAAATACATCAATTTACAAGATGTATTATAAAGGTATTGTAATAGAAACAGCATAATGTTGGCATAAGACACTTACAACCAAGGGCTTCAGTAGAAAAGTTCCAGGTATGCATTCTCATAAATACTGCCACTTACTCTTTTATAAAGAGGCCAAAAATGCACTGGAGAAAGACAGCATTTTCAGTAAATTGTACTAGTGAAACTGGGTTGCCGCATGTGTAAAAATGAATCTAAACTGTCTTCTCTGACCCTGCATAGAACTCAACTCCAAATAGAGTCAGAAACTCAGTATAAGACAAGAAACTCTAAAATGATTAAAAGAGAAACTAGGAATTACACTCTAAGCAATAAGGATATAGACAGACATTCTGAAGAAGATGCAAGTACCTCAGGGAAGTAGCCAAACATTGGGATCTCACGAAGCTAAAAAGCTATTGAATAGCAAACCAAGAGAGTCAATAGATAAGGTACAGTTATGGAAAAAAACTCCAGCTATACAGCTGGCAGAGACTTAATATCTAGAATATACAACAACAACAAAAATATCTTGGTCAACCTTCTCAAAAATGGAGAAGTAAACTAAAAAAGGGAATTCTCAAAGGAATCAAAACAAATGGCCAGTAAACACCTACAAAGATGTTCAATATATTTAGCTATCAAGAAAACAGAAATTGAAACAGCTATGAGACTCCATGTCACTCAGTTCAGAATGGCTATCATAAAAAAATGACAACAAATGCTAATGAGGCGTGCAACAGGAGGAACCCTCTGTCTTTGATTGGGAGTGCAAACTTGCATAGCCACTAGGGCAATCTATGTGAAGATGGCAATGAATACCGGAGAGATCAACCCGTATGACAAGAGAAGGTGGCCAACTGCCTAGCATGAGACAAGTCATCTCTGTGTCATCTTCCAGAGCCCAGGACACATGATATATGGATGTTGCTACCATGGCTGGCATGAGGACCTCTTCCAGGGAGGCAGTGGTAGATACTGAAGACTCAAAACACATCAAATCAGGAAAGCAGAGGCTAGCAAGAGCTCAGCACTAAAGGAGACTTACAACACCCCCTCCAAGGCTCAAGTAAGATTATGGATGTGGGGCAAAAAGAATGTCAGAAACACAAGATGGTGAATTATATGCAAAGGAACCCCACTCAAGCAGATAGGTACTGATTGGCTCACTTATGACCCCATAGTGTTTACAAAAACTCTACTGAAGAGGGCCCTCAGTGGAATAGTATTGGGGGAAAGAGGAAATAAGGATATAAACTATGGGCTGGCTAGATAGCTAAATGGATAAGGCACTTTTCTGCAAAGCCTAAGGCTCAGGTTTGATTCCCCAGTACCCATGTAAAGCCAGATGCACAAGGAGGCTCATACATCTGGAGTTCATTTTCAGTGGCCGGAGGCCCTGGCATGGCCATTTTCTATCTATCTCTGTCTGTTTTTCTCTTTCACTCTCAATAAATAATAATAAATAAATAATAAAGAGATAAAATATTAAAAAGAATGTAATCTAATGGGAACACGAGAGATTTGCAATATGTTCATATATTGAAAATTCTTTTTTTTTTTTTTTTTTTTTTTTTTTGGTTTTTCGAGGTAGGGTCTCACTCTAGCTCAGACTGACCTGGAATACACTCTGTAGTCTCAGGGTGGCCTTGAACTCTTGGTGATCATCCTACCTCTGCCTCCCAAGTGCTGGGATTAAAGGCATGCACCACCACACCCGGCCATATATTGAAAATTCTTTATAAAAATAAATATTTCAGAGACCAATATATTTTTAAATTTCCTTTATTAACTGAATTACACTTACTTCTAAATTGTGAATCCTACTTTCTCAATGTTGTATACTATTCGATGCTGAGTGGTTCTTTTCTTATCAGGCAACTAAAATCATTGTTTCCGAAATATCACACCTGTCTCCGGTTAGCTGCAGACCATTCAGTTGAACTACGGTCTCTATCAACTGCATGAAAAGGAAACTCCTTGCCTTCACCTACCCTTTGAAATGTTTCCTGATATCTAGCCGCTACATAATTCATTTTTCTTTGCCTACCTCCCTTGTATTCTCTCATCACTCTTTAACACTGTGACATAACATGCTTGTTTTTATTTATACACCTAAAATTTTGTATAACCTGTTTTCTCAGTTGTGTTAAAAACAGATGTTGGGACATCATATATATAACACAAATGCATACCTTACCTATAGCTCCTTGGGCTTCATCTTATATGTAAAACTTTTTCAGCTTTTGAATGTTGGTCTATCCTGGATCTGTTCAATACCTACCTATATAGTTTCTATAATAGTCTTGGTATATAAAGGCATATCAGAACATACCAGCTATGGTGGATCTGTAAAATATCAAAAGATTATGTGATACTGTTATTCATCAGTACATATATAATGTTTAAAGAGCTATATTAATAAATGGGCAGTGTAATGTGAAACATAAATGATTTTCAGTACACATTCAATTACTAAATTTCTTGAATCCTTTCTGAGTGCATACTATATAGTACTTTCTTCACTTCAAGGATACAGAAAATAACCTAAAAGTAACGGAATAATGTTGCTTATATCCTAGGGGAGGAAAAAGGGTGACATAAATGTGGTTTTACAAGATATTATACATATCCAGACTGAAATCGAAAATGAGTCTAAATTCCATAAAACAAAATAAATTCAACAGGCTTATGCTTAAAAATTATATTACTAGGGCTGGAGAATGCCTTTATGGGTAAGGTGCTTGCCTGCAAAGCCAAAGGACCCAGGTTTGACTCCTCAGGACCCACATAAGCCAGATGTACAAGGTGGTGCATGCATCTGGAGCTTGTTTGCTGTGGCTGGAGGCCCTGGTGTGCCCATTCATTCTCCCCCCTCCCTATCTTTTTTTTTTTTCTTTCTCTCAAGTAAAAAAATAAAATTATTTTTGAAAATTTATATTTCTATAAGTTCACATACAAAGTCATTATTGAGAGTGTCCCCTTGGTGAGTGCCCACAAACTAAAAAATGATTCAAGTTTTCAATTTGAGATATTGAATAAGTTCAAATTGTTAAATAAAAAATTCAATTTATTCTAAAAGAGTGCTTTAGAAATTCTGTTCTTAAGTACCCACTAACTTGTGGAAAATTCTGATAAGAAAAGAAAAATAATGACATTAATTTAGGGATTGCATATATAAAAAGTGATTGTACTTCACAATACTTAACTACATTCCTACTGTAACAAAATTTGTATGAATAAATATTATTTACTTACTTTTCATATTCGTTACTATGATGCTGTGAAATGGAATATTTTTAGGCCCTCAGATCTTTATATTGCTACTGTAATCCAGGTGGCAAGAGGAACTGCATAACACTGGATTTCTTACTTATTTTATAATTTATGCTCTGTAATTACAATGAAAAACAGCAGCAAATTATCCAATACCAAAAGCATCAATGTTGACAGAAAAAGTTTTGTCCGTTTTACAAATAAATGGCCTAAGATCACCTTGGATGAATAGGATTCTATGGCCTCAATTTCTGGAAACATAATTTGTCAATGAAAGTATGGATATAAAAATCATGTGCCTCACTCTAAGAGGTATGACCTTGTTATTTCAATTTTTTAAATGTGCTACACTTATGTTAACTACACTGTGTTATAAATAGGAATTTGTTACATCACGGATATGCATACTACTTTGCTCTAAATAGCCAAAGGGCATGCAGTAAGTGTAGTGTTTGGTGGTCATTCAGTTATAGAGTAATAAATACAGAAATTGGCTTTTCTCATTCGGGTGCACTCTACATAAATCATAATAGTGCCTCTGCGCATGGGCTGCAATAGAAAAGTGAAGTGGCTCATGAAGAGGCAGAAGACAACACTGAAGCACTTGGCATCAGCTAAGGGAGGGAGTAAATCAAAACAATTTTGAGGTTACACCCACCAAACTCTCTCTTAATTAACAATGCTTATCCCATTGAGCCTATGCTGACTTGGTCTCCTTTGTAGAACCTGTTTCTCTTTTTCCAAAGCCAGGGCGCAGGTGAAGCCACAGAGGAATTGGGGAGATGAGCAAGAGTGCTGCTTCAACAGCACGCCTTCATCCAGCACCATGGAGACAGGCGCTGAGTTTAGTGAAATCACACCAAAGCAGAAAGCCAGAACCTTCGGAGGGCACAACACTAAAGCAGACATAAAGCCACCCACCAAGGCACAGGAATTTTTTTGGAAGAAGGAGAAGAAAGAAGTAAGAGCCACAGAGTGTAAGAGAATGTCCAGAGACGTTAACCCACCCCTTCCAATGACTGACTGATGCTGCTACAACTCATAATACATAAACCTAGGGAGAATACCAACAGTCCCACTGAGGAGGGTCCTCAGTAGAAAGAGGGCAGGGAGGGGGAAATAATGGTGCTAATATATGGTGTTTCCATACAACTTTCTACAAAATAAAAAGATTTTAAAATTGAACTGCTTACTTTTTGACTTTTAGTCATTGAAAAACAGTGTTTTGTTTTGTTTTGTTTTGTTTTTTGTTTTGTTTTGTTTTGTTTTGTTTTGGAAACAGTCTCTTACTCCATAGACAGGGCTGGCCTGAAACTCACTATGTAGCCCCAGTTGGCATCAAACTAATTGAAAGCAACCCTACTGTCTCCATCTACCAATGCTAGGATTACAGGCTTGAGGCATCATGCCAGGAGTGAAATGCAATTTTCAATTTGCTAGTATTTCATTCCCAAGAACATGTTGTGATGAAGTGAATGCAGTAATGTTTTCACAGTTTTTCAAAAAGTAATATTCTCTGTTCACCATTTCTGCATATCCCTAAGGAATTATCCCTTGTACAAAGTTCGTGCAAGCTGTTGCTATAAAATGACTCAATTATAAAGTATTTAGTATTAATTATACTACAGTGCACAGAAATTCAAATCTGGGCATGAATACTGCTTCATGGTATCTCATTTATCTATCTTACAGCAAATATTTAAAGTGTTTGTTACCAGGACTAGATTTCTACATGGCATCTTTATAAACTATTGATTTGTTAATCATAACTATATAATCAGGGATTTCTGTTGTTAATATTACACCAAAACAAAATAAGCCAAAACACTAAACACCTCATTCTCCTACTATTGTACAGACAGACAGACACAATGGTTTGAGAGAGGAGGATCCCACATGCTATTTGTTTGTGTGGTGCGTAATACAGTTTCCTTTCTTTTCATTTGCCCCGGGTTTATTTGCATGAAGCAGAATACTAGGAATAGAATCAAATTTTAAAACACAATTGCTTGGGCTGGAGAGATGGCTTAGCGGTTAAGGCGCCTGCCTGCTAAGCCTAAAAACCCGGTTCCAATCTCCAGGTCCCACCTTTAGCCAGATGCAAAGTAACGCAAGGGCGCAATGCAGAACTTGACCACAAGGGGGTGCACACATCTGGATTTCATTCACAGCAGCTGAGAGACTGCTGGCACGCCCATTCTCTATCTGTCTCCCTCTCCCTCTCTGTCTGTCTGTCTCTTATGTGTCTCTCTCCAAAAATAAAAATAAATAAATAAATAAATAAATAAATAAATAAATAATAAATAAACATAAAACTCAATTGCTTGGCTGGAAAATTGTTTGGAAATTATCACAAAAATAATTGAGATAACTGAATAATTTCTGGTAATCCTTTTTGTCTTTTTGCTTATTTAAGAATACAATTTGTGAACATTGTGAGAGGTGACTCAGCAGGTAGAGGCACTTGAGTGAAAAGTCTGATGGCCTAGATTTGATTCTGCAGTACCTATGTAAAGCCAGATGCACAAAGTGGCATATGTGCTTGTTTGCAGTGGTGTGAAGACCTAACACTTGATCTGCCTCTTTGTCTCTTTCTCTCAAATAAATAAACAAATTTAAAACAATATATGGCACTTTGTACATATTTGAGAATGGACAAAAATTTGCTGCATAAAAACAATGACATGTTTTTACCAAACATAAGGAAAAATGAAATGATGATAGATGAGCGTGAGTGGCTAGAATACATAATTTCTAAAAATGTCTCTACTTCCCCCATTTTAAAATATTTCTAATAATATTTACTTATTTATTTACAAGCAGATAGAGAGAGAGAAGAGAGAGACAGACAGAGAGAATGGGCAGGCCAGGGCCTCCAGCTGCTGCAAACTCCTCAATGCATGCACCATTTTATGCATCTGGCTTCAGTGGGTAAAGAGGAATTGAACTCTAGTTGTTAGGTTTTGCAGGTAAATGCCTTAACCACTGAGCAATCTCTCCAGCCCCTCAATTATTTTTATTTTTCCATTTACCTAACTTTAAAAATTCTTAGGTAAGGTAAATTTTCATAATTGTTTAATTTTTAAGCAAGCATTTGAAATTAAGTGTATGAAACTGAACATGTTTTAAAATAGTACCAAGTCATAAAAACTTGAATATGTCTAAGAACAGACATTTTTGCCTTGTGATATGTGCATTTTGTTGAGATGTATTTCAGACATGGACAAGCATTTCCAATACCTTCACTTTGACCTGCTTTTTTGCGCTAACCACAATACGCAAGGCAGAACAGCAAATGACTAACTACAGCAACAAAAATGTCAAGTACCCATTGTTTTTTTATCAAATAATTCACTTAATCTACTAAATCTTTAATTATAACCTTTATCATAAGCAAGTGAGAGTCATCAAAGTTTCTAGCACCTTGATGAAAGGCACATGAATTTTAAATGTAAGAGCAAAAGTTTAAATCCATTTATTTAGAGTAAAAAAGAACTTAATTGTAATGTAAATAGTATAAAAAGCAACTTTTTTTAAAGAGAGTTTTATATCATTTAATGGTAGGTATTTGACAGACCCATTATCATTATGCCCTCAAAGCATGTGACACAACCAAGCATTACATGTGTGAACACATGAAATTAGATGTTTTTTGGCTTTGTGTGAGAGATGTCGAGTACCTCTTTGTTTCCTTCAAAGTTGTTCAGTACCCTGCAGGGTCAATAGCTTACATGTGTTGTCCTGTGATTCTTGATAAAACTCATAGACAAATTAAATGTTAAAGTGTTTATTTCATGCATTTCGTGCATAGCCATAGACTGTACATCAGAGATGTCCAGTAACTTTTGAGGGATGCTCAATAGTGCATATATCTCTTTAGTGAATAACTTTGGTTACAAAAGACTGAAATGAAAGTATTTTGTTTTCCAATCTGCATGCATTGTGATTACAAGGCACTGCTAAAGTAGTAACACATATATGCTTGCTGAGTTTTGTGTATTTAAAATTATTAAAGCTTGTAACCCTTAGTCATCTAATGAAATGTACAATAAGGACATTTCTGATTCTTGAGAATTATTATTAGACAGAATTTTCTGCTGTGGAACCTTAGGTCAGTCACAGAGCTTCTAATTTTCCCTTACTGAAAAATGTGGAACAAATATTAAGTATCTTATGAGGGTGTGTGTGTGTGTGTGTGTGTTCATGTATGTGTAGATGCTTGTGACACATATGCACGAATAAGAGACCAGAGGAGAACATAGGGCATGGAGGTTTCAAATGGATGCCCCCCAAAAGTTTAAGAGTTTATTAGTTTAGATCTCCAGCTGCCTGGCTGGAGGAGATGTCACTGTCGGTGGATCCTAGGTCCAGCCCTAAGGTGGGACTGGGGGTGATTATGAGTTTCAGCCTAAGGAATAGAGAGCACTGGAATTCTGTCTGGACTCCCAGTTGTTTGGCTGCCAGTTGTTCCTGATTTTGATGGAGGGTTTTTCCTTTTTCACCATTATGAAACTCCCCTGCATCTGTAAGCTTCAATAAATCCCTTCCTCCCATAAACTGTGCCTGGTTTTAACGTCCTTATCTTTTTCCAAATCTATTATTTTGAGACAAATTCTCTCACTCAACTTACAGCTGTTTTCAGTGAGCAAACACCAACAATTCTGGTCCCTAACCCAACCATGCCCAGCAGGACTGGGGATACGTACAAACATTGCTATGCCTGGCTTTGTTTGTGTGTTTGTTTATTTGTTTATTTATTTATGTATTTGATATAAGAGGGATGCTAGGGAATCTTACTCAGTGGTCTCAGGCCCCGTCCCTTCCTCATGTTTGTGTGACAAGTGCTCTTATCTGATGAGCCACTTTCTCAGCCTCATGAGTTATTTTTAATGGAATTAAACATGTGGATATGAAACAACACAAGGAACATGTTAAGTCACTTGTGTGCTATATAATAATTTTGTTATACCCCATAATATTCTTTCATCCTGCAATGTGGAGTCATCATAATTTCATTACCTACATGCTCTGACATTTACATGGGGACATCATCCACCTTGCATTTCTCAAAATGAATTCCCATCTTTACAAACTGTGTAACAGTATCAACTTAACCATTATTTGTTATATGCATAGGAACATTATGTAATCTGTGCTTTCACAGCTCAAATAATTATATTTGATAAATACATTGATAGCTTCTCAAGTAACTTGAAGTCAGATTTCTATATTTCATTATAAGATTATAATTTCTTAGAAGACTAGAGAAAAATGTTAACATGTTTGTTTTTTATCAGCCACTTGAATAACTTAAAAATCACTGCTTAATTTAATTAGATTAAATAATGTATTAGAATTTTATTAGAATATTAGAATTTGTATTTCAAGCTAGATTGTCCTGAAATGTCTTTAAAGAATTAAATGATAAATGCAAGTAATTTAAAAATAATGAGTGCAAATACAGATGAGTATGCATTTCAAATGTGTAACACAGCAAAAACTACAGTTTTATGAAGAAAAAATGAATTATAATTAGGGCTGCCATAAAAATTATTAACTGTATTAAAATGAGTTTTGCCTACTAATATCCATTACTTTTAAATATTTACTTATAAGTTTATATTTCTTCTTTTTGTATTTCAACATGCAGAAAGAGACAATTACAAAATACTTTCATTGCAGAGGGTCTCAGCAATATAACTATTCAAAAAAGTATCTTAGTTTTCATTTATAATACATCTATTCTGAAGTCTCTACAATTTGAACATATGAATTTCAATAAAATAAAAGTTTAAAAATGCATCTCTTGCCATGTTCCATCAGTAGGATAAAGTTTAACTTGTTTTCAGACAGTAAGCATGGAAATACTTGGTTCTTAATATCAAGACTGGCTAAATTACCATATCACTAAATATGAAATTTTAATCACGAATACTTTACAACCGTTCAGGTAACAAAATCTGAGAAACCAGCCATTTGGTAATTTGTGGGTAAAACCTTTATAATAATCACAGTGGTAATTATACATTTTCCTATCATGACATCCGACGGGGAACACCTGAATGACAGTGCTGATTCCCACTGGACCATCCACACTAACAAGATTGCCTTAAAAATACCAAAGTCAAGCTAATGGCCCGCCCTAGGGCATGAAGTAAAGTAGAGGCATGAGAAGTGACAGATTCTTCCCAATTAGTCTGACAGGCTTACAGCCTTGACTAATAATTATTCTTTGCACTGGATTCTTGAAATAAAATTGTCAGAAAATAAATCTTATGTGCTAAAATTTATTTGTTGTCAAGCTTGTTTCTACATTCTCAACCCTTATCCATGCTGAAAAGTTAAAGGGTAAATTGTTTGATTTTTATTGTATAGTTTATGGAGTTCTTTATAAATTCTGGATATTATACCACAAGGAGTTGGTGAAGATTTTTTCCCATTCTGTGAGTAGTTTGTTGGCCCTGATTCAGGTATGCGTGTCTGTACCAAAGCTTTCTAACGTCATGAGATTCCGTACTTGAATGATTATTTAATTTCCTGGCTACTAGGGTATTTTTTAGGATTTATTTCCCCTCTCCTATATGGTGGAGAGTCCCCCACATTTTGTCATCGAGTAACTTGAGAGTATCAGGCCTTATATTGAGTTCTCTATTCCATTTGGAGTTGGATTTGGGCATGGTGAGAAGAGTGGATCTAGTTTCATATTCTTACATGTGGTTATACAGTTTGTCCAGCTTCTTTGTCAAAGTTCAAGTAGCTGTACTTATTTGGACTAATGGCTGGGTCATAAATTCTGTTCCATTGGTCTATATGTCTGTTTTTCTGCCAGTACCATACTTTTTTTTTTTTTTTTTTTGTTATTGTGGATTTGTAGTACAGGTTTAGATTAGGTATGGTGATACCTCCTGAGGTTTTTTTGGGGGGGAGGGGGCATAGTTTTGGATTTATGAGGCCTTCTGCCATTCTATATGAATTTTGAGATTATTTTTTCTATCTCTGTGAAGAATGATGCTGGGATTTTTATTGGTATTGTATTGAATCTGTATATTGCCTTTTGTAGAATTGCAATTTTCACAATATTAATTCTACCTATCCAGGAGAATGGAAGTTCTTTCACTTACTACTAATCCACTCAAAAATGGGGCAGAGAACTCAGTATGGAATTCTCAAAACAAGAAAAACAAATGGCTAATCCTCACCGAAGAAAATGTTCAACATCTTTAATCATCAGGGAAATGCATATTAAAATAACTATTAGAATCCATCTTACTCCAGAAATGTTGAAAATCATTAAAAAAAAAAAAAAAAAAAAACACTAAATTTTGGTGAGGATGCAGAGAACGAGGAACTCTCATTCACAGATGGTGGGAGTGCAAAATTGTGAAACCACTATGGAAATCAATATGGAGACTCCTCAGCAAGATGAAAGATGAGCTCTCAACTAACCAGCCATTCTTCTACTGAATGTCTAAACTAAAGGCACTATCCTTTACTGCAGAGATATTTCTCAACCATGTACATAAACTCAGTGGAATTCTTTTCTACTCAGCAGTAAAGAAAAATGATCTAATGAAATTTGTAGGAAAATTAGACAGACATGGAATAAACCATACTAAACAAACTCACATAAGCACAGAAAAGCAAATACACCTGGTATCTCTCAGCTGTAGATTTTAAACTGGAATATCGTGAATTACTCCAGGACCAGATGAAAGGGTTTGTGGGGAGGTGTATGGGAGGGTATGGGGAGAGATATTCACAAAACCAAATCCAAAATAAATTGGTACTATAGAAACTTTCCTCCTGGATACAGACTAAAAGATATAACCCTCAATAGGACCACAGCGGGATCATTTGGTAAGATGGGCCCTGGAGAGGATAGAATGAAGAATAACCCTAAAATATTTGGCCTAGATTGGTATGATATCATTGATATTTTGACTGGATTTCATTGAATCTTTACATTGGTTTGATAGTTGTAGATATTTTTAACAACACTTTAAAGTTGTTGAATATATGATGCCCTTCTGTGTGTGTGAGATAGAGAGTGAGAGAACACAATTTGTTTTACCAATTTTTAATTTTTTTATTGTAGATTTTTATATAGTTTATATTTAACCCCAATTATTTTATAGTTATTCTAAATGTTGCTACATTATTTATAAGTGTAATTTACATTTTATATATTTAACAATACAACAGATTTTTCTATTTTGACTATGAAAGTTTTCCCAATTCATTCACTATTTCTAATAGCTTTTTTTGTATTTGTAGTCTTAGATTTTCTATATATAAAATCATGTCATCTGCAAACATGACAATTGGATTTCCTTTCTCCCACTTGAGATGTTACATAAGTCTTCCTTGCATAGCTGCTCTTGTGAGGCTTACATCTGGCACAAAGTAGGTCAGCAGTGATTGAGCTGATTGAGCAGTCACAGAGACGCAATACTCATCAAAATAACAAGAGAATGTCCAATCATTTCTGTCACACGTGCAACAGCTCAGGGACTTCTGTAGTAGTCCCAGGGGGAATAAGAATACTGCTTTCACAGCTCTCCACAGAACCTTCTCTACGGAAATGGCAGTAGACACTGAGGAGACTCAAATAACATCAAAACAGAATAAAGGAGCAGCTGAGAACTTAACAATAAAGGAGATTTTTGACATGCCCCACCTCTGCCCAGGGTTCACCAAGTACTGAGAAAGAGGACATAGAAAGATGGTAAAAGCCTCAGGGTGGAAGGCATACTATAGGACATTGTCCATCTAACTGCAACAACTCGCGCCATAATGACCCCACATTGATTTCCCATAACCCCATTGAGGATGGCCTTCTGTGGAATGGGGGCAGGGAGAACTGGACAAAGAGATAACATGATGGTTATATAAACAACTTATAGTGTGTTCATTTATTGAAGTGTCAATTAAACAGAGATAAAAGAGGAGGTGGGATGGAGAAGGCTAGCTGAGCCAAGAGCCTTTATTACACTGACTGCTCTGCTTCTTCACTTGGACTGAATGTGACAGTTCCTACCACCACAATTTCATTGCTATGATGGATTGTAACCTGGAACTGTAAGCTGAAATAAGCCATTCTTCCCTTAAAAATATCTGTCCTCGGCTGGAGAGATGGCTTAGTGGTTAAGGCACCTGCCTGCTAAGCCTAAGAACGCCAGTTCCTATCTCCAGGTCCCACGTTTAGCCAAATGCAGTGATGCAAGGGTGCAATTCCGCAATTGACCACAAGGGGGTGGTCATGTCTGGACTTCATTCACAGTGGCTGAGAGGCTGCTGGCCACCCATTCTCTGTCTTCCTCTCCCTATTTCTCTGTCTCTTTCTGTGTCTCTCCACAATAAAAATAAATATTTAAAAATTTTTTTTAAAAAAGTCTGTCCTTTATGTTGTGCTATATTCCTCAATATGTATAAAATTATCCTTGAGTAATGTTTTGCTTTACCATAACATATATATATATATATTTTTTTCTTCTAATAAAATTTTATTTTAACTAACAATCAATTTTGTACAAAATTACCTTGATTTTATTTTCCATGTAAATGGAAAATATTTACTTGAAGATGTTTTTTTAATTTGAGAGAGACAGAGGAGAAAGAGAGAAAGAATGGGCACACCAGCAGACTCTCAGCCTCTGTGAATGAACTCCAGATGCATATGCCCCTTTCTGGGCAAGTACAGCATTGTGCCCTTGCATCACTTTTTGCCTCTGGCTAATTGTGAGACCTGGAAAATTAAAGGGGCACCTTAACTGCTAATATATGTCCAGCCATGGATTTATTTAAATTAAAAATAAATCTATCAATTTCTAACTGATATTTCTTGTGTATATGAGAAGGCATATACTGTACTACTAGCAATAAGTTTCTGTAGATGTTTCCAAATCCATTTAGTCTCAAGTTGAACTTAAACCTCCTTCTCAGCTTGGTTTCTATCGGGCTGACTGGTTCATCAGTGAATTATCAGGTATCACAGGTTTTAGCTGTGCATAGCTTGGAGGCACTTAAGTAATATATTGTTGGGTCTTTTTTTACTTTTCTCTGGGGATATTTTCTTTTTTTCTCCTTACTATTCAGCCATTATTTTTTTTCATTAAAATACTTAATTATGGGCTAGAGAGATGAATTAGCAGTTAATGCACATGCCTGTGAAGTCTAAGGACCCCAGTTCAAATCTCCAGGACCCACGTAAGCCAAATGCACAAGGAGGCACATGTGTCTAGAGTTTGTTTGCAGTGGCTGGAGGCCCTGGCGCACCCATTCTCACTCTCTCTCCCTTTCCATCTCCCTGCCTCAAATAAATAAATAAATAAATAAATAAATAAATAAATAAATAAATAAACAAACAAACTTAATCCATTTACACAAGAGGAATTATAAATGTGCAAATCCTTAGTACATTCACGTTGTAAATTGTTACTTATTTTTGCATTTTGTTGCAGTTTCTTTTTTTTCACTCTCCTTTTGAACACTTCTGCGATAAATGATTAACATTAATCATGTGGCCTAGTTGCTTGCTTATTATAATAATTTTGATTTGTTTTGGTTTAAGACAGGGTTTTGTGGTGAGCCTCAGACGACCTCTGATTGCACTGGTCCAGGTGGTCTCAAATTTAGTATCATCCTAGGTTATCGTCCCAAGTGTGAGGATCATAGGTGTATTAGTCAGGGTTCTACAGAGGAAGAGAACCTATAGAAGGAATTGTATTAAAGGTGAATTTATTGGATTAATTTATGGCAGTCCAATAATAGCAGATTGCAGGCCGGAGAGTCAGGGACTGGGTCAGTCCACGAGGCTGGATGCCTCAGCTGTCCCAATCCAGCACTGAAGGTCTGGACATTTCCCGAGAGCTGCAGCTTTTCAGTCCACGCTGGTCTTCAGTCCACGCTGGTCTTCAGTCCATGCTGGAAGGGAACAAGCGGCACCTGCAGCCAGGTGGGAGGAAAGGATTCTTTTCTCCCAGAGCTTCCTTAGATAAAGCCCCCTCCAGAGGGGATGGCCACTGTGCGAAAGGCCGCACCCTGGGAGAAGGATTCCTCCTTCAGGTAATCCTTCCTGGATATAACATCATAGACCAACTCAAGAGGAATGTATGGATTCTAAAACAGATCAAGTTGACAACAAACTCTGTCATAGTAGGTAAGTGCCAGAGTGTCAACCACATATTTATTTTTTTTGTATTTTTTATAGATTTTGTTTTTATTTATTTATGAGAGACAGAGAGAGGGGGCTAGAGAGAGTGAGAATGGGCACATCACACATCAGGGCCTCCAGCCACTACAAAGGAACTTCAGACGCTTGTGCCATAATGTGCATCTGGCTTACGTGGGACCTGGAGAATCGAACCAGGGTTGTTAGGCTTTGCAGGCATGCATCTTAACTGCTAAGCCATCTCTCCAGACCCATATTTATTTATTTTTTCCATCACAGATTATTGATTTGTACTTACCATATGGCTTACTTGAAAAAAAAAATCTTTTGAATTAGTGATATATTTTGTAAATATTGTTAATTACCATATCAATAAAGATAGTAGAAATAAAATAAAGAGAATATGCAATAATAAAAGTCCAACACATGCAAATCACACTGTTTGGCTTATTTTGTTTTGTTTTGTTTTGTTTTTCGAGGTAGGGTTTCACTCTAGTCTAGGCTGACGTGGAATTCACTATCTAGTTTCAAAGTGGCCTCAAAATCACAGTGATCCTCCTACCTCTGCCTCCTGAATACTGGGATTAAAGGTGTGTGCCACCACACTGGGCTGGGTTTGGCTTATTTTGAATTCCTGATATTTCAGTTTACAATTTTTTATGATACTATATTTTAGGTATGGAATGTCCCCATAAGAGGCCCATGGGATCAAGTCTAAGTTCCTAATATGGGGAAATGGTGCTACTGAGAGGTGCTGGAACCTTCTCGAGTTGGGACTTAGCAAAAAACAAAACAAAAATTTACATCATTAGAGGCGTACTCTTGATGGTGGTTGTGGAATCTCTCTCTATTTCGATTTCTTTCTCTTTCCCTTCCTCTCTCCCTCCCAGGCTAGTTCTGTCAAACACTCTAGCTATGATGCACTATACAAAGAAGTGGACGTAACCGAATCGTCATGCACCAAAACTTCCAACATTATCACCCCAAAATAAACCACTTTTATTTATATTCCTGATGTCAAGAATGAAACCCAGAACATTATGTATACTAGACAAGCATGCTATCCCTCTTAATTCCCAACTAAAACTTCCATTATTATATGAAATATATTATCTCAAGTGTTTTGTTATGATGATGAAAGCTATCTCAAACAATTGAGCCAATACAGACATATGAAAGTAGTTATTCATATATTAATGTTTACAGGTTCATGTTAGAAATACAAATGATTGAACATCATGTTCACAATATTTTGAATTCTCAGTGTAATTAATCTTATCCATGAATTTTCTTCTGACTCAATTATATTCCTTTATTCCACTTTAAAAACTCCCTTTAGCATTTCTTATGAGGCATATTTATCAGAGATAGCTTGCCTAGCTTTTGTTTGTCTAGGAACATCTCTATTTCATCTTCATTTGTAAGTGACAGATCTTAGTGGTATGGCAGGAGGAAAATATGATATCAAAATAAAAGACAGACTGATTGCGAGGGGGAGGGGATATGATGGAGAGTGGAGTTTCAAAGATGGAAGCGGGGGAAGGAGGGAAGTACCATGGGATAATGTCTATAATTGAGGAAACATTCCCTTTAAGCACTGTATGGAGAGTTCTGTCCTCCTGACTGCCCTCTGGTCCACTGCTTACCCCTTGATTTGGGGACTAGCTGGGATCACATGTGTACTTCTTATTAGCTGACAAGGTGTGCTTTGCACAGAGGATTAGATGATTGTTCTGACCTTCTTGTCAGACTTTGCTTCTGTCTCTCTAGAAATTCTAAGTGAGTTAGGAATTTTCTCTGAACCCATAGCCCCTGCTGAATTGACTATGGATTGCAAGTGAGTCCAGGTTTGCTCTGAGACTGCTGCTCTGGTGCTGGGATAATTTTTTGGCCCAAATGGGGCATTAAGCCTTCGTTTGTCCCATACTCATAGTTTGCGTGTCTTTCAAAATGAGTGAGCAAACTACCTCTTTTAGATAATTGTCTATTGTCACCAAACTATGGCCATTGACAAATGGGGAGGACTCAACCTCAGGCCCCTGCCTCTTGACTAAGGATACCACTAAGACCAAACTGAGCCTAGATGCCTTCAAAACCACCAACCCTGGAATAGGAGCAAAGCCCCCACCACTATGGAAATGTCAATGTTGAAACGGACTAATGATCCTAGACCAATACCACGTGTTATAGGTGGTTATCTTCAGGAAAGGTAGCCTACATACTAGAGGCGAATTCTCAAGGTTCTGCTTCTAAAAAGCCAGGGAGATAAAGACCACTGAGCCACACTCAGAGGCTTCTAGCCTGGCACAAATTTCTAGGGCAAAGTCCACAGTTTGCCCTGGGCAGATGGCTTGTTACATACCATGGTGCCCCTGGTTGGGGTATTGTTGATTACGGCAGTGTCCTGACCGTATAGTTGGACAATAAGATCTTCCCAGAGTTTTCCAACTGCAAAGGCCTGCGCTGTCTCACAGAAGCATCATGGTCCATGACACAGCTGGTGTTGATATAGGCCCAAACTAGATCCCTCCAGCAAGTACACAGGTCTCTGTGTGATTTATAGCACAGGTGAAGGGGCTATGTCCCTAAGCTGTCACCTGCATGTGTAGAGCTTTTGGCTTTTACTTGGAAGGCATTATACTCTGCTTTAAGTTTAAGATCAAACACTGTTCACAAACGACTGGTCCTTTCTTCTCCTTTTTTTAAAATTTTTTTATTTCTTTTTTTGGAGAGAGACAGAGAGAGAGAGAGATAAGAGAGAGGAACACAGAGAGATGGGCGTTGCAGCAGCCTCTCAGCTGCTGCGAACGAAATCCAGATGTGTGCGCCCCCCTTGTGGTCAAGTGCGGCATTGCGCCCTTGCATCACTTTGCATCTGGCTAAACCTGGGACCTGGAGACTGGAACTGCTGGAGATTGGAACCAGCGTTCTTAGCCTTAGGAAGCAGGCGCCTTAACTGCTAAGCCATCTCTTCAGTCCCCTTTCTTCTCCTTTGGATGCTGAAGTTGGGGGCGGAGTGGTAGATACAGTCTGAGCAAGTCAGCTGTGGTATCTCAGCTATTGTTCTGGAAGGAGCAGTTTGATGCTTTTGCTTGACACAAATTTACACCATGGATAGACCAGTACTGAGTTTAAATCCTGAGGTTTGGGTTAAATTTCTCTCTGTTTCCCCTAAGAAGGAGGTGTCTATGTGTCCAAACCAGGCTACTTAAAATTATGGGAACAGTGACATGGCCACTGTGCATTTGTCGACTTAAAGTGTCATCATCTTGTACTGAAAGCAAGCCCTAGGGTTCCTGACCTGGTTTTCTTAGTGGTTTGAAGGTTTGTGCATGAGTACTTGTTGACCTTGAGCTGTATGTGACGAGGGTGGTATAATCATATTCCACAAACCTATTTTATCTGCCTCTTCTACAAATTTTAATGTAAGCAATATTAGATCTCAGCTTGAGAATTAAATGGGTTGTTAATGGAGTATTGATGAAGAAGAGGTGCTGATAACCCATGGATGCTAGTATGAACATTGGGAGTGAGAATAATATTCATCAAATTTATTCAATATAGAAAACTGATTATAGCAGGTAATAACTAAAGTGATGAACTATTACTTGGACATTAATTCAAAATGTATTCATCACATGCATGATCAATGCTTATTTTGTGCCAAGAATGTTAATGCAATTATGTATCCTACCCTTGAGAAACTTGTATGCATCTAAAATAAATAGTAGAAAAATGGAGTATTTGGGCCTGTTTTCCTGACACTGATTAACTGTAGACTCTTGACGTGTGGAGAAAGGTAGAAAGACAGCCCAAGTGACAACAAAGGGAATGAAGTACAGCACCTGAAAGGTACAAAAACAAATTTCAACACAACTATTTTAGAAATTCCTTAAATGTCTCTGAAAAATCTTAGTATGGCTTTACCTATGTTTGCTTTTTCTATTACTGCACAAATATCAACAGAGCAGTGGAAAACATTATGTGAAGCTTCAGATTGTCATGATCGTTGAAAGTGACTCATGACATTTATAAGTTTCATGAGTCTGATAGAAATACATTAAATTTCCTTTGACTATGTTTAGACTTGTAGAGCCCATCCTAGTGAAATGAAATATTCTAGGTGATTACTATGCTAGCAAAAACAGTGATATTTTCAATGGGAAAACCAACAGAAGCACTAGATAAATAACTGGAAAAGTAGGGCAAGAATTTATAAGCAATGAAAATTTCATAATACATTAGCAAATTAGAGCATATTTATAAAATAAAATGCAATACAACAATAAAAATTATCCACTGAGTCATGACAAGGCATAGGGATCCAGTATGTAAGCATTAGCAAGAGAAGAATGGATAATCTCAAGAGGCTGTGGGTGGTATGTTTCCAATTGCATGATATGTTGTATACCATGAAAAGATCTGTGTTGGTCTGGGCGTCACTTGATGGAGAAAGGAGAGAAAGAAATGAATTAAGTAAGATGAAAAGAGTAGTCAAACTATTCAATATTACACTGTCATCGTGGACTCAAGTAGTTATAATGCTGTCAAATCAAGAGAATGTACAATACAAAGAGGGAGCACTAAACTACAGATTCTAAATATATTTCATGAGCAATTCCAGTAAATATTCCACAGTAAACCATTAAGTTTCTAACAGTTGCATTTCCTTGTGTGTGTAACTGGGGAAGGGGGGCAGTGTATATGAAGAGTCAATACTTGGTATGTAAATTTTTATAATTCTAAAGACATACCATTGACTAAGTAAAACTAGCCTGCATTGATTAGTGTTGGAAAAATAGAAAATGTTCATACATTTTCTTTCACTATGCAATTGCAAATGGAAGATGTTCCACATAGTAGTGAGAGCAATGGTTATTGAATGATTATTAAACTAATCCATCAATCCAGGAAAAGGCATAAATGCATAATATTTAAACATTACACATGAATGTTATTATCACAAATTTGCATCTAAATTTACCTACCATTATTAAATTGCACAATGGGATTGGTGCTATATAGATTATTTCTTTGTGCTATATTTAGCTACAATACTGTCCAGTACTCTTCTCCAGTATGCACTAAAGCCATAATTCTTCATTTAATATTCATATACTCCCTATGAATGTTGACTCTGAGACCGTAGTAACAGTGTTAGAAGTTTTCTCCATTGTATTGCTGCCACTTAACCTAATCCCCTATCACACATCCATGTACAAACAGACCCAAAGACAAAGACACACATATGCATATTTATGAATATGTACATAAATATCCGCATATGATGGGGCACTTACCAAGGTGGCACAATGCAAGCATGTCAGTGATGTTGATTTATCAGGTTCTCAATGTCTATGAGTAAAGTGATTTTTCTTCACTGATAACTTCAAACTGAGTAGAGTCTCCACAAGTTATTCATGAGTCTTAAACAAATGCAAAAAGGAGAGCATCATAACACTGACCCAGTTTAAAATGATACTCTTCTCATTTTTCTTTCTTTCTTTTTTTTTTTTTTTTCAAGATAGGGTTTCACTCTAGCTAAGGCTGACCTGGAATTCACTATGTTGTCTCATACTGGCCTCAAATTCACAGAGATTCTCCTACCTCTGCCTCCCAAGTGCTGGGATTGCAGGTGTGCACCACCACACCCAGCTCTTTTCATTTTTTTTTTTTCTTAGTTTTCTAACCTCCTTCCCTATCTTCCTTGCACAGGACCCCTTCTTTCCATCCGGTCCCTCTTCCATTTTGATCTCATTGTTTTTTCTTTTGCTATCTTCCATCATCCATAAAATGGAACTTTGACAAAAATAAGTAAATAAATATACATTTATTCTCAAAGCATTTCAGAATGATTTCAAACATAAAATGAGGCTCTTCATGAATAACTATGAATTCTGTTAGCATTGACTGAAAGGAAGTACAAGAGAGTACAGAGGCACTCAGAGAACACATTTCAAAAGCAGAGTCTGATATGAATCACCATAGTCAATTCCTCTGATAATTACTATAGCTTGTCATTTCCAGAACTTTATATTTTCTTTGAGAACTTCCTAAATGTAAAGGTATCTTCTGGGGAATACAACTGACTCAACTGAAAGGAGAAAAGGAATTGTTAGAGCACAAGAATAATCATATTTGCTAGAAAACTCACAACATTTTGTATTTGTAATGAGTATGCAGTATAAAAATACATAGTGAAGGAAAGGTCATCTTTATTTTAAAGTATTCCACTCTTTTGCACCAGGGAGGTTGAGGGAGGATCTTCCAGATAGACAAAGGTCATTACTACACAGAAACAGGAAGTTAAAATTGTTCACAGGCATAACAAAGTATGTTACGTAGAAAAATATAGTCAACATTTACTTGATCACTAGTCCTAAGTTGGTCTACAGAATAAAGGTTAACATCATTGGCCGTGATAAGACTTAACGTGACGTCCCCAATGTATAGACTACCCTTTTTTTCTTCAGATGCTTGAATTCACCAAGCTCTTTTTTTCTGCTTTCAGTAACCTTCTTAACCTGTACTTTTGAAATTCTCCTTTCTCTTATCTTTCACAATTTAGGTTATGGATGGTGTTCCTCGTTAATTCTCTTAGAAATAATATCAATTTAGTTTTCTTGAGAAGCTTTGGATTCGTCGTAATACACTGGACATGCGCTAGGGCCGTAGAAATGGGTTGACAGTGCAGGTAACGAGTTTCCGTCACTCAGATAACAAAGCCCGAAGTCCTGTGTACAATGTTCGTGACTGTCAGGGCTTTTATACTTCACTGCGTACATACTTCTCATTCTCAAAATGTTACAATTGTCATGGTAACTCGAGCATTCTTCCCCTTCACAGTTGACAGCTGTTGTGAGATATTATATATATAATTATTATAATAAGTAAGCCTGATATGATCCCAAAAGCTTAAAGAACTAAAATGATATTATTTACCTTTAAAGTTTATAATTATGCTATGTTAAAATTATAAAATGTTTTCATATTTTAGTCTTTTGATTACTAGGGTTGTAAGTGATTCTAAACACATTCAAGTTGAGAATGAAAATTAAGTTTCATACACATGAAATAAGAGGCAGATAGATGGTAGATTATTGATAGATTGATAGATAGAAAATATTGATATATAGATAAAGGATACATAGATACATACTACATACATACATACATACATACATACATACATGATAGTAGACAGACAGAGATAAAACAAGTAGGAAAACATGCTACAAATCAATGAACCTGGCTGAGGAACATTTTGTATTTGAAGCCTCAGTAAAAGAACAGAGAGTGAATAATGGCAGCAGTGGTGCAGGCAGCATCCTTACCAATAAAGAAATGAGTAAAGGGTCAATGATGAGAGAAGCTCCTGGAACTCATGTTCAGAGGAAGATGGTAAGTCTTCCCTCAGGAACTGCTGTGTGAGATCAGTCTTGAATGAACCATTGCTCAGTGGTAAAGAAAAGAGTTTAAGTGCAAAATCAAGTGCAAAATTCTGAAAGAAAGACAAAATGTTAAAAGGGCTGGTGCAGAAAGTGGCAGGTGACAGCCCAGTGAAGGTGGCAGCTAGCAGGGTAACTCACATCCATCACAGGAACTTTAAGGAGTCATACTGGAAAGTCAAAGAGCACATTAAACTTCCGATGAAGTGTAGGTTATTTGGAAATTATTTCCACTCCATATTAATTTATTTATTATGAGAGAAAGAGAGAGAGAGGGAGAGAGAGGCAGACCGAATGGGCATGCCAGGGCCTCTAGCCACTGCTAACAAACTCCAGATGCATGTGCCACCTTGTGCATCAGGCTTATGTTAGTACTTGGGACATCAAACCTAGGTCCTTAGGGTTCACAGACAAATAACCACTAAGCCATCTCTCCCACACCATGTTCAATATTTTGAGATGGATAAAATTAGTCAAGTGGAGCTTAAGGTCACTAAGAGTTTGATGCAATAATTGAAGTTAGAAAAAAAATCACTAGTTTGAAATAGTTATTTTGCAACTGGTATGCAGAGGAGATGGATGTACAAAGTGATGAACGTGACTAAAAGGACAATGGAGCAGACTTTTAACAATCAAGCTAGCCTTCCATGTACTGTGTTCTTAACCTATTGGGAAATAAATGCATTTGTGGGATGGTTCTCACAGCTATTGTCACCTTTGTATTGAACCATCATGCTAAAGAACTCTCAGTAAATGTGAAACATGCAGAACATGGCATTAATTTTCAGTTAAGTGGCACATTTCTAACAACTGACTTTCAGAGCCACCTAAGGCTCAAAAGTAATACAATTCAGAAATCTTAACTTGAAACTGACTCCAGATTCTGATTTCCTACTCTGCAACTACTAGCTTTCTCTCAAACTTACTTTCTTACAGCTATTCCTATACTTTGCTGAAAACCCTATGCTCCATTTGACCTTTTCTGTAAGAACATGTCTTTTTCCATCTTCTCTTGAGACCACAGACTCACTCTATTTCAACCCAACCTCGGTTATACTCCTAGCCTTTCTCATACTGTGAAACAATATGTTAACTTCTTTACTCATTGATTTCTTCATCTGCAAATAGTGGCAGCAATCACAACTAGATACAAAGGGTCAGTATACGGAATAAGAAGTACCTGCACATAAAATCAATCAAGAGCCAAAAGCCATTTTTACAAATGGTCGGTGAAAGTTGGGACGATTGTTCAGTATTAAAGGTGCCTGCTTACAGAGCCTGTCAGCCCAGGTTTAATTATTCAGTACTGACGTAAAGCCAATGTTGTGCATGCTGCCAGAGTTTGCTTGCAGCGAAGAAGACACTGGCTGACCCATGCTCTCTCTCTCTCTTCTTTTCTCTCTCTGTCTCTCTCACAAATAAACAAAAAAGAAAATAAATGATTTCTTACATGATGGAAGTGGCATTCTGTTTAAAAATATTTTTTTAACTTTATTTTATTTATTTATTTGAGAGAAAAAGAGAGAGAGAGAGAGAGAGAGAGAGAGAGAGAGAGAAAGCACATGCCAGGGCCACCAACCACTGTAAATGAACACCAGATGCATGTGCTACTTTGTACATCTGGCTTACATAGGTATTAGGGAATTGAACCTGGGTCCTGTATGCTTTGCCTTAACCACAGCAATCTCTCCAGGACCCTTTTTAAAACTTTTTTAAAATTATTTTTATTTATTTTTGGAGAGAGACACAGAGAAAGACAGACAGAGAGGGAGAAGGAGACAGATAATGGGCATGCCAGCAGTCTCAGCTGCTGCAAACGAAATCCAGATGTGTGCGCCCCCTTGTGGGCAAGTGTGGCATTGCACCCTTGAGTCACTTTGCATCTGGCTAAACATGGGACCTGAGACTGGAACCGCTATAGATTGGAACTGGCATTCTGAGGCTTAGCAGGCAGGAGCCTTAAGTGCTAAGCCATCTCTCCAGCCTTAAAAACTTTAAAAAAAAATTATTTTAGAGAAAGTGGCAGAGAAAGAGAGGTGTAGGAAGAATAGGTAGAAGTGTCATTCTTTATGAAATTCAGGCTTCACTGAATGATATTTTTATTCCATATATTCACTGTAGTCTTCAGCAGACCATAAGTTATTCAATGATAGTGAACTGAACGTTGACCCATGGATCTACATGATCTCCCTGTTTGCTTGTAAAGCAGGCACTTATAACTATTCATTCAATGAATACATTGTCAGTTTATAGCTGAACCCATTCTCCATAGACTAATTTTGATTAGCCAGCTTGTCCCATGCCATTGCAGCATGTGTTGTAATGGCTAAACCTTTGAAGAGTGCCAGACATCTCAGTGCATCTTGGGATTAAAGTTAATGATGTCAGGGGAACTTCCACAGGGGCTTATGCGCTTGTGTCAGTCTCCTTCATTAGATTGTAAATCCCCAAATGGAAGAAACCATATTTTATTCACTTCTCTATGCTTCACAGCACCTTAGCAGACTACCTTGCATTTATTAAGCTAGCAATACATATTGAATTGAACTGAGTTATTTCTTTCTTCAAAATCCGCCTTGCATGTCACTTCTCAAGCACGACTTTCCAGCATCATCCTTGAAGAACTGATTGTGCCCATACTGTGGTAGGAATCAACTTTGACAGTGAGGCTAATCTGCCTTTTAAATATAAAGATTTCTCACCTACACAGAACAAACTATATTTACTTTTCCTTTAACACATTAATTCACAACGAATTGTGGCCAATCCAGGCCAATTGAAAGAAAGAAAGAGAAAAGGAAAGAAGAGAGAGGGACAGAGAGTGAGAGAGACAGAGAGTAATTCTTTAATTCTTCTGTTCTGTGTTCTTTTGTATCTTTGATTTCTGATGACTACAAGGAAAAAAATTGATTTTATGTAGCAATTTTGTAACCTGCATCCAACAAAATATGAGCCAATGTCCTTTGTCTCAGTGATAATGCATTATATACATTTGTATGTCTTGTCCCTTTCATTCCTTCATACCTACTTTCTTCCTGTCTTCCCTTCCTTACGCCCCTCCTTCCTTCTCTTCTGTCTTTATTATTTTCTTATCTTCACAATACACATATTTTTACACAATGCCATATGTCTGCTTCTAGACAAAACCAAATGCAGATTTAAATGAATGTGGTTGAATACTGAGGTAATTTGAGGGTGCAATGTCCCCCCTAGGCCTTTGTGCCTGTGAGTAACCCTCCAACTTCACCCCAGCTTGTGTCAGTGTGGTAGCTGGATCCTTGCTGGAAGAGGGGAGTCACCTCACTGTGGGCAGTCCTTGTGATTTTCTAGTTAAGACCCTCTCACCATGCTTACTATGCCATGAGTAAACAGCCTGTGCACTGCAAGATGACATAATTCTTTTTCTTGCAATCAGCTGCTTCTGGTTGGGTGTTTTGGCCCAGCAATGTGATGGTAACTGCTACAGAGACTTTATTATTCATTAACATTTTTCTAAATCATTAATTTTCATTTTACTCAGAATAACATTAGAGCTATTGCCCGTGAAATATTTAGTTAGTTGTACACACTACGAAGTCAGGCTGCAGCCTCCCTTCACAGCCTCGTCTACTGTGGGCCACTTGGAGGGGCAGGTGATTGGCCCATGCTGATCATGGGCCTCCTCACTTGAGCAGGAAGAGCTCCCCTCTGCTCCGCACCTTCTTTCTCTGCTCTTGATGGTTTCTCTGGGCTGGTGTGTCCTTTCATTCACCTGTAATATCATAATCTGAGATCTTATCCCTCGCCTCCCGTCATGAAGCTCATCATTCCCTCCCAGTGGAATGACTTGTTTTACTTTAATTTTCATGTGCTTCATCACCATCTGCTGTTTATTAGTTTTCTCATTATCTGTGTTCCTTCAGACTTCATGGGGTTGGAATCCTGTCTGCCTTACGCATCGCAGAAATCATAAAACAAAGAAAAGTCATTGGCTTCTAATGTATTCATTTTTTTGATTTAATTTAATTTAATTGAGAGAGAGAGAGAAAGAAAAAGAGAGAGAGAGAGAGAGAGAGCATTATAGCTCTTGGGCCTCCTGGCAGTGCAAACAAACTCCAGTCACTTGTGCCACCTTGTGCATCTGGCTTATGTGAGTACTGGGGAATTGAGCCTAGGTCCTTAGGCTTCACAAGCAAATGTTTTAAGCACTAAGCCACCTCTCCACCTAACTGATTTAACAAATATTGCTTGAACAGATTTTACAAGGAGAAATTAAAAATGGAACACAAGTGAATAAAATATACATGTTTTTATAGCTCATATACCTCTTGTGCTTAAATTATAATTATTTTTAAAATTTCAAAACAACTAAAATAAGTTTACACATGAATTATTATTTTTCTTTGGCTATATCTACCACTCTGGAATACTTTTTTTTTTTTTAAATCTTTTATTTTTATTTATTTATTTGAGAGAAAGAGATATAGAAATAGGCAGGGAGAAAGAGACAGAGAGGATGGGTGTGTCAGGGCCTCCAGCCACTGCAATAAACTCCAGATGCATGCTCCCCCTTGTGCATCTGGCTTACACGGGTCCTGGGGAATCAAACATGAGTCCTTTGGCTTTGCAGGCAAGCACTTTAGCCACTAAGCCATCTCTCCAGCCCCCACTCTGGAATTCTTAACAAGACTCTAAATATCTTCCTAGAATTGTATTCCCACTCTGATATTTTCATTTGCACTTATAGCATATTAGTTAGTAAAAATAATATTGAGAAAGGTATCTGGCTTCTTTTGGTGAGTATATGGTGTTTGAGACAGGTGTGTATTGTGCCATGATGTATGCTATGAGATAAAAATAGTCTGAATACCCATTCCTAAATTCTGCTGTATAATAATATTATGTGAATTACTTTACCTAATGAAATCAAAGTATATTTACACTAAATTCATGGGCACTTTTTAAATTGTTTCAATAACAATAACAAAAGAGTGTGAAAAATCCTTGAGCAACAACATAAATGATTTCATTGTTATTTTTTTGTGGTTATTTCTCTTTAAAAACTGTTACCGGCTATGAAGATGGCTCTGTAGGAAATGTGCTTATCAAACCAGCATAACCACCTGAGTTTTGACCCCGATAATCCACTTAAAAGCCAAAAGCTGTAACTGTTGAAAATACTCCCAGCATGCTTCAGTGAAAAAGGAGGGTGAGATGGGAAAATAACACAGAAGCCCATTGGCCAGCTGGCATGTCCAATGTCATAATAAGCCTGATACAAACTTGGAGGAAGTGAGGACTGACACTGAATGTTGTCCTCTCACCTCCACACATGTATTTTGACACGTGTACGTGCCCACAGTACCCACATCATACACATCATGTGCGCACCAAAAAAACCACAGCCTTACATCTAATGCATATTTGGGTACGTTGACATGTATTTATTTATTTATTATTTATTTAATGTATATTTGAGGTAAGTTCACATGTATTTACATATCTACTTGTTTGTTTGTTATTTATTCATTCATTCACTTTAGAGGGAAAGAAAGAGGCAGATAGAGGGAATAGGCATGTGTGGTAGTTTGAATATATGTCCCCCAATATATTCAGTGTTTTACTAGTTATAGTTTGCATCTGCAATCACCTTGCTAGAGGCAATGTCACTGGGGGCCGGTCTTAAGGTGTTAATGGTGTGAGTTTGAGATTCCATTGTAAAGATATGCAAATGTGCCTAGCAGGAGTTCCTGAAGTGTGCTGTGTGACCTTTTGGCTGTAGTTTTGCTCTGTGTGCTGTGGTGGCTGGTTGGCTTTCTCTCTCTCTGTTTGGCCCTGTGAAGAGCAAGCTGCTTTTCCTGCCTTTATGGAACTTCCCCTGGATCTGTAAGTTTCAATAAATAATATCCCTTCCTCCATAACTGTGTCTGGTCTGGAAGTTCATCTCAGCGAACCTGAAGCTGTCTGCTACAGGACCTCCTGCCACAGCAAACGAACTCCAGATGCATGTGCCACTTCGTGCATCTGGTTTACATGGGTCCTGGGGAATCAAACCTGAGTCTTTAGGCTTTGCAGGCCAGTACCTTAACTGCTAAACCATCGCTCCAGCCCATCAGTTCACATTTTTGAGCACTTGATATAAAGGAGGGTAAGACTACCGCCATGAAACACTGAATAAGAAAGCACAGTGCTGCATTTCCTTCACTTCTGGGTTGTTTGACTTCTGGGACTCAGTAAACAACCCCAGGACTCTATCCCTGTGTCCATCTCTTAGATAATGAGATCAGTTATCATGCAAATAGATGTCAGTGGACACTCTGTCTACTGGAATAGAACAGTGTGGTTTAAACTTCTGCTTGGTGTGGCTTTTCCTTGCAGTCTGCATTTTTGGGTTCAATGGTCCCAGGTTGAAGCCTTGGTGGTTATATTTGTGACTTTTCTTATTGCTTTGACAATACATCTCAGAAAAGCAACGAAGCATGAAGGTTTTCTTTTATTTTATGGTTTGACATAAAACCAACATGGCAGGGGAGTCATGGTGGTAAGAGTTTAAGGCAGCTGGTTACATTAATTCTGCAGTCAATAGGTAAAGAGAGATAAAGATCTGTTTCCAGTTTGGTTCTCCTTTTTATTAAGTCTGGGACCATAGCCCATGTTGCTCAAACTTAGGGCGGGGGAGGGTTCACCTCAGTTAACCTTATCAAGAAACTCCCTTTACAGACACACATGCCCAGAGATTTGTCTGCAGGTTAATTTTAGATCCACTAAGTTTGACAATTGAGAATCATCATCACAAATTCATACCTTGATCTTCCAGCTTTTGTCCTCATTGACCCATGATGACCTCCTAAGGCAAAATGCATAAAATGCATGCATTCCTACTCCAAAAGCTAAGGTGCAAGACCCCCAGCCACCCTCAATCCTGGATTGTTCACGCGTGTTAAACAAGTGCCACGTGATCCGTGGTCTCATGTTCTGACTCAAGCTTGAAACGTAGCTTGGTCCCTTTGGGCCACATTCATATTGACCTCGGTGTGCTTCCTTCTCCGAGCCCTGGGAAACACTTCCCTCGAGAGTTTATTGAACAGGACATCTCTTCAGTAGCAGTCTCAGTTTGTCTCTCTTCTTTCAAATGAAGTTGGATGTCTACATGATGTAACCTCAGATGTCTTGCTCTCAGAATACTTTTCCCATTATCTCAGTATAGCAGAGCAGGTTTCTCTTGAATGACGCTAAAAGTCAAAACTGATTTCTTAGCAATTGCCTTGTCTGCAACTTTGAATTCCCATCTTTAAATGCCAAATCATCCACTCTCCAAATAGTGGCACTCTCTCACTGTACACCTACGCAAAAGCATTGAACAGTAACCGCAGCACAGTCCAAATGGCATCTTGTACTGAGAAATCCTCAACTAACTAATTTAGCAGTTAACTTCTAAGTTAGCCTCCCTCAAGTTCTCTCTGTGATACCATCTTGGCCTCAGAAACATCCCTCATTGCCCATAACAGTGGTCATTCTAGTCAATACTAGAGGAGAACGGTCACGTTGACCACAGACACTCATCCTCCGACCAGTGTAAGCTTAGATATATATTTTACGGCCATCCATGCAGCCATCCATACTGCCTGCGGGCACATCAGCACACACCACACAAGGAGGGATGGCCACGTTGGGACCTACTGGCTTATGCTCAGCCTCAGTTGCACGCCTTGTTATCCATATCTGTGACCATGCAATTGTTCCTGCCAAATTCATCTTTGATTCTTCTGTGCCCTGTGTTCAGGCACCAAGTGTAGGAAACTTCTTCCTTGGGAGAACCAAGCACACATCTACACCACAGGGCATAGGTGACAGATAAAAGTATGATATGGTTACACCAACAACTAGTTTTGGTGAACCAGTACATTTACTGGGGTTATTTACGGAGCAGAGTGAGGTGAGGGCTTTCTTACAGGCACAATGGATGCCTATGACGCAAATGCAACTGCATCAAGAAAAAGTGCATCCCAGAATAGATGATGACTCAGGAAGTTGCATCTCTGGAGAGTACAGCAGTCTCTCTCCAAGCAGTTATTTACCCTTTTATTTAATCTTATTTAGTGAAATTCCAACCTTTTTTTTAAGACATGATGACTTCCCAAGTCTCCTGAGCTTTCTTCCTTCATCCAAGAGCAAATGTTTCAATTCAAAGGAAATTGCTATATAACAGGACCCCACCTAATAAACTGTCTTAGGCATGCTCTGAAGTGGGCCAGAGTGACATAAAATTACTCAATAAAATATTTCTTCCAGAAAAGAGTATCATTTTACCCACAACCTTCCAATCTTTCTAAATTATCTAATTTTACTTCAGTTATTTTATGTCTTTGGGTAAATCATCAAATAAAAAAAAAACTAAAACTATTAGTATTGAAAACTTACTTTCTGGAACAAACAAACAAAAAAATGAATGTACTAGGTCCAAGTAACTCATATAGAACTCCACTCAGTGAATCACAAAGTTTTTATGAAAAGAGAAGAGACATGAAGTATTCCGAGGGAGCATGGGAATACAAAGATGAGAAGGTCTCCCATATTTGTGCATCACATATGCGTTTGCCTACCAGCACCTGTTACTTGATTCTCTCTTATTTCATTAGTCATTTCAGTTGAGTGTCACCAACTGTTGGATCACACCTACAGGAGACCAGGTGCATTGGGAAGCACACCAAATGCATAGTTGTCAAGGAAAGTTTGGAACAAAGAAGAGGACGCCGCCTGCAATGGTGACATCTAGCTGTGTGTCCTTAATATCTGGAATGATTACTGTTCTCGGACTTCTCAATCAATGGCCTGTGTCTATTGTCTCCTTTGACAGCTAATTATGTGATGCCTGTCACATCTCAAAGAGGGTGCCAGACATGAACTAGTCAGTTGATAAGTAGGGCAACTGGGACAATTTAAAGGATGATTCTTCTTCACTTCTCCAAACACATATTAATTGATTACAGCACTCTTGACGTCCCTGAAGTTGTCACTGGATTTGGAGCTTGAGTCTTGCAGTGAAACAAGTTTGTCAAGCACCAGGTATTCTGGTGTTTGCATAGGTCCAGTAAGAAGCAAGAGTTGCCCAACTCCCTTAACAGATCTGCCCTTTTACTCACAGGCAGGAAAGCCAGGCTGCCTAGGAATAAGGGCCACCGCGGCTGTTAAGGCTTAGGAAAGCTGCCCAGCTAGACTACAGTCTCCTCTACAGTGGATCACATATTGTACAGTAGCTGGTGGTCAGGGGTACCCTCCACACAAAGTGGGCTATTTAACTTGGGACTGACTTGAACCACAGGGCTAACCATGCCATACCAGAAGGGAACAGAAAGACTCATCATAGTAGATAGTGCCCTGTTCATTTCAGATGCTAGATCGCCAACATGTCCTATAGCTACACTTAGGCTAGAAATGAAAAAGAAGAGTTGGATCACCCAAAACCATGCAGTGACTTGCTCCCCCGCCCCCGAGCTTTCTGTAAAAAAAAAAAAAAAAAAAAAAAAAAAAAAAAACTTGTAATTATCTATTAACTGACTAGGGCATCATACTGTTTGTGAAATAAAGTTTCTATAAACCACAATGCACAAAATCAAGCATGATGAATGCATTTTTAACCTCCTGATCATTTCTTTATGGTTGATTAGTAGGCCAAAAATTTTCCAATCAGTGGAATCTCGTCCATGTTTCTACCTAGTAATTTGTTCTCTATTTTAGTATGCATGAGTGGCTGATTTTGTATCAAATAAATAAGGATAGATAAAACCTTATAATTAAATTATCATAACAGGATTCAAACAATCACACTAAAATATTTTACTTTGTTCTCTTAAATATGAATTATTGTTACTCATATTCCAATATGTGAAAAATTTAATTGTAATACAAATTTATCAGAAATTATTTATTGCAGCTCATTTTTATAAGTAATTGCACAGTTTATTTCCTTAGAAAATTTCAAGGTTGAGAATTATTTTAACTATTAGAAATCTAGTTAATATGCTTAGATAAAATTAAGTGGAAAATTAAAATGTAAAAATACAAAAACTAGGCTCTACTCTATTTGTGAAAAATTAGTTAACTCTTCATTGCTTACTTATACCTGCCAGGAGTATTTACAAAATATAAAAAAAGTTCAGCTCAAAGCATTTCAGAATTAGAATTAAATGAACTTAATTTCAATAATAAAAATTCTATCACAAAAGAGTAAGCTGCTTGCTATTGAATCTAAAAAATTGAAACTTAGTTATCACCATTCTGAAATAAGTAAGCTAAACGGAGGGGAATAGATATTCCATAATTAAATATGCAAAATAAATCTTAAGTGGGACCATTATAGAGTAGCATGATTTTTGTTCAATGGGAGGCAAATATGACAATTTCCTATAATTTGCATGCCAAGTAAATGGTTGTTGCAGAAATAAATTATTGAGCGTAAGAACAGATGTTTGCATCCAGAAAATAATCTGAATGAAAACAAGCCCTGGAAATATAACAATATTTATTAAACTATAGACTGATATGCTATCCCATGTGTCAGATATATTATCAAAATTCAACCTCACATGTTTAATTTACAGAACCTGAACAAATTAATGGCTTACTTTCTGAGACACTGGGTGAGCAATTAGAATAGAGTTGTACTAGTCTTTCAGTAAAATTTTAATTATCATTTAAGGTTGTGGTAGTTTGAATATATGTCCCCCAACATATTCAGTGTTTTATTAGCTATAGTTTGCATCTGCAATCACCTTGCTAGAGGCAATGTCACGGGGGGCCAGTCTTAAGGTGTGGTGGGTTTGAGATTCCATTGTAAAGATATGCAAAGCGTGCCTAATAGGAGTTCCTGAAACTTGCTGTGGCTGGGCTGTAGTTTTGCTCTGTGTGCTGTGTGGCTGGTTGGTTTTTCTCTCTTGCTTGGATCTGTGAAGGCAGGCCAGCTTCTTCTGTCGTTATGGAACTTCCCCTGGATCTGGAAGCTTCAATAAATAATATCCCTTCCTCCCTAACTGTGCCTGGTCTGGACGTGATGAACCTGAAGCTGTCTGCTACAAAGGTCTATCATAAAAGAGGGCTTCCTTATCTTCTATGAAGCTCCTCCCACAATGTGGATCCACAATCTAAAAACAATTTCCAAATTCCCTGGGTACTGACCATCAAGACGCCAAGGGATTGCTAAGGTAGTACTCCAAGATTTCTACTAAACTTTCAGCCTAATGGATACAGCTTGAAAGATGACCATATCAACTGCAATGATTGATAAATGTAACCAAACTTGTGTTTTGCCAAATCTGGTTTTGGTGAAGCATTATTTTCTGTAATAACTTATTTCTTATTAGAATTAAATTAGTAACAATTATATATGCCTTATTGTTCCTATGACTTTATTCTGCAAGAAATTATTAGCATTTCAATCATTTAATATGCATTATTTTGTGCCTATGCCCTATATTTCATAATGCTTTTAAGGATCATTTTTGTTTTGTGTGTCTCAAGTATGTTACTTTATGTTAGATAATTGTATTCTAGTGAGTAGATGAATCACTTTTCGGTTACTTATATATGACGTGAAGGGATTAAAAATTACAAATAATAAAATGATAAACATCTGCACACATATTATAGGATAAATGTGTAAATATTTATTAATGATATTGCCCCTTATTTTAATAAGATATGCTTAATTCAATAAGAAATTGCCAATTCATTTTACAAAGTAGATTATTGACATTGCAAAAAATTGTTTTATTAATATTTTCCATTTATTTATGCTATTTTACTATAAGCATCTCTTCCATCTCAGGACATCTGACTCCAAAGTGTACTTAATTAAGTATCTTTTTCAAGTGCAATATAAGCTTTTGAATTATACACTACCTTAATGTTTTTTTTTAATTTTCTAGGTGACACATTTTTGAACGAATGGGTAAATAAATAAGATAAATGTCTGTTTTATGGATATAAATAATTCCTAGCTATCTACAAAATAGATTTACACAAACAAACATGATTAGGATGAAGTTAAAATGTAATTGCATTTTCTAATACCACATCATCTTGGCCCAAGGCAGACACTGAATGAAGGACTTTCATTAATATTTTAATTAAATATATTTATTGTTATTGAATAGATTATGTCCCAGATACTGGTCCTTCCAGTGGAATACAGTATTGAACCAGTCACAGTATAGCCAAAAATAATTGGACAATTATACTATTATAAATTTGAAAAATCACTAAGAAGGTAAATGTTGGAAATTTGCAAAGATGCAATGGAAATGTGATTTTACTGAATTTAAGAGAAAGTGTTTCAGAACAGGATTTCATGTAAGGAGGAAAAGATTACAGGAGTTTAGGAAAATGTAGATGAGAAGAATGTGACGATCCATGTGAGGAGCCCTGACGCCGACACCTGGGTCTCGTAGGAACTGAATCCGCCCATAGGCTCAATCTCCCTATGGTGTGGTGTGGTCTCCTGTACCTTGACAGTAACCTCTCATCATGAGACAACTGGAGTGATTAAATTGATTTCTACAGCATACTTTCAAAGAAGCAATTGTGTTATAGACACAGTTTTGAAACAATGTTTGTGTTTGCTTTTATTTTTCATTTTTACTTTTTTGTTGAAGGGTCTTACTCTAGTCTCTCTATTTTTTTTCATGAAAAAAATGGGTGAGTACCGGAAAGATGGCTTAGCGGTTTAGGGGCCTGCCTGATAAGCCTTAGAATGCTGCTTCCTATCTCCAGGTCAAACCTTTAGCCAGATGAAAAAATGACGCAAGGGCACAATGCCGCACTTGCCCACAAGGGGGCGCACACATCTGGAGTTTGTTCACAGTGGCTGAGAGGCTGGTGGGTGCCCATTCTCTCTCTCTCTCTGCCTCTCTCTCTCTGTTTCTTTCTCCAAAAAAGGGGGGGGTGGAGAGGTGCTTCAGTGGTTAAGGCATTTTTTGTGAAGCCAAAGGACCTAGGTTCAATTCCTCAGGACCCACGTAAGCCAGATGTACAAGGGGCACATGTGTCTGGAGTTTGTTTGCAATGGCTAGAAGCCCTGGTATGCCCATTCTCTCTCTGTCTCTCTCTCTCTCTCTCCGTGCAAATAAATAAATAATTTAAAAAAAAAAGAATTTTAAAAAAGTTATTGGGCTCAAGAAAAATAAATGTAAAATGGTGTTGGGTGTAGCAGCACATACATTTAATGCATTTGGGAGGCAGAGGTAGGAGAATCATTGTGAGTTTGAGGCCAGCTGGTTATATTGAGCGTGTTGCAGGCCAACCTAGGCTAGAATGAGACCTCAAAAATCAATTTAAAATGCAAAACTGGAACAAATAACAAATAACAGAAGACCAACATGCACTTCACATCTAGTTTCAAAATGTGATCTTGCAGTCAGTGCTATTTGAAACACCCAATCTTCATGGAAACAAATTTCAGAATATGTGCTCAAGCTGTGTATTTCTGTTTTCAAATATAATTGCATTTTAAAAATATGACACCCTAAGAGTGGAACTAAAACATGACATTGTCAAATGACTCTAAATGCTGGCGAGGCTGTGGGGAAAGAGGAACCCTTACCCACTGCTGGTGAGAGTGAAAACTTGTACAACCATTATGGAAATAAGTATTGAAACACCTGAGAAAGTTGAAAATAGAGCTACCTTTTGATCCAGCAATACCAGTATTGGGCATATATTCTAAATACTCTGCTCTTTACTACAGAGATACTTGCTCAGCCATGTTTGTGGCTGCTCTATTCACAACAGCTAGCAACTGGAATCAGCTTGGATGTCCATAACTGATGAACGGATAGTGAAGATGTAATACATAAACATAATGGAATTCCACTCAGCAGTGAGGAAAAAATGAAACAGTAAAATTTATAGATAAATGGACAGAGTTGGGGGAAAAAAAAATCATTGTAAGCGAGGTAACATAGACACAACAGCTGCATGTAGTCTCTCATCTGCAGCTCCTAACTAGGATCAATTAGACATGCGTGCAAACTGTCGTCACCACAAGAAATACGGGTATAAACCTCGGGTGAGACCAGAAGAGAGAAGAACCAGGACGGGAGGAGAAGAGGCAAGGAGCAGCTACCTGACACATGAGGGGAGGGCAGAATATTGGGAGCTGGGGGATTGGAGGGAGAGGATGAAGGGAGGATACAGAGAGAAGTATACAAAAGATAAGACAACATGAATCAGTACTATAGAAAATGTAATTCTGACTAGCATTCTACAAGATATAACCACCAATAAAGGTGGGGACAGTCTGTCCAGAGGGTGAAAAAAGCTAAACCTTCTTAAAACCACAGACTCTGTCCGGTAATTCCTAGGCCCAGAGATGGGTTATCCCCCACCATGAGAAGTTGTCCAGCAAACCCCATGGGGTGCCCAAAATGATCTAGGACATTGCCAAAATACTTGATTACCTGCCAGAGCTAAAATGTAAGACCCTATTGCTCTAGGCACCCCAGGCCGCAGTCACAGGATATCAGATCACCATGCTGGAACCAGAAGGGAAACTTGCTTTCTCCTCTCTAACCACCGTTGAATGTTCATCCTTTATATCTGATTACCTCCTTCTGCCACTATTCGTGATTGACTTCAATCTCTCCTTTTGTCAGTCTTGACATCTATCATAACAGAGCTCAGTAAAATTTTCATTAGCATGTATCAAAATATTTTTAAGATAAAGAAATTCAGCATCCAAAATGTATTGCTCATAAAAATTCATAAAAATATCACTTATAAATTTACCTTTAGTAATATTTAATTGTTTCTGAATTGCTCTTTTATTCCTCAAGTGATATTCAAGAATATATTCTCAAATATGAAAAATATTTCTGCACATTATACCATTTTATAAGAAAACTCAAATATCTAGCAAGTCTGGCTCTGTGCTAATCAGGGAGGAAATGGATTGAATAAAATATTTGTGTTTACTGGGCACACATTCTTCACACTTAACTGACATAAAACATGTAATAATGCTGAAATATTTTAAAAATATTATAAAACTTTCCCCTAATGTGACATTCACCTGCCTCAGTTAGAAATAGGCAGATAGAAAGTTTTCTAGGATTATTGTATGCTTTTCTAGTGTCTCTGGGAGAACAGTCATTACCCATATCTGTATTTACTGAAAGATTAATTTCTACTAATTCATTTTGAAGTGCTAATTCAAAGATGGAAAATCACCTAGTGTGTGTGTATATGGGGAGAGGGTGAACTTGCGTCTTGCTTCTCAATTTTACTCTCAAACTTTTTCTACAACTGCACTCCTTTCTGATCAATGAATATAGTCAAATTTATTTGAAATTAAGGGAATAAAAACTATTAATTATTTCTTTTAACCAATGACTTTTTGTTTGTTTGTTTGTTTGTTTGTTTGTTTGTTTTTCGAGGTAGGGTCTCACTCTGGCCCAGGCTGACCTGGAATTAACTATGTAATCTCAGGGTGACCTTGAACTCACGGAGATCCTCCTACCTCTGCCTCCCAAGTGCTGGGATTAAAGGCATGTGCCACCACTCCAGGCTCCAGTGACTTTTTTTTTTTTTTTTTTTTTTTTTTTTTTTACTTTTGGTCCTCTTGTGAAAATAAATGAAATACCTTCTATATGAAATGATCACTGAAATGATTCCAGGATCGCTTCCCAGGGTGCTTGTGAGCTCAACTTCTCCAGAAGCTGAAGCAGGAGGATTATAGAAACACAGAAGTTTGAAAGCCAGCCTAAGGCAAATAAAAGAAAGCAAACCAGCAAAATAGTAATTTATATGAAAGAGCCAAGACTGGTAATACTACAGTGAATAATAGGATCATAAATGTCTATTTCCTTATTGTGGAATTTACAAAGTGCCCCCCCCCAAGAAACAGCTCCACCATAGTGCAAAGATGTTACACATGAGACCAACAATGTTCTGTCTGCAGTGCATTGGACACAGGGTAAAATATTCTAGTGCTAACAATGTTGTCTTAAAAAGACAACCTAACACAGCCTAAGTAAAATTTATTTGTTTTCAAAATGAAACAAGTTAAAATGAACGTTCATTTCCACATGGGAATTTCACAGAGTATTGGCTCTAAAAGAAAGTGGTATGCATTACTTGGAAGGAAAGAAAAAAGGCTTCGTTTCCGTTAAGACATTTTAGTGAGAATGCTTTAATCAAGTTAATATTTACACATACTTGTGAAATTGAGAAGAGGCATATTTAGTTTGATTTCTGTATTCTCCTTGATTAGCTTGGACACAGAGCTTAATTTATAAAATCATGCTTGCACCAAAATAATTACAGGGCTGGGCAGACTGTTCAGTGGGTAAGATGCTTTCTGTGCACATGTGAGCACCTGAGTTTCGATCACATTAGCCTCTATAATTCCAGTGCACTTAATGGAGACAAGAGAAGTCAAGACAAAAGAATCTCTATAAGCTCTTGGACCAGTTAGCCTGACCAACACAGTGGTAATCAGTAGACCCTATGTAGTGGTTTGATTCAGGTGTCCCCCATAAACTTAGGTGTTCTGAATGCTAGGTCCCCAGCTGATGGAAATTTGGGAATTAACGCCTCCTGGAGGTAGTGTATCATTGGGAGCAGGCTTATGGGTATTATAGCCAGTGTACCCTTGCTGGTGTTTGCCACACTCTCCTGTTGTTATTGTCCACCTTATGTTGGCCAGGGGTTGATGTCCACCCTCTGCTCAGCCATCATTTTCCCCTGCCATCATGGAGCTTCCCCTCGAGTCTGTAAGCCAAAATAACCCCCCCCCCTTTATTTTCCCCCAAAAGCTGCTCTTGGTCAGGTGATTTATGCCAGCAATGTGAACCTGACTGTAACACCCTGTTTCCAACCAGGTGGAAGACAAGCACCTCACACAAAGTTGTCCCCTGGTCTTCAAACACATGCTATGGCAGTGTGCAACCACACACATTATACCCACACACACACAACAGACACCCACCCACACAGCAGACACACAGAGACACAGACACACACACACACACACACACACACACACACACACACACACACACACACTGGGAATTACACAAAATAAAGTTGAGTATAAAGGAAGGAATAAGGAAGAATCTCTAAATTAAATAGAATGGCTAGCACTCAGCAAGACCCTTAATAATTGTTTGTTATTTCGGATATTGTTACTGTTACTATGGTTACTTGTAACCTTTTTAAAGACATGGAATATGAAAGACAAGCATTTGTTTTTCCTCCTCCATGCTGGAATAGAGCAGGCAGCCTTTCCAAGAACAGAAAGAGCAGCTTCTTGAGAACATATGAAATTTATTCTCACTGAAGTTTAAGTGTATAGGGAGCATTTCAACAGAAGTCATGTAAACACCATTGGAAGGCTATAGTGTTTCCTTCCATAGCCTTAACCAAAGAAAAAAACTTCTTTAGATAATGGTACACAGGCTTCTAGGTACTGCTTCATTATGCATAAACTGCTAAATAAGACTAATTAACCCACCTTTGCCAAATTGTAATGTACTTTGCACTGAATGAGTGGATGAAAATTATTTTTAAAGAATATTTTTCAGGCTGGAGAGATGGCTTAGTGTTAAGGTGCCTGTCTCCTAAGTCCAAGAACGCTGGTTCCAATCTCCAGCAGTTCCAATCTCCATGTCCCATGTTTAGCCAGATGCAAAGTGATGCAAGGGCTCAATGCCGCACTTGACCACAAGGGGGCACACACTTCTGGATTTCGTTCACAGCAGCTGAGAGGCTGCTGGCGCGCTCATCTCTGTCTGTCTTCCTCTCTGTCTCTCTCTGTGTCTCTCTCCAAAAACAACAACAAAAAAGAATATTTTTCAAAATATAAATTCAAAAGTTTATAATATGACTACTGAGTTATTAGGGGTTTTCAAGGTCATCATTATCAGATTCATTTATTCAAAAAAGATTCTTACAAAAAACTGGCATGACTGCCAGTGAGTAAAAGAATGCAGAACTAAAGAACATATTTGTTAAATATATGTTTTTTGAAAGCCTAATGACACATATGCCCTGATGAAATGAGAAGATGAAGCTATTTTGGAAAAATTAAGTAATGATAGGAATAAATGTCAGGATACTGAATTACTTAATGGGAGAATGATCATAAAAGTATGTGCTCTGTTATGTTGCTTTTAAAATAGGTTATGTTGAATTTCCCTGTAGTTTTGTGTATAGCGTGTGCCATGGTTTGTGTGCAGGTGTTCACCAGAGAAGAATGTCCAGTTGCCTCCTCTGTTATTCAGTCACATGTTTCTATGAGATGAAGCTTCTCACTGATTCAGGAACTTGACACTTTCTCACAATCCCAATAATTCTCCAGTGTCTGCTCCAGTGTCTGCATGGGTACTTGAGAATTGAAAACAGGTCGTCTCAGCCCTACCTGCTTGTGTGGGAAGCATGCTTAGCTCTCTGGGAATTATCAATTAAAACTGCATGGAGAGGTGGGTGTGGTGGTGCATGCCTTTAATCCCAGCACTTGGGAGGCAGAGGTTGGAGGATTGCCTTAATGCAAGACCACCCCAAGATTACATAGTGAATTCCAGATCAGCCTGGCCTAAAGTGAGACCCTCCCTTGGGGAAAAAAAAATGCATGGAGATGTTTAAATGACATCAGTTAAACTTTCCAAAATATTTCTTTCTGTCCCTACTACAGATGCCTAAAAGGTAGCATTGAGAAAATAATGCCCACCGCTGATAAAGAAAATGTAAAGTAGTGCAGGTGCTATAGAAATCAGTGTTTTGGTTGCTAAACAAAAGCCTAAAAGTATAACTAACATGTAATCTACTCCTGGCTATAGACTGGAAGGAATGCATGCATGTCAGCATGTAGCAGAAATCCCTACAGAACTAAGTGCCCTGCAGCACTATATACTATATTGACATTCTCATACTCTTCTGGCTTTCAAGAAAGGAAAACTATTCACTCTTGTTAGTAAATGAACTTTACCTCAATTATGCAAGTTTTAGTTCAAATATAAAGTTCCCCATTTATACCAATCAATCAGTCTCTCAGTTGAAATTTTACCCCCTCCCGTAACTCTCTTTTCTCTCTGTAATGTATTATGTTTCTACCTAATGAAACATTACCTGCTTCCCTAGTGCTAGATAGCCTAGCCTCCCTCCAAAAATGTGACTTTCAAAAACTCCCATATTTGCTCCTTTTCCTTTTCTCATTTAACCTCAAATTTTTGTATACTATGATTTGGAAAAGCAGAAATCTTCAGTTTTGTTCAAATACAGAAATGCAATTTGTATTTCTTTTAGGATGATTTATATGAAGAAATGGCAACCTGAGATTTCTGTTCACTGTCATTTTGTGTAGAAAACGTCAAGATTTTTTCTCAAAATAACTGTCAACTTATGAATCTAACAGAGGAACATTAGGAGGCCAGATGTGCAGTGCAAGTGAGTAATCACTCCTAGATGACTGCACGCCCAGGAAGTTGATCTCCTCTAAACACTTTTATCTACAGATATGCAAAGGAAGGGGGTATTATATTGAACAGCTAAGAATTATTCACTATATATATATATATATATATACATTTTTGGGAGAGAGACAGCAAGAGACAGAGAAAGAGGGAGAGGAAGACAGATAAGAGATGGGCTTGCCAACAGCCTCTCAGCTGCTGTGAACGAGATCTAGATGTGTGCGCCCCCTTGTGGTCAAGTGCGGCATTGCGCCCTTGTGTCACTGCATCTGGCTAAACATGGGACCTGGAGATTGGAACCGCTGGAGATTGGAACCAGCGTTCTTAGGCTTAGGAGGCAGGCGCCTTAACCACTAAGCCATCTCTCCAGCCCGACATAACAAATTCTTAAATAATTTGTGGTTTATATCCATAGGGCAGCATTTATTTATTTATTTATTTTCAATTTGGTCACCCTAGGTAGTCCATGCTAGCTTTGATCTCTATATTGTCCAGCTTTGCTGCAAAACTGAAAATTTTCCCATCAGCCCTAAAATGATAAAATACAGTCATGTATCAACATGCTGGGCCTTGAAATTTTGTTTCCTTTTGACATATACATGTGAATATTTTAAATGTTTAAATGAGAATAATTCACTTTTAAACATACCATACACATAATACATGACTGTTATGTGCAAAAAGTTGTTAAGTGCATGTGCTAACTGTTTATATGGTAGCTATGAGCCTTAGATATGTTTCTTTCATATTTTGTAGTGTGCTCAACTGAGCCAAATGGGTTTTGAATTTCATGTAGTAATATGAGGAAATGACTAAATATACTCACACCAGTCTTAGCATTATGCTGGTGATACTCCTATCAGCTGGGAAGTCAGTATTCTTTTGCTCTAGTTATTGAGGTGGGGATCCATCCCACACATTCAGTAATGGAGAGAATGGGCTCTACCACGGAGCTGTACCTGCAAACCTGTGTTCTTTTTAAATCCTGCCTTTAATTATTTGTTCTGCAGGGTAGCATTCAAAATTCAATTTGTAATTCAGTTGGCCATTGCACTGATAGTCCATTTACCCTTTCTTAAACCTTTAATCATAGGATTTATTCCGCAAGAACTTTGGATTACAAGTATAAAGCTCATTCTCAAATTATTTCATTGCCTATTGTTTCCTCTTTACTTAATTGGATTCTGTTGTGTTTAATTAGGTTTAAAGGATAGTGATCATAGCAAGACTATGCTTGTTTAATGCACACATTCTCCCAAGTGATCTTTTCAAATTCCCCAACTTTAGTTAGTGGATATTCAATCACCTTACTAATTACTGGAAGAGAATAGCTCAAAGCACAGTCCCTCTTGATGGTTGGTTAATACCCTCATCCCATTTTAGAAAAGACAACATAATTATGCCAAGAAGTTAGGAAAGCCTACAAAATTATTGTCCAATGGTTTTAAAGAAATGTGGTAATATCCCTCTCATCTAGTACTTATAGTCTTGTCCAAGTGTAAAATCAGCTTAATTCCTTATGTATTTCCAAAAATCAACTCAATACAAATGAGGTAAAATAATCTAAATGGTCTACAGAATTAAAATTATGTTAAGAAGGATTTATATCCAAACAAGTTACTCCTTTTACATACTTTAACTACATAAATAAAAAGCTAAGTTTCTCTTGTCATTTTTTTTTTCAATGAAAATATATTGCAATGAGAATTAGGATGGGGTCATTTAAAATTGTGATCCTCAATTTTATAAAACATAATTTAAAATAAATTTCAATTTTGTGCAGGCTACTTTGAACTATATTTTCATTTATATTATACTGGTGTATTTGTTATTTCCTTCAAAAATTATAGTATGTATTTGTATGTCAGAAGTTATTTATTATTTAAATAAATGATGCAGTACCACTGTGACATATCACTCTTTTAGAAGTAACAAAAATGTGCATCCTAATAGCAAAAATAAGTCAACCGAATAATTCATAATAATGAGAAAATATAGTAAATGAAATCTTGGCATTAGAAATCCAGCAAGAAAACTAGTATGTTCATATTTTCAGGGTTTTTAAATTTTCATTTTGGTCCAAAAAACTATGCTAACACTTTTCAAATACATGATGAATAATGTCACACAGTATATTTATTTCTTAAAGGGTTGTACATTTCTTCAACTTTTATGAAATTACACAATGGAATTTCATTAAACATAATGTATTAATATTTTTCAATGAATGATTTTTTTTTTCTTTTTGGAAGCACAAAAAACATCAAATAGTAAAAACAATTTTGAGCAACAAAAATAAGGTTGGTGGTATCACCATACCTGATTTAAGCTATATTTCAAAGACATACTAACAAAAAAAGCATAGTATTGGCACAAACACAGACACTTAGATCAATGGAACTGAACAGAGGACACAAATGTTAATCTAGGCAGCTACACCCATCTAATTTTTAACAAAAATCCCAAAAATAGTCACTGGAGAAAAGACAGCCTCTTCAACACGTGGTGCTGGGAAACTGGTTATCTATATGTAGAAAGATGAGCTGTGGGTCAGAGAGACTACAAGGCCCCCCAAACAATACAGGCTTATGTCAAAGCACTTGATTACCCAGCTGAGGTAAATGGTGAATGGTTAGACCCTACTGCTGAAAACATATGCTGCTGGCACAGACCACGGTGAGACCTGGCTAGAGTCCAGGAGTGAGCCAAACTCCAGACAGTTAGCCTGTCTAGTGTGGAATGTGCTACATGAGTTACACCAACAACTGTCTGAGCAACCAGGGGTCTAAGCTACCCAGAAGTAGACAGCCTGAGATGGAAACACAAGTGCAATAGTGGTACACAGCCTTGGTGGGTAACCAATAGCTTTCTGATTGACTAAGAAATCCACTCAGTGGAAAGGAACCCATATCTAGATGTGGGAACCAGGCTAGAATCCTGTGGAGACAAAGATTATGCTCTCCTGTGTCAAACTGCCTCTCATGTTTGGCTAAAACACGGGATCCATCCATCAAATTCTCCCTCAATTAATAATGCTTATCCCATTTATACTGTGCTGACTTCACTCTTGGTTGGAGAATTTGCTTTTATTTATTTATTTATTTATTTATTTATTTATTTATTTATTTATTTATTTATTTTTAGGTGCTAGTGAGACCTGAGGAGATAAACTACCCCTCACACTTCAGCCAAGCCCCTGCTGAAACCACAGAGGAACTGGGGAGATGAGAAAGAATGCAGCTTCCATAGTGAACCAGACAATCAGTGCCAATGTGAAAGGGACAGACACTGAGGACATTCAACACCCACCAAAGCAGAGATCCAGACCTACTAAGAGCCCATCACTGCAGTAGACTTAAATCAGGGGATTTTGCAGAAGAGGGGGCAGCAAGACTGTAAGAGCCACAAGTTGGGACATCATGCCCAGAGGTACTGATTACTGATAACTGGCCACCACCCCCACGGGGAAAACCTGAGACCCCGCTGAGGAGGGTCCCCAGCAGAATGAGTACAGGAAAGAGAGAAAGGACGATACAAACATATGATCTATCTGTACTTACTATGTCCAGTTAATAATACAAATTCTAAAAATGTAAATAAATAACAAAATAATAATAAAGAGTATTAGTTTTTCTCCATTTATCATAACATGAGATATATTATTTTTCACATGTAGTTTTACTATGATGAGGCATGTTCCATGTTTTGGTAATGTTTTCAGGACTCTAATCATTTATTTAGGCATGTTGAACTTCATTAAATGCATTTTTCGGCTTCTATTAAGATTACTTGCTTCATCTATTTATATGGTATATTACATTTATTGATCTATGAGTGTCAAACCAACTTGAGATTTCTGAGATAAACAAACTTGGTCATGATATATGATCTTCTTAATGTGTTCACAATCTGGTTTGCAGATAATTATGTTGAGGATTTTTGCATCTACACTCAATGCAAGCAGCAAGAGGATTTATTGAAACCAGACCCAAAGCTTCATGGGCTCCACCAAGCAAGAGGAGTGAAGAGCCCGAGAAGTGTGGGGCAGGGTTTTTATAGGAGAAAATCATGGGTATGAGGAAATACCAAAAATATGTAGGGGCTTTTCAGGTGGGGCGTAATAGCTTAGGGGTATGTAGGGGCTTTCCAGGTGGGGCTGAAATTCCAATGTGGGGAGCAGGGGCCTATGTTATTTATTAACTGTCCCTAAGATGTCTAAACAATATGTGGCCCTGGACTCTAAACCACAAGATAACGACGTTATTCTCTCTTTGTGTATAGGTTAACATTGTAAACCTTGTGACTTCCCAGAACAAACAACCTACTTCGTTTGGAGAGTCACGTCCTCCTGGGTGCATTTGTCTTAAACTGTTTTACTTTAGGAAATGGTTGCCTTTCTTCTGTGCAAGCAAGCAAGCAATTGTATAAAACTAGTGAAGCCCATCAGCTATGTCTCCCTCCAAGCAAGCAAGTGTACAGAAGCCAAAGAAGCAGATTAGTTATATTTTTCCTTATTCTTTCATTTCCCCCTTTTCTTTGTCATAATTCCAATCATGGAATTACAGATTCATCTTCTATTTTCGCCAACTGCTGATATTGTTGTCTTAGCACCATTACCTGTACGGTACTAATTCTTTCTCTAATAAAAGTAAGTAGTCTGTTTAAGATGCATGGGCCGACGGTGAGAAGCAAAAGCAATATTAAGAGGGGTCCCAGGAGGGTAGAAATTAGGGTTGTCATCCAAGGGGAACTGGAGAACCAAGATTCGTACCATGACTGCTGTTGTTGCCTTTCTCTTCTACGGTGTTCTAAGCTTTCTCGTACTCGTTTTAGACTGTCTTCAACTAAACCTGTCTTGTCTGCATAAAAACAGCATTCTTCCTTTAAGGCTGCACATAATCCCCCTTGCTGTAGAAACAGTAAGTCTAATCCTCTTCTATTTTGTAAAACTACCTCAGATAAGGAAGAGACTGAATCCTTTAAATTCTGCACGCCTGATTGTAATTCTTGTAGGTCCCTGTCTATTGCTGCACTTAGGGTAGCATAATGTTGGTTAGAGGTGACCAGGGAAGCTATTCCTGTTCCTGCTCCCGTTGCCCCTAGACCTATTACCAATGCCATGGTTAAAGTGGTGATGGGTTCCCTCTTGAGTCGAGGAGAGGCTGAACCAGTATTCCATATCTTCTGAAAATCATCTGAGTCTCTGATAGTTAGTCTGGGCAGCAAGCTTATCAGTATACAATAGTCTTTTTCTATCAAAAGAGTATCTCTTTCTACATACGTAGTTAGTCCTGTAGAGCAAGCAAGATAGGTGTCTGGAGGTGCAGAGATGTATTTGAATGAGAGGCTGGAGTTAACAGTGACAGTCTGGTTACAGATTTCGGAGAGAGGGCGAGGTGGAAGCATATTAGGTCCTAATAGGCAAAGCCCGGCGCCAGAGACGTAACTCATGGTTAGCCCTTGAGATCCCGGAGGGGGTTTCCAACGCAAGCAAGAAGCGTCATTAGTAAAGACTAAGCCTCCTGAGGTGGCTAGTCCCTCATAGAAAGGGGGACTGGAAGAATAGCATATCCAGCATTCCCTAGAGTATGATTAATCGTATGAAACATCTGGACAGAAGAATTTACTACAGCTAGAATTAGATCGGCTGAAGAGGGAGGGTTAGGGGGCAGAGTGGGTTGAAAGAAGGTTGGGGAGGTTGAGGTGGATGCGGCAGGTTTGGGTAATAAAGGAAGAGGCTGGTTATGGAGTAAGGAGTTGGGTCCTACACTAATCTTCTGGGAGTCTGGAAAAGTCTTACTGAGCTTAATTTTGAAAGTAAGGCCAGGATCTTTTCCTGATACATATAAACGAAGGCCCCATTCAAATCCACGGAATTCCCAGTTTTGGGTTTTAGCATGTTCAGTAAAAGATATAGATATAGGATTACACCAATTTGCACAATTTGGGGCCGGATTAGGTTGTTTTTTCTTTAGTATAATGTAATCCCATTTAGAGGTGGGCTTCCAATAACCATCTCCGGTAGTTTCACATCCCCATGAAGCACAATAATAATCTGGAGAGTGTCCACATTTTCTTGTCAAGGATTTATCACGGTGGGCCCCCGGGCAGACATACAAGGGGGTGGTAGTTAGGGTTTTTCGTCCCTCTGGGTCCGAGCAACTGGGCTCAGGTGGGGGGTTATAGATGGGGCCGGAGTATTGAGATCCCCTGATGTTTACATGTTGTGGCACCTGGAAGCGCGTGTTCACAGGGGCTGGTTGGGGCAAATAGTGGTCAGGAGTTCCCCAGGCCGGGTCAGCTCCTAGAGCTAGCTTACAGAGGTCTACTTCAAGAGTAGGCCACGGAGTGGTTAGGGATAGCTGAGAAGTGGAACTAGCAACATCGCCTGCTTGATTAATGATCTGCCATGTATAATTATAGAGCTGGTAGGGAGAGGCTGCTAAAAGTGAGTGGGGTAGCAACAAATACATTAACATTAACCAAACCTTACAGTAAGCCATTATGATTCAAGACAGTAGCAGGGACACGGTGGAGACGCAGTTTGAGAGGGTTATCAGTCTTTTCCAGTTGCCAGCAAGGGTCAGGTGAGGGGGCTGGTTTGACGTGGGAGGCGTGGATCCAGGCAGTGATTCCGTCCACTTTCACAGCCGTTGGTGTCGTCAGGAGCACAGTGAAGGGTCCTTTCCAGCGAGGTTCGAGGTTTGTGGATCGATGTCGCCTCACGTAGACCGAGTCTCCAGGCTGGTACGAGTGTGGGGTTAAGTCCTTAGCAGGCTGGTAGGCTTCTTTCAATTTAGGCCACAAATCATTCTGGAGAAGGTGCAGCGCCTGCAACCTGCTATTTAAATCAGAGTTAGAGATCACATCTGGACTCTTCTGAGTCAGCAATGTACTGAGTGGAGTTGGAACTCCAAAGAGTATTTCAAAGGGGGTAAGGTTGAATCTATAGGGGGTATTGCGGACCCTGAAGAGGGCCCAGGGAAGGAGCATTGTCCAGTCTTTACAGCCAGTCTCCATGGACAATTTAGTTATGGTCTCTTTTAATGTTCTATTCATTCTTTCTACCTGTCCTGAGCTCTGGGGTCTATATGCACAATGTAATTTCCAATTAATCCCCAGTATTCTGGCCACCTCCTGACTTACCTGGGCAACAAAGGCTGGACCGTTGTCAGAGCCTATTACCTGTGGAATTCCATATCTGGGAATAATTTCTTCTAGAAGTTTCTTGGTTACCATGGCCGCAGTTTCCTTCTTAGTGGGATAGGCTTCTACCCATCCTGAAAAAGTATCTATAAAGACTAAAAGATATTTATTTCCATATCGGGCTGGTTTCAGTTCGGTAAAGTCTGTTTCCCAGAACAAGCCAGGACGATCTCCTCTAAATCGTGTTCCTGAGCTTGTTGGGACAGTTTGTGCATTTACCTTTTGGCAGGGTACACATTGTTTTACAAGTTCCTCAGCCATATCCTTAAGTCCAATTATATAATAATCAGTCTTTTTGAAAGTTTCTATCATTTTCTTAGGCCCAAAATGAGTTAATCTGTGTATATGTGACAAAAGGTCCTTTGCCTGTTGTCTGGGCAGGATTTGCTTCCCGGTTTCAGTTTCCCATTTCTGTGATTTGGTATTAAAATGTTTTTGCAGCCTTGCCATATCTTTTAGGTCCTGTTCTGTATAGTTTGATGGCAGCGGCTCAGCGGGAGTAGTTTCTTTCTCAATTAAGGGGAATAAGTAAGCTTCCTGAGCTGCCTTTTTGGCTTCCTCGTCGGCCATCCTGTTTCCCCGGGCTATGAGAGAATCTCCCTTCTGGTGTCCTGGGCAATGGACTATAGCTAGTTTGGCCGGCCGATGCAGTGCATCGAGCAGGTCCAAAATTTCCTTTTTGTTTTTAATTTCCTTCCCTGCGGATGTTAGCAATCCTCTCTGCCGGTAGATGGCACCATGTACATGTGCAGTGGCAAAGGCATACCGACTGTCTGTATATATTGTAGCCTTTTTCCCTTCTGCCATGGTTAAGGCTTGGGTTAAGGCAATTAATTCAGCTTTTTGAGCAGACGTTCCTTCTGGCAGTCTGTTAGCCCAGATCACCCTACTCCCGTCTACAATAGCTGCTCCCGCCACTCTCTTACCTTCGAAGAGGTAACTGCTGCCATCCGTGAACCAGGTCATCTGAGCGTCTGGTAAGGGTTGGTCCCTGAGGTCGGGTCTGATTCCGGTGACCTCAGCTAGGACTTCCCCGCAGTTGTGCAACACGGTGGGGTCTGTATCCGGCCAGAGGGTGGCGGGATTCAGTTGAGTGGGGGAAGCAAATTTAACTCGGTCCGAGTTGAGGAGAAGACTCTGATAGTGGGTGATCCTGGCATTTGAAAGCCAGCGGTCTGGAGGTTGGCGGATGACGTTCTCCAGTGCATGTGAAGCAATAATGGTGACAGTCTGTCCCAGAGTCAATTTGTCCGCATCCTTTAAGAGCAATGCCACTGCTGCGATGATTTTGAGGCATGGGGGCCAGCCAGCAGCCACAGGATCCAACTTCTTGGATAAATAGGCTACTGGTTTTTTCCAAGGTCCTAATTTCTGGGTAAGCACCCCTTTAGCAATGCCTCTTTGCTCATGCACATATAGATAAAAGGGCTTGGTGGTGTCAGGAAGCGAGAGAGCGGGTGCCTTTAAGAGGGCCAGCTTGATATTATCAAAAGCTTGTTGTTGTTCTTCTCCCCATTGAAAAACTGCATTTGTCTTAGTCAAAGGATAAAGGGGAGCAGCCAGGGAGGCAAACCCAGGTATCCATAGTCTACAAAACCCGGCAGATCCCAGAAACTCTCGTACTTGTTTGGCATTTGTTGGTACTGGGATTTGTTCCACGGCCTGTTTACGGGCCTCTGTTAGCCATCTCTGTCCTCCCTTTAAGGAATACCCCAGGTAAGTAACTTGCCTTTTGCAGATTTGAGCCTTCTTTGCTGATGCTCGATATCCTAGGTGGGCCAGTTCTTCCAGCAATGCATTCGTTCCCTTCTCGCATTCAGTCTGGCTGCTAGCTGCAAGAAGGAGGTCATCAACATATTGGAGGAGAGTTACCTGGGGGTTTGAGGCCCGGAAGGGGGCTAGGTCCCGGTGAAGTGCTTCATCAAAGATGGTGGGTGAATTCTTGAAGCCTTGTGGCAGCCTGGTCCACGTCAGTTGTCCAGAGATTCCGGAGTCGGGGTCTCTCCATTCAAAGGCAAAGATAGGTTGACTTTTCTCATTTAATGGCAAACAGAAAAAGGCATCTTTTAAGTCCAAAACTGTATACCAGTCCCGGTCCGGAGGGAGTGAACTCAAGAGGTTATAAGGGTTAGGCACAGTTGGATGCAAATCTTCAACCCTTCTGTTTACTTCTCTCAAGTCCTGGACTGACGGTAATCATTAGTATTGGGTTTTTTCACCGGCAACAAGGGAGTATTCCAAGGTGATTGACATTGCCTTAGGACTCCCAGTTTTAAAAGTCTCAGTATGTGAGGTCTTATTCCTTCCCTGGCTTCTTGGCTCATGGGGTACTGGCGTACTGAGACAGGCACAGCGGAGGCTTTCAGGTTAACAATTATTGGTGGCTGGTGGGAGGCTAGTCCCATCCCAGCAGTTTCAGCCCAGGCTCCAGGAACTCTAGTGAGCCATTTATCAAGTTCTATATTAGCCTGAGGTTTCTCAAATAGTCTATGTTCATCTTCCAATTTCATGGTCAATACCTGGATAAGTTTTCCTTGTTGGTCAGTTACATGGGGGCCTTCTTTGGTGAAGGTGATTTGGGCCCCCATTTTAGTTAATAAGTCCCGTCCTAGTAAGGGGGCTGGGCAACCTGGGATTACTAGAAACGAGTGGGATACCCGGCCCACGCCTAGGTCCACCGTTCTTCGGGTAGTCCATGAAAATTGTTGGTTCCCAGTGGCCCCGAGAACCCAAGACTTTTTGTCTGATAATGGTCCTTCTGGTTTTAACAGGACCGAATATTGGGCGCCCGTATCCACTAGGAATTTAATGGGTTTCCCCTCCACCTTAAGGGTTACCCTAGGCTCGGGGAGGGGATCCGAGCCCCGTCCTCCCTATTCGTCGTCTTCCTCCAAAGCCAAGATTTCTTTTGGTTTCTTTTTAGGGCAGTCTTTTATCCAGTGTCCCTTCTCCTTGCAATAGGCACATTGGTCCTTATCTAATTGCCGTCTGTTGCCTTGGTTTTGTCTTTGCCTAGGATCTCTACGTTTCTCTCTGTCTAGGTTCTTCCTGTCCTGAATTACAGCGGCCAGAATTTTAGTCATATTTTTCTCATGTCTCTTATCTCGTCTGTGGTCCCTTTCCTCCTGTTCTTTCGCTCTTCTTTGCTCCCTTTCTTCCTCTGTTTCTCTTTTATTATAGACCTTTTCAGCTTCTTTGACTAAATCTGACAGCGTATATCTACTTAAGCCATCCAGCCTCTGTAATTTCTTTCTGATATCTGGTGCTGACTGATCTACAAAACTCATCAGAACTGACACCCTTTGTTCCTCTGCGGTTGGATCAAATGGTGTATATCTACGGTAGGCCTCCATGAGGCGCTCTAGGAAAACAGAGGGCAGTTCGTCAGGTCCCTGGATGATCTCTCTTACCTTGGCCAAATTAGTGGGACGCCTTGCAGCTCCCCGGAGACCAGCCACTAGAGCCTGGCGATAAACACGGAGATGCTCCCTACCTTCAGGAGTGTTGAAATCCCAGTTGGGTCGAGTCAAAGGGAACCCGTCATCTATCACGTTCTGGAGCTGTGTGGGACGTCCGTCATCCCCAGGAACGTTTTTCCTGGCTTCCAACAGGATACGTTCCCTTTCCTCTGTTGTAAAGAGGGTTTGGAGTAGCTGCTGACAATCATCCCAAGTGGGCTGGTGAGAGAAAACTAGAGATTCCATGAGAGCAGTTAATTTAGAGGGGTCTTCTGAGAAAGGGGGGTGATTAGCCTTCCAATTATATAAGTCTGCGGAAGAGAAAGGCCAATACTGAAGTGGTGGTAGGGGTCTTTGGTTTGGGTCATCTCCTGGTCCTGGGGGAGGGGGAGGACCTATAGCCCTGAGGGGCAGGGCGATAGTGGTATCTAGAGTCTGAGCCCGCCTGCTTCTAGTCCCCGCCGCCGGCCCCCCCTGTGCTCCCTGGGGTAAGGGGTTAGGTGGAGCTGTGGGGGCGAGGGATGGCGGGTAGGGCGGTGGGGTATCTGACAGGAGCAAGTCCGTCTGGGTGTCCGGGTAGATCTTCTTCTTTTCTTTCGACCCTGCAACGAGAACTGTGGCGGATCCCAAGGAATCCTTGTTAGCAAGTTTAGGGGGGGTCCATGGCTTTAGCCAGGGGGGAGGATCCTGGACTAAGTCTTGCCACGTGAAGATGTAGGGCAGTTGATCAGGGTGGCCTCCGGGTTCCTGCAAAATAATTTTCTTAACAGCTTGGATAACACCTATGTCAAAAGTTCCTTCCTGAGGCCATCCTACATTAAATAAATTCCATTCTCCCTGGCATAAAGTCTGCCACTTTCCTTTCTTAATTTCCACTGATAAATTATGGGCTCTCATCTTAACGTCAGTCCAGTGTGCCAAAGTCAGGTCCAAAGGGGTAGAAACAGTCTGTCCCATATTGGGAGGTGAATAGGAAAAATAGAAGAACAAAATAAACAGGAAAACACAGAAAACAGAAAGGCTGAGTTGGCCTGTTCGCCGCCCGAACAAAAACAAAAGTGATTCAGAGGGCGGTGGGCGAGGCCCAGATGGCGCCTTGCGACAGAAAAGAACTCGGTCAGAGTTCCTCAGATAGGAGACAGAAAATGGATCTGTCTCCTCCGGGCAATCAAGAGCGTCCTCCAGATTGCTTGGGTGGTGGTCCTCAGGCCCGTCAGCCCCGACCTGCCTCACCCTCAGGCAAGGCGCCCAGACTGAGAATTCTCAATATCAGACAAAATCAGACAGAGACAGTGGACGGACATTTACAGACATAACAGGAGGTGCCTCTTACCTCTGAGGAGTCCGAAATGAGGTCTGGGGTCTTGTCGAGATCCCGGATGAGCCCCCAATTGTAGGGACCCCCCCTTTTTGGGGCCCCCGAGGGGATAGTCGACCAGACCCAAAGACACTCACACGGAGAACACTCAATGCAAGCAGCAAGAGGATTTATTGATACCGAAGCTTCGGGGCTCCACCAAGCAAGAGGAGTGAAGAGCCCCGAGAAGCCGTGGGGCAGGGTTTTTATAGGAGAAAATCATGGGTATGAGGAAATACCAAAAATATGTAGGGGCTTTTCAGGTGGGGCGTAATAGCTTAGGGGTATGTAGGGGCTTTCCAGGTGGGGCTGAAATTCCAATGTGGGGAGCAGGGGCCTATGTTATTTATTAACTGTCCCTAAGATGTCTAAACAATATGTGGCCCTGGACTCTAAACCACAAGATAACGACGTTATTCTCTCTTTGTGTATAGGTTAACATTGTAAACCTTGTGACTTCCCAGAACAAACAACCTACTTCGTTTGGAGAGTCACGTCCTCCTGGGTGCATTTGTCTTAAACTGTTTTACTTTAGGAAATGGTTGCCTTTCTTCTGTGCAAGCAAGCAAGCAATTGTATAAAACTAGTGAAGCCCATCAGCTATGTCTCCCTCCAAGCAAGCAAGTGTACAGAAGCCAAAGAAGCAGATTAGTTGCCTTCTTCTTGTTGCTTGTTCTAAAACCTTAAGGTGAATCATAATGTTATTCCTTTAGGCAATCTCTAGTTATTTAATGTGAGAATTTATAACTTTCTAAAATCTTTTTTTATTTATTTATTTATTTATTTATTTATTTATTTATTTACAAACAGAGAGTGAGATAGATAATATGAACGGGCATGCCAGGGCCTGCAGCTACTGCAGGCAAATGTCAAGCATGTGCCATCTTGTGTTTTGCATGGGTCCTGGGGAAATGAACCTGTGTCCTTAGGCTTTGCAAGCAAGCACCTTAATAGCTAACTTATCCCTCCAGCTCCCAGAATTTACAGTTTTAAAATTTCCTCTTAATACTACTTTAATCATATCCCATATAGTCTTTCAGTCAAAATTAAAATACAAAATAATATTATTTTATTTGATTTTTAGAACTTATTAATTTCCTCCCTGGTTTCTTCAATAACCCACTGTTTATTCAAAAGTATATTATTCAGTTTCTGAGTAATTCTGAAGTTCCTGAGGATTGTCTTACAGGTGATTTAGAGCTTTATTCCACTGTGTTCTGATACAATACAAAAATTACCTAATTTAAAAAAAAATATTTGTTAATAAGATCAATGTAGGATGAGGTGCCATTGAAAGGTGTGCATTCCTACATTGTGGGTTTAATAATTTGTATACATCTGTTAAATTCAGTTTAACATGGCTTAATTTAGCTCTGAAGTTCCATTTCCACTTATTACTTGGAAGATCTATATAAATATGATGTTATTAAAATCTCCCACTATTAGTGTGTAAGAATGGATAAATTCTCTTATGACTCTTTGTCTTTATTTTATGAAATAAAGTACAAGACGATTTACTAGTGTTATACCTTTACTGACAGACAGAGAGAGAAATAGGCAGATAGAGAGAGAGAGAATTGGCACATCGGGGCCTACAGCCACTGCAAACAAACTCCAGATGCATGCGCCACCTTGTGCATCTAACTTACATGGTTACTGGGGAATGGAGCCTTGAACTGGGGTCCTTGGGTTTCACAGGCAAGCTCTTAAATGCTAAGACATCTCTCTAGGCACTTGTTCTACTTTTTTGACTAGCTTTTTATTATGGTCTACAATGTAAGATGAGAATCACTATGCAAATTTGAGAGTTGGAAAATGTCTATTCCCAATATGGTGACTTCAGAAATTCATGACATCTTATAGATTATATGTGTTTCTATTCACTCAACAGTCTCATAACTACCACTATTATATAATATATATAATTTTGTGATCTAAATACATTGATTTCTAAGTTTTTCTGTTAATCTAGTATTAGATATGTTAAGGCTATACACCTGTTTTTTGGATGAATTCCTGTGTCATCCTCATTTCAAAGTTAATGTGTTGAAGCACTAATTACCCGTGCGATGAAATTTATGAGGTGATGGTGAAGTAATTAGGTTTAAAGAGGACATATATTTAGACTTCCCATGATGGAATCAAACAGCTTTATTAATAAAAAAATGCTAGAGAGATCACTCCCTACTTTTCAGTCAGGTAAAGTTGAAACAAACCAGGAGCAATATCGTCAGCAGACATTGGATCTATATGTCCCTTACCTTAACTTCCTGTCTCCACAACTTGAAAAAAAAATGAGAGTTGATTGAATCAATCAGTCTATTTGAATTTGTTACAGAAGGCTCACATGACTATCCTATCACTTAAGGTTACCACTATTAAAATTTAATGTTATTTGTAAAATTTTCCTTTTATTATTCATTTTTGTACAATTACTTTTTCCCTTTTTCTTTCAACTTTTCCATTTAGAGCCCAGTTGAAATAACAAGTATTTCATTTACTTTTTTTTATTGAGACCAACAAAAAGTTAGAATATGTGAAATACTTGCTAGAGAACACTTGAGATCCTTGAAACAGGAGGAGAGTTCTAACATTGCTCACACCTGCTTTAGCAAAGAGTTTTAAGCCAACCTGAATTGGTCAGTGGTCAGCAATGCAGGGCAATTAGCGGGAAAAGGATATTACTGTGGAGCTTATCACTGACAACTATAAGGACCCAAAGGCTTTGAATGAAATGAGTAACATTTGAACACTCGTATCTGATCTTTTTTTTTTTTTTTTTTTTTTTGAGGTCGGGTCTACCTAGGCCCAGGCTAACATGGAATTCACTGTGTAATCTCAGGGTGGCCTCAGACTCACCACAATCCTCCTACTCTGCTTACCCAGTACTGGGATTAAAGGTGTGTGCCACCAAGCCTGGCCTGAACACTTTCGATCAGAACCACCACAATCTCTTCCCTGCACTGGAAATGTTTCAATGCCTATATTTGATTCTCTAAGGACAAAGTTCTCAGTTTTCAGAGTGCAAACCCCGTCAGGCTCCGGGGGCAGCCGTGGTCATCCTGGCTGTCTTGTGAACACAGAGATTTTGTTGTTGTTGTTTTTCCAAGGGACTGGGATATGGTTCACAAATACGTTGATTTTCATTTCCACTTTACTGTATTCTCTTCCTTTAAGGGCTTATTAGCAAATGTAATTATAAGCAAAAGGGAAAGACACCAGAAAAGTGAGTCTCATTAAAAAAAAAAAAAAAAAAAAAAAAAAAAAACTTCATGAGAGCTGGAGAGATGTCTTAGTGGTTAAGGCACATGCCAGCAAAGTCTAAGGACCTTGGTTCCTTGGTTCGATTCTCCAGGTCCCAAGTAAGTCAGATGCACATGATGGTGCATGTGTCTGGAATTTATTTTCAGTGGCTAGAGTCCCCGGTGTACCCAGTCTCTCTCTCTCTCTCTTTTTCTGTCTCTAATAAAAAAATAAATGATAACTTCATGAGGCACTGAATGTAACACATAAGGCTCACAGTGGGTCTGGAAGAGGAAGAGGAAGTTTTCTGTCTTAATTAACATGAATTTTATCCTCACAGGAGCGTATTTATCTTCTGACTGCACTCCTGGCACCAAAGACAATACTCAATGAACAGGACATGAAGCCGGCTGGTTTCCCTGCTGGACACCGCCTTCTCCTATCTACATCTCAATTTATTCTATGAGATGCAGGATAGACTACATCTGTATGAAATTTTACCTCAACTCCCCATTTTCCTCTCTTCTTCTCATAACTCATGTCCTGTCAGGGTAGAGTTAGGGTGGAGTTTTGTTTTTGCTTACATACAGCCTCATTCTTGACTATACATTTCCAATGTATTTCAGATCACATAGGCAAGAAGTAACATCTTTCTTCATATTAAATTGTTAAGACCTAATAAAATTCCTCATGTGAACTTGCAGCTTACATGTCTGTTAATAAATGAACAAAAGGACGAAGGAATCTTGAATAAATGTGATCCAATTTGAAATGCTAAGGCTCTCTCCTTTCATAACCTACTTCTAATTTTACTCATGTAATTCTTGTGATTTTTCTATTGAAGACTCCAGCAATCCAGCATATTCTCAAAAGAATTCAACTCAGTTCCCCACCTGCAGAACAATTTCAAATTAACATTTCCTGCCTTTGATGTCTCTGTCCCTGAGACCTGGCCCATCCGGTGTGATCACAAGGCTGCCGCTGGTATGAATGATTATTTTCCTAGCACATAACAAATGTCCTCCCACATGCATATGTCACTACCCAAGGAACAGCCAAGTAACTAAAATAAGCCAAAGGATTTTACTACAAGAAAATTGTCATATATAATGGATTAAAGAAAAACTCAAATGTTATGCAATGACAAAGGAGTGGAGACATACTGACAAGGACTAACACCATTTAACACTAATATAAATTTTCATCTAATTAAGTTATTAAGTAATGTCTGCATTATCAGATATAAAATTAACACTTTAACTATATAAAAATGTGAATAAAATCCAATATTCAGGAAGCAATTAAGAGCTTTATTATCTAAAATCTTGGATATGCTGATATTTGGAATTGTTGTTTTTTTGTTTCGATTTTCTTTAGAGCTGTATGTGGAAATAACAATATGAAGGATCACAACTAAAAACCATTACCAAAGACACATGAAAAGTCCTGTTGAAAGAAAGAACCCATGGGCTGGGGAGCTGGCTCCGTAGGTAAGAATACTTGTGGTAAGTATAAGGACCTCCTAGGACCTGAAACAACTTGAGTTCCTCAGCATCCACTTCAACAGTTGGTCATGGACATGCACATCTATAACCTTAGTGCTATGGGGAGCAGAGACCAGAGGATCACTGGGGCTCAAGAAAGCCACAGCTCTGTGTTGAGAGAGAGACTCTTTCTCAAGGAAATATGTAGATGAGCAATAGAGGAAGGACAACTAACACTCTCCACCGATGTCCATTCACCTGTGGGTTCATCTGCCTATACACCTGCGAACACACCTGTGTACACACAAGCATACACACATATTCCATCACACATATTACAGAACTTGCAGAAAAGGAAAAGTTTTGATTATTATTCTTGGATAACTACTATGTTCAATTACTAAGTCATATTTTACTGAAATTGAGAATAATGCTATGAAAGTTAATTTATATCCTCAACTTGATTGGATCAGGAACCAGGTGAGGGGGTACTCTCTACACCATGTTTATTTTCAAGAACACAGTCTCTGAAACCATCTGATGATGCACACAGAACAACTTTTTTATATTTTGGGAACTTAAAATAATCATAAAGTTAGTATAATAAAAACGATATTCCAAGCTCGTTTTGACCTTGTAGTTAGTTATACTAGAAGAAAAGTTTTGGAGAGTTCTAGTTTTATAAGCCTTAATAAATATAACCAATAAAGGAAATTTTGATAAAAAGTAAACATATAATTTTAGCATATACCAAGCATTTGTGTTTTGACATTGTACCTACAAGATAGAGATTAGCAAACATCCTTTGTCATACTGGTGCAAATGATATTGCTAAGATACAATGAATAGTTTTTTTTTTTTATCTTAACATCAATGTTTTATTTTATCATTTGAATTTAATGACAACTTAAAATGCATTCAACTGAGTAGAAATAGAAATGCAGTAAGCCTTGTGATTTAATTTTAGTATCACAGATAAAGATTGTTGAGCTGATATGTATGGAGTTGGTCAATTAAGAAAATGTAGTGAAATAAAATTACCAGTAAAGATCTTATTCAGTGTCTTCAGTGTTAATACTAATGTGCCTAAAGAGCAGGCACGACTTCTCTAGTGTTCTATACACACCACCCAGCTTACAGGGCCAGATTTGTTAATGAAGGAAGGCTGGGACACTGAATTTTTGATTAGTGGGGTGTTATTAGAAGGTTGACCAAATCATATGTGTTTCACTGTCTTACACCATTTATAATTGTACTTTGAGTAACACTTATGACAGAATATGCTCAGAGGAACAAGATGCTGCCCCAGTGTGGAGGTGTATTTCTATCTTTTAATGAAGCCACAATTCTTTTTTAATGGTTCTTTTTCCTCAGGAGATGTTTTTGTTGTTTTATATATTTTATTTATTTATTTATTTATTTGCTTATTTATTTATTTAGGGGAGGGATAGAAAGAAGTAGAGAGAGAGAGAGGGAGGGGGGAAATAAAATGGGCATGTCAGGGCCTTCAACTGCTGCAAACAATCTCTAGACACATGCACAACCATATGCATTTGGATTACATGGGTCCTGGATAATAGAAGCTGGGTCCATTGGCTTTGCAAGCAAGTGCCCTAATTGCTAATCCATCTCACTAGCCCCCAAAGCCACAACTTCTTATTTACAATTGACATTTATAACCTTTTGTGTGATACTCCAGAGATCCCATGCAGAGGAATCTTGTATGTAATAAATGAGAGGGGAAAGCTCAGCTCTTCTTTAAGTATTAGGGTAAAGAGGCATCTCTTAGAAAGGATAGAACATATCCAAAAATTTGATCAATGTAGAAAAGTGAAAGGCTTCAGAAAAGATTAGTATAGAACCAGTTTCTGAAGCATATCCCTCATGACTCCAAAGGTGCACATTTATTTTTCTTCTGCAGAAGTATAAAGTCAGCCATTGTCTGTACTGGCAGTAAGAACCTTCTCTTACTAGTCTCCATTGGGTAGCTTTCATTCCTAAGGCAAAAGAAAAAGAAAAATGGATTAAGTCCCGAGATGCTGTTGAGCTCCGTGATCTTAGGATTTAAGTGCCTGAGAGAAAAGTACCATTTCCGTCAAAGCCCAGGGAATATCTAAACCACTGGAAGCCTAAAGATTGATTCTTAATTTTCAGTCAATGGAGGCACAGATATAAACAGTATCATGCTAGTTCTGAGTTCTGCTGACCGTGGAAGAAATGTACTGTTTTAAAATTTTTGGACTGATAAATTAAAGAAAAAATTCAAAAAAATGTTATAATGTCATTAGTCATAACCAGTTTGTCATCGCCCAGAAATAGCTGGTGAAACACTGAGCATTTAGTGGATTAGAGTTCTCTTTAAAAGAGAACAACTTGTACTTAAGACCCTGCCTTTCATGATTTTCTTTTGAACAAACTTACTCAGTTTTAGTAATGATACTACTTAATCATTTATATGGTCACTAAAATCTGTGCAACTTGCACAATTTCTTCACAAAATCGTCAGATTTAAGTTGTATAATATACAGGATTAGTAGTGGGATGTATTCTATTATATACCAGTATATAATTCGGCACTTCTTCCTACAGCTTTTGATGACATCTCTCCAGCATTTTATAGTTCACAATGGCAATGTGATTTGCTTTATGCAATCAAAGCTACAAAAAGTCAAAAGCATGAATACATGATGCAATAAGGAAGGCATATAATTCTAAGTGTTTCAAGTGTATCTAATTGTTGTAGCCCTTGGCTATGAAGACAAAGTGCCATTAAATAAATTGTTGATAGAGAATTTTAATAAGAAATTGACAGAAATTTTAGACAAATAAAAAATTGAAAGCATGACGGTATAACAAATACCACAGTACTAAGGAAATAATAATATTAAAATCATATGTGAATGTTTGATTCTTAAGAGAATCCCTGACTCCACACATCAGAAAACAGAAAGTAGGCTTGTGAATGCTCCCCAATAAACAAGAAGTCTTTCTCCTCAAATGCCCACTTCATATAATTTTAATATGGATAGAAAACAAAGAATTCCAAGAAAGTAAAATCAAAAGGTATAAAAGTAATGTATTTCCCGCATGTAAAGAATAGGTAAGCCAAGATCAGTGTTGCCTAGGGAAGGCTTTTTGGCTCCCAGAGAGTGTCTTTTCAGTGTATCTTTACATGTGTGGGTGGGGAAAGGGATGAACAACTTCCTCCTGCAAACTACATTGTACCAATGCTGGCCATGGCAGCTCTGCCCTCCAATACCATCATTTTGAGGAGCAGATTTTCTTTCCCATTTCATTTGTGAGCGCTCAGGATTTCTGGGTAGAGTAGAAGCGGTTCTGTGACCAGGGATTTCACCCTGGCCTGTGGCACTTAGGAAATGTCTTCAAAGAATTCAGATGAACACAGAGTACAATGTAGAAGGTAGGCAGAGTTTATTACAGAGTAATAGGGGCATCCTCAAAGGGGTGAAAATGGACAATGGCCAGGTACACCGTTGTACCAATTACATTTTATGCAGGCTCTGAACTATTTTATGTCTCTGGAAGACAGCTTTCTGGAGGTGCTTCCTGTCCAAGTGATTGATAGGCCTATTTGTGTTGATGCTCACAGCTAGTGGCAAGGGCCCTCCTTTGTAATCAGAAAGCCTTCTGCCATAGTTGTCTTATAAGGGTTAGGGTTCTTGGAACCAGATTTACTTATAAACTAATGACTTTCAGTCAATTCAGGGTGCCATGCCTCAGGCAAGGGGCAGACACAAGATTTAGTTGCCATTCCTCTGATCAGTAATTAAGTGGTTTTACAGTCTGTGATTATGAGAAAAGAATCCAGGCCTATGTCCTGTCATGTTGATTATACCTGCCTAGCTACTTCACAAGAAGTATCACTATCAGGAGCTTTTTGACAACAGGGACAACTGTCAATTGCCAGATTGTGGTAGTTTGAATAGATGGCCCCCAACATATTCAGTGTTTTATTAGTTTGTTGTTTGCATCCGCAGCCACATGGCTGGAGGCAATGTCTCTGGGCAGATTTTAAGGTGTGGTGGTGGGTTTGAGATTCCATTTGTAAAGATATGCAAAGTGTGCCTAATAGGAGTTCCTGAAGTGTGCTGTGCTGTGTAGCTGGTGGCTTTTCTCTCTCTTGCCTGGTCCTGTAAGAGCAGGCCACTTCTCCTGCCTTTATGGAACTTCCCCTGGATCTGTAAGCTACAATAAAAATCCCTTTCTTGGCTGGAGAGATGGCTTAGCGGTTAAGGCGCCTGCCTACTAAACCTAAGAACCCAGTTCCAATCTCCAGGTCCCACTTTTAGCCAGATGCAAAGTGACGCAGGGGCACAATGCCGCACTTGCCCACAAGAGGACACACACATCTGGATTTTGTTCGCAGCAGCTGAGACTGCTGGTGCGCCCATTCTTTGTCTCCTTCTCCCTCTCTCTGTCTCTTTCCAAAAATAAATAAAATAATTCTTTAAAAGAAATTCCTTTCTCCATAACTGTGCCTGGTCTGGAAGTTCATCTCAGAGAACCTGAAGCTGTCTGCTACACAGAAACACACTGGAAATAAGTTATGGGTGTTGATTCCAGAAGTACTGTTTGAGTGGCTATTCCAGTAAATGGAGAGAATTATTACTACTGGTTAACCTTGTTCACAGTATTGTCTTTTATTATTATTATTGTATTAGGATGCACGGGAGCAGTGCAGCAAAGCTCACATTCTCTATGTTTTCTGAGTACAGTCTAAGGAGAAGGAAAGGACACCTATTCCCATCTCCAGGAGACGATGCATGGGAAATCTGTTTCAATGATAACTCTTTCACAATATTTCATTGTTACTGAATAATGCATTGAGGAGCCTAAGCATATGCCCCCATTTAAGAAGTTTTACAAATAATAAGATACCATATTTGGCAAAGATAACTGCAGCCAAATATTAAGAACAACATTACTCTAAATATATCAACTGGGCTGGAAAGATGGCTTGGTGGTTAAGGCATTTGCCTGCAAAGCCAAAGGATCCCAATTCAACTCTCCAGGATCCAGATGCACAAGCGGCACACATGCATCTGGAGTTGATTTGCAATGGCTGGATGCCCTGGCATGCCATTCTCTCTCTCTCTCTCTCTGACTCTTTCTCTCTCTCAAAAAATATATATATATTAGTAAAAAGGTTAAATATATCAACTGATTTTATAAGAGCTTTGCCATAAATCTCTATATCTCAATAATCTTAACACCAATCACTTGATTACATAATTTGAAAGTGATCTCATTTATTTCATATATACAAATAAATATGTTTGAAAAATAATTGTTTACATAAATTTGAGTACTATGCATTTCATGGAAATCTTCAATTCCTTGTATGAAATTAAATTCCCATGTGAGGATGTAAATCTAGATGCAAAAGTCATGGTAGAAATATCTTCTTATTGTTAAAAATATGATTTTAAATCAGGTTTACAGTTCAGGAAATATGAACATGAATACAATATTCAGAGTTGTTTACAGCACTAATCCCATAATCCTGGCCCTTGTGCATAACAGTATTCTATGTGTGTCTAACACATTCTCCACTCTAGAGAAATCATTTTACATCTGAGCAAAGATGTGGTTTTCTAACTTGATTCATTATTTAGTCAAACATATTTCTTATGTATGTTTGTCCCATGTTGAAAACAAGCAACAAAATATATGCCTCCTTATTTTAGCCCATAAATTAAGATCGGCAATTCTAGTGTGTAGACATAAAATTTTCATTAGTTTTATAAATTCATGTTTAATCTATACATCCTCACAATCTATCTATATGCCCATAAACATGTAAATAAACACATATATTACATATATACGAAGAAGTATGTTTAAGTGAAATTCTTCCAATAACTATGAATGATTCTAAATTATTTTACCTTGCGGAAAACATAATCAATACAAAAAGAGCATTTTAACATTTGTTGGGATTTTCACTTTTCTTGGCTGACCTGGAATTCACTATGAAGTCTCAGGGTGGCCTTGAACTCATGGTGATCCTCCTACCTCTGCCTCCTGAGTGCTGGAAATAAAGGTGTGCGCCACCATGCCCAGCTAGGAGTTTTACTTTTCTATGGTCAGCATTTGAATCTTTATGACTCAAAATTCCAACTGTGTTTGTGTATAATAGCACAACTTTTTACAGCTGTATGCTTCGTATAGGAATCTCTAAGTAATCATTTTCACTCTAGGTCTATAATTAGTGTGACAATAATGTCCTAAAGAAACACTATATGTGAGAATATATGGATTGTGTTATTCAAAACTATGCATATTAATACCTATGTAATAAATAGCTTAAAATTGAAACTTTTGCAGTAGAGCTCACATAATAATTTTTATTTTCATTGGAAGAAACTTTAGACTTATTTGCATTTCAGTAGAATAACTACTTTGTTCCCTTCATCCTTGTTGCAGACAGCTTCGGGTTCGCTGAGATGAACTTCCAGACCAGACACAGTTATGGAGGAAGGGATATTATTTATTGAAGCTTACAGATCCAGGGGAAGTTCCATAAAGGCAGGAGAAGCAGCCTGCTTTTCACAGGGCCAAGGAGAGAAAGACAAAGCCAACCAGCCACCACAGCAAACAGAGCAAAACTACCGCCAAAAAGTCACACAGCAGACTTCAGGAACTCCTGCTAGACATATTTGCATATCTTTACAATGGAATCTCAAACCCATCACCACACCTTAAGACCGGCCCCCAGTGACCTTGCCTCTAGCAAGGTGATTGCAGATGCAAACTATAAAGTAAAACACTGAATATATTGGGGGACATATATTCAAACTACCACATTCCGCCCTGGCCCCCAATATATTTAGCTCCTGCCCCCAATAGATTAATAACTATCACACATTGTAAATTGTACTCAGTCCAATTTCAAAGGTTCTCACAGTCTTGATCAACTTCAGATAGTGAGTCCTGTAAAATCAAACAAGTTAAATACTTTCAACATGTAAAGGCACAGAGTAAACATTTTTAACTGGTAAAAAGCAAAGAGAGACTAGAATAATGCAAACTCAACTATCATCAGCCATCATCAAACTTCTGCAGTTCAAGTTCAATATAACCAGAGACTAACAGTCTCCATGTTTACCAATTCCGCCCCTCCAGCTGGGCAAAACTTTCATCCCATGCCAACACTGCACTCCATGGTAGCCCTTTTGCACAGTCCTGGTATATCCAAAACATCTTCAGGTCTCCATGCAAACCACAGTCCATCTTCCAAAAGGCTCTTCCAGCCTGTTCCTGAGGGTCTTCATGCCCTGCCTCATGCTGCATCTCAGCAGCGGCTCCTGGAACCGTGTGCAACTCATGACCACTCCATGCATTTTTCATGCTTCCAAAACTAATACCAGGTGTGCAGGACACAGCCATATTCTTAATCCAGGGACAAAATAAACCACAGCCTTGAAACAGGTTCCTTCTCCAGTCAGCTCTTTCCAAGAATTTGCATTTTTAACAGTCTTTCCTCAGGCATCCTCTCCATTGTTTTAATGTAAATCAAGTCAGGCCACCTTCCTTCCACCTTCCTTAAGATTGCTAATGTGGTTGACAATAGCAGCTAAACCAGTCTCCGTGCCTCTACTTTTAACTTGCTTCAGGTTTTCAAACTTAAAATCTTAAAATCTCAGTCCGATATCTTCAGCCAAGCACATCAGTCCATTACAAATTTAACCTTGATCAAACTTTCCGGACCTGGATAGCAGAACGTAGCCATCCCTTATGCCAGTAGCCCAGTTCCAACAAAGTCCTCTGCAATCTTTCCTTCCCCTTAGAAAGCTCATAAGCCAAGCCTCGAAGTTCAATCCTATCTGCACTTAGCATTCTCAAACTCTCATCAGAATAGTCCATAAAACTTGGCTTACCACTCCAGAAGGCATCTTCAGTTGCAAGCACCAAGTCCATGCCCATTCCTCCAAAACAAAGGTTCCAAAAGATGAATATCCACACGGTCAGGTTCATCTCACCCCACACTCCTCGGTACCACTTTACTGTTGCAGACAGCTTCGGGTTCGCTGAGATGAACTTCCAGACCAGACACAGTTATGGAGGAAGGGATATTATTTATTGAAGCTTACAGATCCAGGGGAAGTTCCATAAAGGCAGGAGAAGCAGCCTGCTTTTCACAGGGCCAAGGAGAGAAAGACAAAGCCAACCAGCCACCACAGCAAACAGAGCAAAACTACCGCCAAAAAGTCACACAGCAGACTTCAGGAACTCCTGCTAGACATATTTGCATATCTTTACAATGGAATCTCAAACCCATCACCACACCTTAAGACCGGCCCCCAGTGACCTTGCCTCTAGCAAGGTGATTGCAGATGCAAACTATAAAGTAAAACACTGAATATATTGGGGGACATATATTCAAACTACCACAATCCTTTAATCCTGAAAAAATTAAGGATAATAGTTAATGTCTAAACTGTGCAAATATTCTCTCCAATTGGGTGTGTTTGCATTGTGTTAATATAGAGAGGAAAATATTTGCCTATATGTTGTCCACAATGAGCTTTTATTACTAAGGATAATTTAGTTTCTAATGATGACTATTTTAGACCCATTTTAATCCCCTTTCAACAATTTCTTTCCCTAGAAAATTTGAACATTGACAACTCTTTTTCAGAGGCTGGCTTTAATGAGCACCCACCGAATCAGTTATCTTTGATTCTGAAGTCATAATCAAGCAGCTTTGCATCTGGGGATATGTCTTGGCACTTTCACAGTTTCATTGTTTGTTTGCCAAATAATGATTTCCTATAATAAGAGAGCAAGGTATAAACCTGCTTTTCAATAATTTTTACCTCTTTGGATATCTATTTTTTTTCATAAGATGAACATGAAATCCTGATTAGTTTTGTAACTACTGCACAGTGTGTTTCCAAATACATATTTAATGAAAGGAAAGTGAAGTCTGACAGTGATACATATTATAGGACTTATTTGATCATTTTTGGCACATTTTTTTCTGTAACTTTTCACTAAGAGTTATTTAATTTTATATAGATGATAACCATTCAACCTTACTTAACAATTTATACATTCCAAATGCATTTCTTTATAGATACAGTATATTTGATTTTTAATTTTGAGGTTTTTTTTTTTCTATAGAATATGGCACATTATATGTATTCTATTTGATACACTCCAGATAAAATTCTCATAAGAAAAAAAAAATATATATATATATTCCATATATACACACATACATATTCCAACATACTTCTGTGATGTTCATTGTCATGTATAATTAGCATTGTTACTCTCTGCCCACTGCCATCCTATTTTCACCTGGGCCCACTTGGGTTTGGCATAATAGCCTTGTTTTTTTTTGGCTCTGCTGAACACTCTTAAGTAAAAGGCTGGTATTAGTTGCATTTCTTGTTGTTGTGACCAAATACTTGACAAACAGCAACTGAAGGGCTGTTTTAGCTACTATTTCAGGGCATATAGACAAACACTGTTGGTAAATCATGGTGGTGGAATTGCAAGCTACCTCATCACATTGCAACTACAGTAAAGCAGCAGACAGAGTAAAATGTGGGGTAATCTGGCTTTCTTTTGTCTCTAGCCCATGGTATGGTGACAGCCACATTAAGTACTAGTTACGCTCCTCAGATAATGAAATGTTTCCCTAAAGTGCTTCGGGTATATGTATCACAGATGCTAGCACAACTAGGTTTATTAATGCACTATTCAAAATAGCCAAATCATGGGATTAACCTATGTATACATCTAATGATGAACTGATACAGAATTGATATACAAGGGATTGACTCAGCCACAAAGAAAAGTTATATCTGTTTTGAAATTATGCCTTTGACTTTTTAAAGTGGGTATAACTGGAAGCCATCATATTAAGTGAGATAAATCAGACCCCAAAACACAAATACTGCACAGAGCGTTTCATTGCTGGTCCTAGAACTCTTTGCAGACACACCCATACACACAGTGCATATTTATAACATGAAAGTATATGGAATACTAGGAGGAGGGAATAGAGTCATAGGGATAGGAACTAGAGGGCAAGAATGATATAGAATGAATATACCCAAAATGTATAATATACTTGAGGAAAATCATTTATATGAACTTAACACTATGCATAATGTATATACAGCACTTAAAATGTATAAATCTTTCTAGAAACACCCTCATGTGTAGTAAGTGAGCAGAGACCCAGTGTAGTGCATCATGAATATTAACCAAAAAAGTAAACCAATTGTCAAATTACTTAGCATACAAGCACATCAGTTTTTATCACTAAACATTCCCTCTTGATCCTCAAAGGCTTTTTGATATTTCATTGTACGAAATGCATTTATTCCACCTTTGATTCCTCAAAGTGCAAACAGTTCTAACATCAAAATATCTAGCATCAAAATTACTTTTTAGCCTCAAGATAAATTATTAGCCATGAGCTCCTACAAAGTGTTTCATATTTCTGCTATATAATATCACAAAATAATGTTAAAATTCCAACCTAAGGGAAGAAACAGGGGTATAACCAGGGAAAAAAAAAAAAAAAGAACCAAAGGAAGGACACAACCCAACAATATAGCACCAGATCCCACAGCTCCATTTCCAGGACGACAAATTATTGATGCATGTTTATGGGGTAGAGTGAAAGAAAGTAAGGGTGAGGGAGGGAAAAAGAAGTAGGGGAGAAAGAGAGGAGGAAGGGGGAAATAGGTACGTAGAAAAAGAAAAAAAAATGTGTATGCATAAAGAAAGAAGGAAAACAGGGAACACATGGTCAGAGTCAATAACAAGAACATGGTGAGGTACAATCACTGAATTCCAGTGTTCAACCCTGCCACTCAAACCTGTGCTGAGAACCCATACAGACTCCTGCTTCATTAACTTTATAGCTCAGAGGGGTGTTATACATTTTCACCATTTTCCTGGTTGATTGATTCAAATTTATTTAAATGAAGTATGCTATATATAGGTCTTTAGTGAAATTTGTCTAAAGTTTTTATAAAATTTTGTATGAAATCATGAACAGAATATTTGGCATGCAACATTTTATGGGACAACATACCAAACTCTAGTTACAAGGATTTGCCCTAAAGTCACATAATTGTATAAATGGATATAGTAGGAATTGTGAAACTACATATATATATACACAAAACAACCACCTTATTAAAAACCTAAATAAGGATTCCTTACAGAGTGGAAGGAACAGGAAACTTAAATGTAGTTCATTTCTTTCCCCATATAACTGGACTCAATTCTGCATCTAACAAGGGGCTCGAGATTAGAAAGGTGGCAGTGAAGAGCATTGGCACGTCCTGGAACCCAGCTGAAGTATCTGACTCCTTTGTGCCACTTATTAAGTGCAGAATGATAATGTTCTGTATTAGATTGGAGTTTACTGTGGAATAATACTGTTATTAAAACCGGTAATGTGATTTTTAGTTTGGAATGAAATTATATGATTGAGTGAGTACTAAACTGCAAAACACTTTAAAATGTCCAGGACACATGTGATATTAACATTTTTAAAGGATTTGTTCTCAGTGAAGGGTGCTTTATACAATAGAATTTTAGCCAACTTCACTCATGTGTACAAGTGTGCAAATATTACAATAGAGGTATAAATACTAACTGAAAGGAATACATTCAATGTGATAGGGCACATATTTCCAAGTACAAATTTACTGTTGTTTGAGTTATATGAAACTGATGATGATGAAGACATGACAAGAATAAAAAAAAAAAAAACTGAACATGAACATTTTTGAAAATATAGGGTTTAAAGGATAAGAATTTTTACTAAAGAAACAGAAATCTGAGCCCAGTTCTTCCTTTACCAGTCCTTATTTATCTTCATAAATAGGGACAGAAATTTACCTTTCTGCTAATCTCATCTTTGATGTTGTGAAGTTCTGTGAATTATATGTCTAATCAAGCCAGAATACTGATCCTGTGACCTTGAGAAGTTCATCTTCCTTTCTGTAGCTATTTTTCTTTGAACTAGAAAATTAAATTTAAGTAGAATCTTGGTGCCAAACAGATGCTACTTTTGGCTTTAATTGTCTTGGATAAATTATAAAATAATAATTAATAACTCCAAGTCAGTGCCCAAAATTATGCAGGCATATCCATTACCTCCCTAAATAAACAGAATCAATTTTCATTAAATATGTTAATTCCACCCAGACTCATTATCAAAGCATTGCCAATGCCTGAGTAGGCATTATGCCTTATTTTCTAAATCAGGCAAAACAATTTTTCATTATTTGTTGTGATTATCTTCAATATGCCCCAGCCTAATTGTGTTGTGAACAGGTGCATTTGTGTTGCTAAAGAAACCAAAATAACTGTCTGAATATGAACCACACATGTGCCATGTGGTGCAATTATCTCGAAAGGATACACAGTGGGAAGCATTCTGCTGGTAGCACTCTTAATATAATGATGGGATAAATGGGGACGAAAAGGGGAGCACAGGAATCATAAATAATAACTTTAATAGCATTTGCAGGTGATTCAATAAACAATAATAAATGTAGTTGGTATTTTTTGTTAATAAAACCACTGATTCCTTAGAAAATATTCCTGTTCCACAATACCATATTTGTAATGAGATATATTCTACAATGAGTATTTCAAATTTAACATATAATTAACTATGTTAATATGTCCTGCACAATTTATGGTGGTTTGCTTGCTTTTAAACATTTGTTGACTACATAACCTGGAAGGTAATTGAATATAATTTCTGTACCTTTTGATTAAATGAGTGAACCTCAAAAACACATACTGACTTGAATTATACTAGCCAAACTATTGAATTCTTACTATGATCATGAGTATTCTAAGTAAGTTGTAACTCATCTGAAATTATCATTAAATGTGTAATCTGACTATTTTTATTTGAAAAGTGATAGAATCCATAGTCATCCAAACAGGAATTTATATAACAATTTGTGGCAAGAAATTTCCAAAACCTTCACCAGGCAGCAAATCTGAGATATGTATTAACATTCATACTTTTCAAGGTCCAGCATCCTGCAGATTACTAAACATTGCATGCCATTTAAGAGACAAGTATTTTTTTGAGCAGATGGTTAATGTTTTTTAAATGTTTTCTGTCTCTTAAGTGTCTACCAGTGTCAAATTATTTTTAACTGGAAAGTATCGATGCTTAAGCTTATACTACAAACTGATATAAATTATTACTTGGAACAATAATAGAAAATCATATGTAAGCCTTAATTATGTATGATAAATGAAGACAGAGATGATCAAATAACTGAAAAGATTGGACATTTTAAATCTAACCATCTGTTTAAATGTTCTCTCCTACATACAAATGATACACCCTGCCACTAACTTAATTGACTAATTTGCATTTTGTATAATGCATTTTATTTGGTAATTCACCATTGCCATGAATAGTACCTGATGTATTTGGCATACATGGTGTCTTAATGAAGGAGGTGAGTCTACTTGCTTTAGATGCACATCATCCTCTAAATTGTTCAGACATTTCATTTAAAAACTTGTGGCAGAGCTGAAGAGATGGCTCAGCATTTATGGCACTTGCTTGTAAAGCTTGATGGCCAGGGTTCTATTCCCCAGTACCCACTTAAAGCCAGATGCACAAAGTAGCACATGGATCTGGAGTTCATTTGCAGTGCCTAGAGGTCCTGGCATTCCCATTCTCTCTCATTCTCCCTCATCTTCTCTCTCCTTGCATATATATAAATAAAATATTCAAAAAAATGTAGCACACAAATCTGTATGTGCTATAAACTTGAGTTTATCTAAACTTCTCAAATTTTCATTTGTTAAATGTAGTTTCTGTCAATCTTTTATTGGCAATGTCCAACAAATACTTTTATTTTCATATACCTTATTGTTTTCCCCATACCCATCACAGATTATTGAGAAATAAAAAGTGATCCTAGTGGTCATTATACAAAGAAGTTATGCAAAGGAAAAATATCATCCCATTGCAGAGTTCATTTTAAATTTTGAATTAATGATATATACTTATTTTGAATATAGAATTGAGATTTTAAACTACATATGTGCATGAATATTAACAGTTCAATGACACCATAACCTTATAATAGGAAAGACATAATTCTAGTAATGAAGAAATGTTCCAGATATGTCAGAAAATAGCTAAAGGCTTTTAAATATTATTTATTAAAATGTTAAAAATAATCATATATGAGAATTTCTACCATTTTATATATGAGGGTCCTGGAACTTCAGAAAACGTTACAATTTTCCCCAGTCTGTCCACGGAGATTGTGATAAAGTGAGATTGATGATCCACACCAAATCCAAAAATTAATAACCTTCTCTATTTTTCCATTGGACCTACCTTGTGAAAAGCATCAATAATGTCACGCCACAAAATTTATATCATCGCCAAATGGTCAAGTCCTAAAGAATAGATTTTTAAACAGAAGTAAAATCAGTTTGGGTATATTTATCAAACACTATAAAAATCCTTGTTCTGCCAAATGAGTAGTATTTACAGAAAATTATTCTCTATAATTAATTTCATTAGTTTTAATAATATCAATAAAGAATGAACTTGTGGGCTGGAAAGATGGCTTAGCAGTTAACGCGCATGCCTGCGAAGCCTAAGGACACAGGTTCAATGTTCCAGATCCCACGAAGCCAGATGCACATGGTGGCACATGTACCTGGAGTTCGTTTGCAGTAGCTAGAGGCTCTGGTGTGCCCATTTTCACTCTAGTTCTCTCTCTCTCTCCCTCTCTCTGTAATAAATAAATAAATAAATTAATTAATTAATTAATTTTAAAAAAATAAAATCTTTTTTAAAAAAAGAATGAACTTGTTACTCACATTCCTTTCTAATGTTAAGTGAATAAACCCTCAATAAAATCTTTTAATTATTTAGAAAATATTACTTGAGGGCTGGAGAGATGGCTTAGCAGTTAAGGCTCTTGCCTGCAAAGCCAAAGGACTCAGGTTTGATTCCATAGGAGTCAAGTAAGCCCTATGCACAAGGTAGTGTATGTGTCTGGAGTTAATTTGCAGTGGCTGGATGTCCTGGGGTGTCCATGCTCTTTCTTCCTCTTTTTCCCTTTCTCTGCCTCTCTGTGTCTCTCAAATAAGTAAATAAATAAAATATTTTAAAAAGACAGTATTATGTGACAAATACATTAATATTGTTTTTAGTTAATTGTACTGTTCCTAAATATAATCTAGGAATTGGAGATTCAATGGAGAAACAATTAAAATATACTTACCTTTAAATACCTTGAAGGTGATTCCATTCAAATATATATAATTTATAAATAAGAACATAATCATAATTGACCAGAAGAAAAGCAGAGTTATATAGGAGATAAAGCTTGAGCTGAGTGTTAGGAACATAAATAAGGTGGAGTAATGAAAGGGCCAATATCCCAATCAGCATTTGTACCAAGATCTAAGATCGTGAGAACAAAGTATCCAATGAACGGGAGCATTTCCCATGGGATCTCAGGATGAATAATTTTTGACAATTGGTTATCATAACACTAATTTCAAGAAGTCTCATCATGATAAAAAAAATATATGTCCAATTGTTTTCCAGTTAATCAAACAGATTACAATTTAGACACCAGTTTAGAGAAGGCTGTGTTTTCTAAGTTCTACTTGTATTGAACATGAATTCAATTCTAGTGCAAGCTACATACAGAGACTTTGTCAAAATAAACAAATCTACCTTGGGAAATTATAGAATGACAAGTCGTGGGTTTTCAAACTCTCTCTCTCTCTCTCTATGTATATAAATACATGCATATATATATATATATATATATATATATATATATATATATATATATAACATACCACCTTAATAAATAAATTTATAAACTTTAGACATAATAACAAATTAATTAACATACAGATATTTATAAATTTGTACTCTATATAGTGCATACATTAGCTTTTTTATTTTTTTATTTTTTTATTTTTTTTTATTTATTTATTTTTGGTTTTTGCGAGGTAGGGTCTCACTCTGGTCCAGGCTGACCTGGAATTAACTATGTAGTCTCAGGGTTGGCCTCGAACTCTTGGCGATCCTCCTACCTCTGCCTCCCGAGTGCTGGGATTAAAGGCATGCGCCACCACGCCCGGCTCAGCTTTTTTATTTGATTTATTTATTTATTACAATTTCATGTATGCGTACTATGAATTTTGGTCCCAGTTCCCCTAATTACCCAAATAAATTTATTAACATAAGGAATATTTAAATTGTACTCTTCATATAGCACACACATGCTGTTTGATTTAATTAGTTTATTTATTACAATTTTTTTATATGCATAAAATACAGTTTGGGACCAGTCTTCCAATTGCCCTCTCTTTTCCCCCTCCCTCTCTCCCTAAAACCATTCTTCTTCCCATTGCATCCCCATCAAACTTCCTGCCTTGCTCTTATTCTTTATTGACCCACTGATCTAGATTAGGGTTGCTTGAATAATTGTGCTTGGGAGATTATGTACTAAGAGATGGGTAATCCTTCAGTGAGTACATCACTAATGAACATGAGTTTCCCTCTCCCAGCAGTCATCAGTTTCTGCTATTTACATTGCAAGATATAGGACTCATGGACCACTCCTTGATCTATGATGTAATATTGACAAGCTCAATCGTGTGTCAAAAACCCCATCTGTGAGTCCTCTCTTCCATTCTCTTGCTTTTGCATTCTTTTTGTTTTCTCTTTAGTGATGTCACTTGAGCCCTGGCAGTGTGGTTTGTATGTCTTATTTGAGGTTCAGCAAAAAAGTTGTTTATTCTTGGTAACTTTACCATCTGTACATGCATGCTTTTCATAAAGAAACTTGTGTTTGCAGCTTCAACAACACTAAGGTTTGGGAACAAGCATAGATATTTAGATAGTTTGGTGGGCTGTCTGGTAAGTATAAGCACAGTATTGGGTTTCCCTCTAGGGACCAGGTATGTGGCCACTGACTTTTACCAGGCAGTATTTCCCTCATGTGGAACAGTCCTCAAATCCAACCAGATAGCAATTAATTACGCCCATACCTCTCCTGATACTACTACACTAGTGGACACATCTTGCCTTGAGTTCAGATGTGAAATATACAGGTCCACAGCTCCATAGGATTGTTCTTTACTCTCCAACAACTTTCATAAAATCTTCTGGTACAAAAACAGTTAGCCAGTTAGAGGGAAGCTTTCAGTTCAGTTTCAGCCTATTTTGTCCTTCTTCCAAGCAACGCTTGGACCTACCATCCAGTTTCAGTGAACAAACAAGAGCATTATCCATAGCAAATACTGTTTATAGACTTCTACAGCCTACAGCTACAATGACCATCAACTCATTGGGAGGTATCTCATCCTCACATTGGTCCTGCAATTATTGGTTTATATACTATAGCTTCTGGGAGCAACTTTATGTTACCAGGTAGAGGATCTTCATTAAAAATACTTTTTATACAAAATTGTATTTTAAATTGGCCTATAAAGGAGTAGGTTTTCATGTGTCTTAATCATATGTCTATAGTTTTGGTTCATATCCTCATGATTATCACTCCTCTCTCATCGTCCCATCCCAATTCCTGATTAAAGCTTTCTCTGTCACTATTACTACCCCATCTCCTTACATAGCCCATGTGTGTTATTCTCTCTTTCTGCATAATCTCTCTACTTTCTGGCTCTTTTCTAGCTTTTTGGCATCTATAGATTCTGACTGGTTCCCACTACTCTACACATTTTCGTCTAAAGCCTGCATATGAGAGTGAAAATGTGCTGTTTGTGTTTCTGAGTCTGGGTTAGCTCACTTACACTTAGTATGACCCTTGCTATTCCATTAATTCTCTGGTAAATTTCACAATAACTACAGATTTATCCACTAGTATATTATAGAACAATTGTTCAGAAACATGAGGCATGATAAATAATTACAAAGGAAAGGTTGATAATTCAAGACTAAGTAATAATAGAACCATGTACCAAACATGATTTGATCTGGCTTTATGACACACCAAAGTTCAGGATCCATCTTCAAAACCAATATGCAATGGAGGATGAGAATGTATGCATAGAATAGTTGCAATTTGTTTCACTGTCATTTAAAGATAAGAGAGCCAGCTATCATGTGAAAACAAAAGGCTGAAGTTGCATAATAGGTTACTGGGAGGGAAAAATAATGGGTATACATGAGTAATTAAAAATCGCTCTCCCTTAAGTGCTCGTCTTTGTATCTAAATAATCGTGTTCTCCCTTCTTCATTTAAGAATTATTAACTAAGCATATGCTCTACTTAAGCCTTGTAGCTCAATACTGGAATGACTAAAGTAAACCTGATTATATACTTTAGATATTTTATTGTCTGACTGGGAATATCGCCAAGAAACAAAAATACTGTGTGTTTATGAAATTACTATAGCTATGAAAGGAGATGTAAGGCAAAGCAATAATATAATATACATATTAATTTAGAAGTTAAAGAAACATTCATAAGAAACTGATGATGAAGCAGAAACCCAGAATTAGCATATGAATTGTCAACCCAAAATTCAGCAGGCATCACTGCTTCTTAGAAGTCTGTGTCAGGAGAGAAATCATATGTGGCTAGAGATGAAGGTGTTAGTGAGTAGGATTAAGGCAGAGATAAAAAAGATGATGGATCATTGTGGTCTACGTGGGAGGTTCATTTATAGTAGTTGTGTTATTTGAAAGAAGAAAGTGGCATAATCTTGCCAGATTTGACTTAATAATCATTTTCTCTGCTTTGTAGACATTTGATTGCATGTGCATAACAGTGGGCATGCTAGAAAATGACCATGTGCCTAGTAGGCATAATTTGTTGACTTCATCATCAAAAGTGACTAGAAACAAATTATTATCGTTTTTTTTTTTTTTTTTTTTTTTTTTTTTTTAATTCACTGCTCTCAAAGAGAGTATTTAATGTTGAAATAGCCTAGGTTCTTTTGGATTTAAGGTAAAACTAAAAAAAAAAATACCATATGTAACTCTAAATCTACCAGCTCATGCCATTAAACCCATAATTCAGATGGGAGAGACAGGAAGAATGTCATGAGTTTTATGTCATCCTGGCAATACCTGAGTTCTAAGCCAACCTAGGACAGACAGAGAGAGAGAGACCAATACGAAGAGAGAGAGAAAGAGAGAGGACAAGATAGTGAGAAAGAGAAAAAAAGGGACTAAAAAGGTAAAAAAAAATTATAAAACTGATAATGAATGACACAGTCATCACAGACGTGTTGTACAGAAAAGTAGGCATAGTAAAGAGATTTATATTTGGTAAAAACTGAAGATGAAGTTTCTGAAATTTTTAATATTTTAATTACTTGTAATGTTTATAGAATTCATAGTACTTTGGCTCTGGATCCACAGGTGCATGCTTGTACATGCACCTGATATGCTGTCCTGCTGATCATTTCCTCTTATTATTTACTAGGCATTCTCACTTTAGGAACAAAAGGAAATCAAATGTACATGAACATATCTGAGAAAAATGGGTTAGTTAGATTCTATTAGATGCAATACAGATATATTTATATATGTTTTTTGGGGGGAGAGAGACAGAGAGAGAGGGAGAGGCAGAGAGAGAGAGAGAGAGAATGGGCACGCCAGCAGCCTCTCAGCCACTATCAATGAACTCCAGATGTGTATGCCTCCTTGTGGTCAAGTGCAGCATTGCACCCTTGCATCATTGCTTCTGGCTAAACGTGGGACCTAGAGATTGGAACTGGCATTCTTAGGCTTAGCAGGCAGATATCTTAACTGCTAAGCCATCTCTCCAGCACATTTTTAATATATTTTTTAACATTTTATTTTTATTTATTTATTTGAGAGAGAAAGAGGCAAAAAGAGAAAGAGAGAGAGAGAAGGAATATGAGTACATCAGAGCCTTTAGCCATTGCAAACTCCAGACATGTGTGCAACCTTGTGCAACTGGCTTACATGGGTACTGGGGAATCAAGCCTGGGTCCTTAGGCTTCACAAGCAAGCACCTTAACTGCTAAGTCATCTCCCCAGCCCAAGTGTTTAAGTTCTTTGTGATGGAACTCCTTGGGTTCTAAGCATTTGTATGTATTTGGAACTTTTGAGAAGTTGGGAGTATTTCAGTAGAGACAGCTATAGTGAAATTGCTAATTAGGTTGTCATGTGAACAGTCCCCTTCTTTTTGACAACTGACAATCAAATATCACTTAATCCAATTACCACAACTGTCATCACCATGTGCATCACTTTTGACACAGTATTTTAAGTGGTTTTAATAAATTAACATATTCTCATATATGGTTTCAGAAATAAAATGACCATTTACTTGTTATTTTGCAGAAATAGTATTGGAATGTCTGTGTTTTTGGATGACCTGAGTATAAGCCTCTGAGCCTTCAGTACCTTCCTTACAACCAGCAGATGGGGCAGCTCTGCTAAGGACTGGACAACTGCCCTTGGGGACAGGGTTAGCAGTGAGCAGTATGACTTCATTCAAGACTAGATCTTCGCTCTTTGGTTTTGGCTCTTTCTATATGAATGCCTGCTTTTGTTTTAAAGTCAACTTTAAGTTGTCTGTGTTCTGCAGCAATGAAAAAAACGTCACCTGCCTGTATTATCTGGGGGGTGTGGTGGGTACAGGTAGAATAAGTACAAAATATGTAATTTAGATGAAATCTTAAAGAAGTGCTATAAAGTAGAAATAAAATTTGCGTTTTACACACAATGTCCAATGCTCAAATGTGGAAAAAAATAACAAGATATAGATCTAATAACCTTACTTCCACTGACGTATTCTTTCCATTTACTATTGAATGCCAATCAATACAACTCTCTCCCCATGAAGAAAGGGGACATTACTTTAGTGACATTTTATATGTGCCCTTTTCTCTCACTTATTTTTAATATTAATAACGTAGGTAATGAAGTTTGGGCTTTTCAATGAATAAAAATTTTGGAATTCAGGCTAAAGAGATGGCTTAGTGGTTAAATCACTTGCATGCAAAGCCAAAAGACCCAAGTTCGATTTCCCAGTATCCACATCAGCGAGATACACAAAGTGGCGTATTGGTCTGGAGTTCATTTGCCTTGGCCAGAGTCCCATTCTCTCTCTCTCTCTTTAATAAATAAATAAATGAAATATTTTAAACATTTTGGAATTCAAAAGTTAGCACATTTCAAAAAAAAAAAAACTGGATTATTTTCTATCCTAACTTGGTAATTTTGAGATTCAGAATGTTCCCCCCCCCCAAAAAAAAAAGAAAGAAAAAAAGAAAAAGAAAAAAAGGCATTACATAGACCCTCATGTTTTATCCATTTTAGGCATTAATCCAATAAGTGTAACATAAATAAAGTACTTTAAATTCTATTCCATTTTTTTCTACTTTTTTGACAATTTATTGTGATCTTAAGAATAAAGGATATGAATATTCATTTATTCAGTTGCCTATTATATATGTATTATACTTCATGTGTTCTGAGTTTCCTGTTTCTATGCTATGATGATTGCTTCATTAAATTAGAACAAACCATCCAATATTTCTTTAAATATTAACATAACGTTACTTCTATATGATCACATAAGTGCCTATATCTTAACCAAATTTTATATTTTTTTCATCTAAGAATTTACATATATTTTTATAAACACAAGGTCTCACTCACAACAATCTACTCTTTTTTCCCCATCCCACAATATCAAATCATTCTCATGTGAAAAATCTAGCCTCATCTCAGTATTCCCTGGGTAGTGATGTGCGAAAGTCAACCACTTATTCTCAGCATGTCCCTTTCATTACACGCTTTTAGTCCCCTTCCCCACACCCTGACACTGACCAAGAGGATGTCCTGGTTTTTTTTTTTGTTTTGTTTTGTTTTGTTTTTTGAGATAGATATTGAAAAATTCCAAACTATCCTGTTATGGAGCCAGCTTTTTCTTTCTGTTTTCTCTCTTTTATTTTGATTAGTAGTTCACTCCACATAATTTCTCTTCCTTTTGCATTTTATTTGAACAGAAATAGGAAAGCATGCTGTATCTTCAAATACAGATTATATGTGGACATAACTGTACACTTAACAGCCTGTTTCTTTGACCTCTTGAAACACATTTCATGCAAATGTAATCATTCACTCGGAAAAGAGTTTACTAGAATTCCTAGTGTATAAGTCAGGGTTCTCTCTTGGAACAGAACTGTTAGAATAAATTATATTAAAAAGGAAATGTATTACATTAGCTTATGGTAGTCCAATAGAAGTTGCAGACCTGAGAGTCAAGGAACCTGGTAGATGCTCAGTCCACGTGGTCAGATGCCTCAGCAGTCCCCATCCAGCACTGAAGGGCTGGAGGCTTCCTGAGGAGCTGCTGCTCTTCAGTCCGCAGGGTCTTCAATTGACACGGGTCTTCAGTCCACACTGGAAGGCAGCAAGCAGCCTCGGCAGCCAAGTGGAACTAAGGGGTTCTTTTCACCCAGAGCTTCCTTATATAAAGTCCCCCTCTGAGAGGGGCTGCTTGCTCTGGGGGAAGGGCTCATTCTGAGGTAAGGACTTCCTCCTTCAGTTTATCCTTTCTGGAAGCAACTTGGTAGACCCACCCTAGAAAGGGATTTCTGTAGATTACCAAACAGATCAAGTTGACAACACCTTAACCATCACAACTAGAATCCAGTCACATGTTACATAAACATACGAGAAGAGCATTTTCCCTCTCTGTGTACCTCAGGCATTTCTGTTCTCACACAAAGACAGGAGGGACTAAGAATAATAAAGTTCAAAAGCTAGAAATATGCAACTGAAATTGATTTTTAACTAGCAAAATACTTAATTGTCTTTATTCCACTCATAAAAAGTATACAATATATCCATAGTCTAAGAAGAATATATTTCACTCAGAGTATTAGAATTTAAAGAAACCCAAGGCAAATGGAGAAAAAACTGAAAAAAAATGTAGATTTTATAACAAGCCTCCTCACTCCTACAATAGGAGTTTTCAAAAAGATGAGACACAGGGTTTGATGCCAGTCTGGGCGACATATTGAGCTCCAAAACAGCTTGCTTCACAGACTGATATCTTGTCTTCCTAACACACACACACACACACACACACACACACACACCTTTGCAGTCATGGCCTGCTATTTCTATGTTGAACATAGTCCAATCGTACTAATCCACTTGCTTATATTTTGTTACCCAATAAAAGAAATATGACTTTCACGAAAAAATGATGTCTGTCAAAAGGCCAGTGTAACAGTCTAGTAAACAAAGCAAGAATCAATTTCAGAATCAGCTAGGACCCAGAAGATAAAATCATCAAATATAAAATTTAATGTAACTATAAATTATGTCTGCCATAAGTTGAATTGTGTCATCCCAACACACTTTCTGAAACTCTAAAGCATAGACATTTTAAAAAGTAACCGTGTTTTGAAATAAGTTTTCTTGTGGAGAGAATAATTGTGTCTCCTCAGAATTTTTGTATTGAATCCCTACTCCCAATAGGAAGAACACAGGACATATACAAGGGCATTATACCTTCAAGGAAGGAAGGAAGATATAATTCTGATCCAATGAGATTCATATTTGTAATAACACACTGGAGAATTCTCTTTTCAAAATCTCCTTGTTCTTCTTCCCACTCTTTACAAACATTGAAAAATCATGATATAAATTCACAAATAAAAGCTGAATACCTACAAGCTGGGAAAAAAGATAGTCTCCAGACCTTAAGAATTGTTTGGTTCCAGTGCCATAAGAAAATAAGTTCATGTTGTTTAAATAAAATTAGCCTCTGGTATATTACTATGGCAAGGTTAACATACTAAGACAAATTCATTTAAGATATAAACTCATACAAAATTATTCTTAATTTGTTTGATGGCCGTTTACTTAAAATGTCTGTGTCTAATAAGAAAAACGTGTCATGTGAAGAGAGATACATGGAAATAATATCATGTATTACAGGCCAAGGTTGGAGGGATACAGCTGCAAATCAAGGACTTCTAGAGATTGGTAGATCCTACCAGAAGCTAGAGAGAGGCTGGGAAGGGTTTTACCCATAGCCATATAGGAACCATGGCTCTAACGCCACTTTAGTTCTGGATTCCTGAACTCAGTCTGAGTAGAATAGTATTTCACCTTATACAAAACATTGTGAGAACTAAGTTATATACGTACAAATAACCCAGCAACAATAACTCTATGGCATTCAAGTAAATGATTTCCACATTCATTGAATTTACTTTTGTATCATATCATTCCTCACAGAGCATTCTGCTACCCCAAATTCCCCTAAAACACACGTGCGTGCGCGCGCGCGCACACACACACACACACACACACACACAAAACAAGCTTTCCTGTCAGGGACATTGTGTTCACTCTTATGCTTTGGTGATAGTATTTGCTATCTCTTAAAGCTAACTCTAACCAAAGAAAATGACAAATATTTGTAACTAATAACTGTGAAAAACCAAATATTATAATGCTAAAGACATAGTACAAAATTCTCAGAAGTTCAAAAAATAATTCAACAACAGACCATGAATTTATTTATTCTAAGGATAACAAACTGAAGGGGGAATTTATTGTACACCAAGAATATTAATCAGAACAAGAGATTAATTAGGATTTCACTCTGTGTTTCTGATGATTGCCCCTGTGTTAGTCACAACACTGACATGAAATCCACTGGAATCCTAAATAAGAAGTACATAGAACTGATTATTTCTTGAGTGTTTTTATTATATAGGTTTTTCTCTTGCTTGGTTAGTCTTATTCTGAGGTATCTGATTTGTGTGTGTGTGTGTGTGTGTGTGTAGCTATTAAAAATAGGACAGCCTCACTGATTTCTTTCTCTACATATTTGTCTTTTGCATATAAAAAGGATACTGACCGTTTTGTGTGTTGATTTGCATCCTGCCACATTGCTGAAGGAACTTATCGCCTTTAGAAGCTTTATGGTAGAGTTTTCTGTGTCACTTAGGTATACGACCATGTCTTCTGCAAATAGGGCTAGTTTAACTTCTTCCTTTTTCAATTTGTATCCTTTTATATCTTTCTAATAACTGTTTAATACTTCTAATACTATATTGCAGAGCAGTGGTGAGAGTGGCAGCCCTGTCTTCATCCCTGTCTTAGTGGGAACTCCTGGAGTCTACTCATTAGGGATGATTTGGGCTTTATGCACCTTGTAACCTTTGTTATGCTGAGGTATAATCCCATAATGACTAGTTTCTCCAGTGCTCGATTATACAGTGGTATTGTATTGTGGTGCAGGACTTCTCTGCATCAATTGAAATGATTGTATGGTCCTTGGATTTTAGTATATCATGGAGTTTATTACATTAATTTATCTCCATATGGTGAAACATCCCTGCATCCCTGATATGAAGCCTACTTGATAAAGGTGGATACTGCTTTTGCTGTGCTCTTGAATTTCATTAATGAGGAATTTATTCAGGATTTTTGCATCCAACTTCATCAGGTCAATAGTTTTGTTTTCTTGTATTTCTGTCTGGTTTTGGTGTTAGGGTGATGCTAGCTTCATAGAAGGAATTGAGGAGCATCCCCTGTCCTTTGATTATGTGAAAAAGCTTGAGAAAAAGTGGTTCTAGTTCTTCAATGAAGAGTTGGTAGAATTTGACTGAGAATCTATCAGGTCCTGGACTTTTCCTTTTGGTCAATCTTTTTTTTTTTAATTATTATTATAATATTTTAGACTTTTATGGGTGTAATAGGTTTGGTTAGCAAATTTATCTGCTCTGGATTTAGTTTTGGTAGGAGGCATATGTCTAGGAACTCATCTCTCTTCTGGGTTATCCAATTTTGTGGAATAGAGGTTTTGGAAATATGTCCTAATAATTCTTCCAATTTTATTGGTATCTATTGTAACCTCTTTCTTTTTATTTCTAATTTTGTTAACTATTTCTTTCAATTGATCAAATTGGTCAGGGGTTTATCAATCTTGTTTATTTTTACAAAGAACCAGTTTTTGGTTTCATCATTTTTCTTATTTGTTTTCTTTGTTTCCAATTCATTAATTTCAGATCCGGTCTTAATTAATTCTACCCATCTTGAACTCTTAGGTTGACAAAGAAATCAGTGAGGCTGACTCATTTTCAATAGCCACAAAAAAAAAAAAAAAAAAAAAAATCCAATATCTCCAGTAACACTAACCAAGGATGTGAACGACATATATAATGAAAACAAAAAAAAAAAAAAAAACTAAAGAAAGAATTTGAGGAGGACATGAGAAGATGGAAAGACCTTCCATGCTTCTATTGTGAAAATGACAATTCTACCAAAAACAATATACAGACTCAACATAATACCAATAAAAATCCCAGCATCATTCATTACAGAGTTATTAAAAATAATATCAAACAACATGGAAGGGCAGAAAGCCTAGCATAGCTAAAAATAAGCTCAGCAAGAGAAACACCTCTGGAGGTATAACCAAACCTGATCAAAAACTATATTACAAAGTCATGGTAACAAAAACAGCATGGTATTGGCATAAAAATAGACATATAGGGCTGGAGAGATGGCTTAGTGGTTAAGGCGCCTGCCTGCTAAGCCTAAGAACCCGGTTCCAATCGCCAGGTCCCACATTTAGCCAGATGCAAAGTGACGCAAGGGCACAATGTCACACTTGACCACAAGGGGGCGCACACATCTGAATTTCATTCACAGCAGCTGAGAGACTGCTGGTGCACCCATCTCCATCTGTCTTCGTCTCCCTCTCTCTCTGTCTGTCTCTTTGTGTTTCTCTCTCCAAAAACAAATAAAATAATAATTAAAAAATTAAAACACAAAACAGACATCTAGACCAAAGGAACAGGAATGAAGTCCTAGCACCTAGCACATGTAACTAAAGCTACTTAATCATTGACAAAGGAACCAAAATTGTACACTAGAGAAAAGATAATATTTTCAACAAATGGTGCTGGATAAATTGGATAACCACATGTAGAAAAATAAAATTAGATTCAAACTTCTCACCATGCACAGAAATTAAGTCTAAATGGAATAAAGACCTTAATATATGATAAAGACCTTAATATAAAACTACTAGATGAAAAAATAGGGGAAATTCTCAGCAATATAGAAGTGGGGAAAGAGTTACTTCACAATACCCCAGTAGCCCAGGAAATTAAACACTCAACCAGTGGGATCTCATAAAACTAAAATACTTTTGGACCGACAATATACCATAAATAGAGACATCAGACTACCCACAGAATGAGGGAAAACTCTTCACCAGCTATATCACTGAGAGAGGCCTAATATCTAGAATCTACAATGATTCTTAGTTCAAAAAAACTAAGCAATAAAAAAATCAAATAATCCACTTAAAATGGGGCAAATAACTGAATAGGGAATTCCCAAAGGAAGAAATATAAAGGGCTAATACTTAGCTAAGAAAATGTTCAACATCCTTAACCATCAATGAAATGCAAGTTTAAACAACTATGAGATTTCAACTTACATCAGAAAGGATGGCAGTCATTTAAAAATTCAAATGACAATAAATAGTGGCAATAATGTAGGGAAAGAGGAACCCTCATTCACTGCTGGTGGGAATGTAAGCTTATACAACCCCTATGGAAATCAATACAAAGGCAACTGACACAGCCATTCCTCTATTGGGCATTACCCTAAATGCTCCAGTCTTCACTGCAGAGATATTTGCTCAACCATGTTTATAGCTGCTCAATTCACAATAGCTGAGAACTGAAATCAACCCAGATGCCATCATTGATGATTGGATAATGGAGATGTGGTACATTTACACAATGTAGTTCTACTCAGCAGTAAGGAAATGTAGTACAATGAAATTTATAGGAAAATGGATAGACTTGTAAGGGATCTTACTAAATGAACTCACACAAGCACAGAAAGAAAAATGCTGCATCTTCTCCCTCGTGTGTGGTTCCTAAACTGTCACAGCTTGAGTTGAAGTCATACCTGACAAGCAACTGGAAGGATAGCCCAGAGGAATGGAAGGGTTTCAGGAGGTGATTTAGAAGATGGGGGTCATATACACAAAACCAAATCCAAAGTGAATTGGTACTATCAAACTTTCCTCCTGGATAGCAGACTGAATGCTCAATGGGAACATGGAGGGATCTTCTGCTGAGACGGGCCATGGAGAAGGTGGGAGGAAGTCAAAGCCTAACATTTGACTCCAGCTGTAACTCCCAGAACCAGAAATTAGTTACAACTCACATTAAGCTGTTAATCAGAGACCCATGATGTCCCCCAAATAAGACAGCCTTCTGTCAAAGCACTTGTTGAGTAAAAGGTAAGATCCTATTGCTGAAGATACCACATACTGCCAATGCAGAACATCAAGAGATCCAGCTGAATCTGAAGGAAGCCAATGCCCAGATGGTTAGCTCATATAGTGCTGGACTGTTTTACATGAGAGGCTGGGGGAAAACGGCCACAATACTGTGAGCAACCAGGGGACACTGCTCTATGAAAGCAACCAGCATTATAAGATGTACACACCTGTGCAACAGTAGCACACAGCCTAAGTGGGTAATGAATGGCTTTCTGAATGACTAACAGACCAGCTCAGTGGAAAGGAACCAATAGCTGGAATTGGGAACCAAATCAGAATCCTATGGAGACAATATTATGGACTCCTCTAGTCTTTGGCCAAAAGTGAGGCTACTCACCTAAAATCTCTATAAGTTAACACATAAATCTCTATAAATTACCAATGCTTATCCCCCTTAACCTATCCTAATCTCACTCTCTGTTGGAGAATCTGATTTTCTTTTTCAGAAAGCAGCAAGAGGGCTGGAGAGATGGCTTAGCAGTTAAACGCTTGCCTATGGAGCCTAAGGACCCCAGTTCGAGGTTCAATTCTCCAGGACCCACGTAAGCCAGGTGCACAAGGGGGTGCATGCATCTGGAGTTCGTTTGCAGCGGCTGGAGGCCCTGGCGCACCCATTCTCTCTCTCTACCTGCCTATTTCTGTCTCTCTCTCTCAAATAAATAAATAAAATATTAAAAAAAAAAAAAAAAAGAAAGCAGCAAGAACTGAAGACAGCCAAAATCTATCAACAAGACAAGAATTCATAGCTGACTTCATAGGTACAATACTTTATAATAATATATAAATTTTATATTCTGGTGGCTCTTAGCAGAGAACTACATAAAAAATTTTATTGAAAAATTATTTTATATGCATGCTAAACATATAATTGTAATTAAAAAGTTATCATATATGTGATATTACATATGGGAGTTGAGCCAGGCATGATGGCACACGCTTTTAATCCCAGCACTCGGGAAGCAGGGGTAGGAGGATCACCATGAGTTCAAGGCCACCCTGAGACTACATAGTGAATTCCAGGTCAGAAAAACCAAAAATTATATATATATATATATATATATATATATAGTAAAAAAGTACTAAATAGGAGTAGTTCCCTATGCCAGAGAGTTAAATAACAATGGAAGGAGAAATCCCAATAGAATGATAAAAAAGAAATTACTTAAGAAACACATGGAAACCCCAACAAAAAAAAAATAATAATAATAATAATAAGCTGGGTGTGGTGGCGCACACCTTTAATCCCAGCACTCGGGAGGCAGAGATAGGAGGATCGCCAAGAGTTCGAGGCCACCCTGAGACTACATAGCGAATTCCAGGTCAGCCTGAGCCAGAGTGAGACCCTACCTCGAAAAACCAAAAAAAAAAAAAAAAAAAAAAAAAAAGAAAAAGAAAAAAATAAAAGAAACACATGGGTAATGGCTCTGACATTGATGTTACAAATTCTTTCTCTGAAAAACCACACATATGTCTTGTAGTCAGGCTGAAATACAATACTTGGGCATTTACCAGTTTTTGAATAGCCCATCATCATCGACCCCTTGCTTGACCTCTTTTCATGGTACCCTGTGGGTGACTTTGTGGAGTGAGTATATCTGTGACATATCATATACATCACAATCTAAACCTCTTTCTGCAGAGTGAAAGTCAGTGGCCCATAGTTTACTTATGTTGTACTCTGGTGCAATTTCCTCAAGTAAAGTCTGCAATAATTCATATATTCTTGTTTTGTTTTTATCCCCAAAGTGCTAGGCAGTGCTTTGCAGTGGCCTTTATAAGTCTTCTGTTGCACAAACATCAATCAAATATTGTACACATTCATGCGGATTTTTCTTAAGGCCTGGTCAAACTGAAGACAGAAAACACAAATCAAATAGAAAATAAAATACAGTGTTTTTAATTTTTTTTGGTATGTAGTTGAGCAGTTGACGTGTCTATAAAGCAATTTGATTAATCTTTGTCTCTTCTTTTCTTCCTCCTCAATCTATATTCCTTTTTTTTTTAACCAAATGTTATGTTTTCAATTTTACAAAATAGTTCTTAACTTTCAATAGGGTGTGTGTGTGTGTGTGTGTGTGTGTGTGTGTGTGTACAGGCTGGTCTTGAATATATTATATAACTGACAATGACCTTGAGCTAACGTTTTTTTTTTTTTTTTTTTTTTTTTTTTTAGCCTCTGCCTCCCAATTGTGTGGTGCTAGAGACCGAAACCAGAGTATTATACATGCTAGACAAGCTCTCCAACAACAGAACCACCTCCCAACCCTGAATTGTTATATGCATGAAACACTTCTATATTTTTTCAAACAAAAGGAATCCTTATGAAGTTAGAACTAATGGGTTATAAGATAATAGTGGAGTGTTTTAGGTATACAAAATGTTTATATAAAGGTTTACAAAAGTGATTATGCAAAGAATATGTCAGTGCTTTTAAAAAACTATAATATACGGATTAATCTCCTAGCATTATTAAAATTTGAAATCAGAGAGAATAAGTCCAGTATTGTAGCTACCTTCATATTGCTGGTACAAAACAGCCAACAAAAGCAGCTGATACAGAGGGATTATTATTATTATTATTTTTTGGCTTACACTCTGGAGGGCAAGTTCCATGACAGCAGGGGAACTCCTAGCATGAGCAGAGGCTGGATTTCACCTGCTTGCCAAGATCAGAGGGATAACAGCAGTAGGAAAGTGAGCTGACACTGACAAGGGAGAGCTAGCTATTACACCCCTAAAACATCCCCCAATGGCACACCTCCTCTAGCAAGGCTGAAACTCACAAATTTCTAAGAGCTAGGAAAGAAACATTCCAACAGCCATAGGGATTATATACACAATTCTGAATTTCTAATAATATTTAGATAGACATGAATATTCATGGAACAACTTTTGAGCAGAAAAGAGTTGTGTTATAATTAATAAACTTCATGGTGAAAAAAAGAATCACATACCTAAAACCAAAACATTCTATTCATTTATGAGACTATAAGTGTTCTAAGCATGAATTGATGAAATTATACGCATTCACTCATTCAATAGTCATAGGAACTCTCAGAGTTAAGTGCTGTTATAAATAACATTTTATGAAAAGGGAACTAACAGACAGGCTGGCTTTTACTTTACCAAAGTATCAGAATCCCACAGTCAAATCCCATGTTATGATAAAATATTGTGTTCACTGCCTTACTAGTAAGATATTTTTACATACATAATAATAGTTCCCCACAATATTCAACTAAAATAGCATGAGACAGTACTGAACAGTAAATCTGATATTAATTAAAAGTATGAGTTACTATTACAGTAACAAAATATAGCTCACTCCCAGCCTATCCTCTAATGTGAGTGACCACCACTGTCCACTACCACTACATCACGATACTACTACATGGCGTGTTTACAGAATCGAGCAATAACCAGTCAGTCACCACTGTTCCACTCTGCAATTTGTTCTGTATTGTTTATAAATTACATGTAGCACTTTGTTAATTGACAAAAACCCTTAAAGGAAGAAGACAGGCAGCAAAGTTTATGGGCACCACATACAGGGAAATTAAGCACAATCAGGTAATGCTGAATGATAAGCTCTTGGTATATTGTACCTGAAGATAGATCCACAAGTTACAGTTGAGTTCCGGCTATAAATAACATTAAAAGTCCCAAAAATGGGGCCTGGAGAGATGGCTTAGCGGTTAAGTGCTTGCTTGTGAAGCCCAAGGACCTTTGTTCGGGGCTCAATTCCCCAGGACCCACATAAGCCAGATGCACAAGGTGGCGCATGCATCTGAAGTTTGCTTGCAGTGGCTGGAGGCCCTGGAGCACCCGTTCTGTATCTGCCTCATCCTCTCTCTGCCTGGCTGTCACTCTCAAATAAATAAATAAAAAATAAACAACAACAACAAAAAACATTAAAAAAATGTCCCCAAAATGCTAATGAATGATGTTGGGCAGGAATCAGTTGAGCGTTACAGAGAACATGGCAAGTCTTAGTTCATCTATTGGCCTTAAGAGTTAAGAAATTCAGCACAAGAAATGACTTTCTATGATAAAGTTTTTTTGTTGTTGTTGTGTTTAAAGCTTATTTATTTATTTGAGACAGAGAGAGGGAAAGAGAGAGAGGGAGAGTGAGAATGGCTGCACCAGGGCCTCTGGCCAATGCAAACAAACTCCAGACACATGTGCCCCCTTGTGCATCTGGCTTATGTGGGACCTGGAGAATCACACTGGGGTGCTTAGGCTTCACAGGCATGCGCCTTAACCACTAAGCCATCTCTCCAGCCCTGTTTGTTTTTCTTGAGATAGGGCCTCGCCCTATCCCAGGCTGATCTGGAATTCACTATGTAGTCTCAGCATGGCCTTGAAATCTCAGAGATCCTCCTACCTCTACCTTCTGAGTGCTGGGCTTAAAGGTGTGCGCCACCATGCCCGGCACTCTAGGAAAAATTTTAAAGTATGGAGATATGGCTCTTGTCTCTGCCTCTTGGATCTGGGTACCTCAACATAAATCATTTGCTTATTTTTTCATGAAAGGTAATTTGATCTTGTTGCTCAGTAGTTTTTATCAGGATTCTTCAGGCCAAAATAATTTTCTGTAACTTGAAAGTCTTACTACATAGCACTGCTATTCTTCTTATGCCATACTGGCTATGGCTGTGCTGAGACAATTTTCTCTGGAAATCTGTAAGGCCCTGTGGGTTTCAAAGTGATTAAAAAAAAACAAAACAAAACACAAATCTTGAAATAATCTTTCCTCTGTCCTTGGCTCCTGCAGAGATCCTAGTACACATTGTCCTTGAACTTCCCAAGCTTGACAGTTTGCATGATGCACACCCTTAGTTCGAGACTCTCTGTGTGCACATGCTGAGCTTTGGAGGGTTCTGAAGAGGACGAAACATGAGCCTATCACACAGTCATGTTCCCCTTGGGACATTTCTAAATTACAGTCTGTTTTCTTTGCCTTTTTTTTTTCAAAATCATAAGTCTTTTTTTTTATATGTGTAAAAGTTGTTTTTCTCTCACTTCATCCATACTCCATACACACATTTTACAGTAAGCAGCCAGAAGGACCCAGGAGGATCTCCTGATCTATATCCACATTAATCCTTTACAAATGGCCTTTTTCGTCAAAGCATAGGCAAAACGTTTCTAATGGTTGGCAACTGCTTTAACAGGACTTTCATTTCCTATATTTATATAGGAACAGCGATTTCTTCATTGCCTTTTAATTTTCACAATTCTCAATATGCAATATGTCTGTTAAAACAATGATTTCTCCATCACATTCTTTCTTATTCTCCTTGATCTAATTGTCCACTTCTATTCTTTCTCCCACACTTAAGATTTTGCTATAGTACCATTGAATTTCATATACTTAATTTTGACATGATTTTCTCTTTTGGAATGTCTAATATGACAAAGTTCCTTAGTAGGTCTCAGGCTTATTATCTCACAGTTTCTACAGCAGGAATCCTTGACAAACACATCTTGATAGTTTAGGCTTTTGAAGATATACAATAAAAGTATAGATGGCTTGATTTTCATTTGTGTCAAAGGATCCTTTTATGTTTATTTGCTGGTAGAATTTAATTTCTTTGTTTGTATGTTTGAGACTTGATGGTACTGTATCCCTCCAGACTAAATTAGGTTCCCAGCAGCAGGAGGACCTCTCTGCTTTTGGAGCTCAGATTATATAATTTTTTTGATTGATTCAAATTTATATATTAATGGGCTCACATCTTAAAAGAAATGTACAGTATCTTTTGTCATGTAAAAATAACATAATTAATGCAATTCTAAGCACCCATCATCATACATAGGCACTATATTCGTTCAAGGGGAAGAGAATATTCAGACAGTGAAAATGCATGGGGTTGCTATCTGAAATTAGTCAAACTAATGCTTCTCATGTTCATTACATTACTCTTTATTCTGGAAAAATAGCCGGATTTCTTAGTTTCTAAAATCTCTTACAATTTACTAAGTAATAACTTTTTTTTTTTTTTTTTTTTACTAATGATGATACTTTCCATAAATTCTCATTTGTTACTGTAATCTTTGATTTTATCTACTGATTGTACAGAACTTGAACCCACATGACAAGGTACAAATGCTGCACCTTTTCTAAATGCTGGCAATAAAAAGCAGTGGTTGTATAGACAATATGTGATTGAAAATGTAGTCAGATCATAGCACGCCTTCCTATCTCCTCCCATCTTAGAGATATCTGTTTATCAACACTAGAGTAGATAAATGTATATGTGAAAATAACAAATAATGAAAACTAAATTAAACTAACATCAATTGATTTATTGCAGAAAATATTTAGGGGAAAAGTCAAGCTAATTTATACAGTTCAAATGAATATAACATCCATTAAAATTTGGAATAGTCAAAAGAAGGGAAATTCTGTGATGAAACTGATGTTTTATTTCTTTGTTGCAAGGTGTGTGTGTGTGTGTGTGTGTGTGACAAATCCACTGATTTCTATATTTATAACCATATAATGACCTTTATATAATGTGTGCTTCAATAAAACATTCAAAGACTTAAAAATTTATCACTGCAACTGATCCATTGAAGATAAATCATCCTAAAATAAAGAAAACAATACATATCAATCATATGACGGCATGTTATGATCTGCTTATGTTTTAAATCACTTTCTGTCTCTGTAGCCACTGATTATGGTCCTTAAAATTAGGTTTTACGAATGAATCAAATTCTTAGAAGTATCAACTCCTATATATGAAAACATATTCATATTCTTTGGGATAAAATTTCACTTCCCCCAAAATCATGAGAAGCAGGAGGTCTGCCTGCAGGCATTGTGTGATGTCACTTCACTGTAACACAAACAATTAGCTTTGTCATGTTCACATTATCATATGCCTTGTGACCTTTTTATAGAATTTAAAGGGGAGTTTTATATCCAGAATTATTAAAATGCAATAAATAAATATTTAAAGTATATAATCTTATTGTTTATTTCCAATGAAATTGTTGAAAAAAAGAATTGTGGTGAGCATTCTATATTGCTCATCCATAATCTTCAATTTCCAAACAATTATCCTGTAAACGACCACATTTGGAAAAGTCCTCATAGGCCCAAGGAGAGTAAAGTGTATAATAGTACCATGCTCACTTCAATACAAGTGATTCATTTTACACGTGGTTAAACACAAACAAACAAACAAACAAACCATCAGTATTTCTGTTTGTATACAAGAAAGCCAGGTCAAGATTCCAATGGATATACATTCTCCTTCCTTCAGGTCAAGATAACAATGGACATACATTCTCCTTCCTTCAGGCTTTACTAACTTGGCCTGGATACATCATTTTTGGCTAGACTTTCAGAATCAAAGTATGTCTTACTTACAAATGTCTTTGAAGCAATTAAATCTGTGTGCTATGCTCTGTGTTGTCATTTTGTGCTTTGCTCGGACTTAGATGAGAGCTATATTTCCCTGAATCTTTCTCTGAACCAGAGAGGAACTTCCTAAGCTTTGAAAGATAGATTTGAATGAGGAGTCTCTCTCCTCCAGGACACTGTCTATTACATAGACTGAATCACAGCCAGAGAAGGGACAACTAATTGAACTTCTAAATTTCTTGGTATTCTTGCATTTTATCCACCCTTGCTGTCAGTAACTCAAAGCTTAAGGCTCTCTAGAGATTAATTTTGTTTTCATAGAAAGAGATGCCAGTTTCCATTCTCGGAACCTGAGAGGGCATCAGCTCAGCTCCTATCTTTCTTCATATCTCATACAACTTACTACTTGCTGGGAGAGTGTTACTAAATTCAAAATGTTAGTTAAGCAAAAAGTTATAGAAACTAATCAAAATATTTCTGAGATTAAGCAAACTATTCTTTTCAGAATATGGGATGTTAATTCATAGACTTCTGTAGTTTACAAACAATATAACTCAATTTTTTTTTTTTTGGTCTTGTGAGGTAGGGTCTCACTCTGGTCCAGGCTGACCTGGAATTCACTATGTAGTCTCAGGGTGTCCTCGAACTCTTGGCCATCCTCCTACCTCTGCCTCCAGAGTGCTGGGATTAAAGGCGTGCGCCACCACACCTGGCAATATAACTCAATTTTGTACTCAACAAATGACTTTCATTGAGTTTGATATTTGGCTGTAATGAAATACTGTTCCAATTGTTTAAAATTTTACCGTTGAAAGCACTGTCCTTGATATATGTTGTTTATACTTAATGCAACTTTCTTATTTGCCCAGATCATATTCATAAATTATTTGGGCTATAGCACTTTCTGTACTAATAAGATGTAGCTAGATATGTAGATGATAGATCAATTGATCAATCTGAAACAATATATAAAATAACCTAAAGAACTCCTATACACACCAGCATATCATTACTACCATGCTTATTTTAAATTTTAATTTATTTATTCATTAGAGAGAGAAAGAGAAATAGATTGAGCACTCCAGGGACTCTTGCGGTTGCAGACAAACTCCATGTGCCACCTTGTGCATCTGGCTTGCATGGGTACTGGGGAATCCAGCCTTGGTCCCTAGGTTTCACAGGCAAGTGCCTTAACCACTAAGCCATCTTTGCTGCTCACTAAAATGCTTTTTTTTTAATTCCATGCTGTTGTGTAATAAAATTTATATACTAAAATTGCAACCTTATTTTCTAGGTATCAGTGGATATATTCTAATTTTTTGTACTCCTTACTTGCTGGAAACTCATGCCTACATAGCCATTTAAAAATCAGTGCAAAGGGCTGGAGAGATGGCTTAGCAGTTAAGGCGCCTGCCTCCTAAGCCTAAGAATGCTGGTTCCAATCTCCAGTGGTTCCAATAGCCCGTCCCATGTTTAGCCAGATGCAAAGTGATGCAAGGGCGCAATGCCACACTTGACCACAAGGGGGTGCACACATCTGATTTTGTTCACAGCAGCTGAGAGGCTGTTGGCCAGCCCATCTCTGTCTTCTTCTCCCTCTCTCTCTGTCTCTCTCAAAAAAAAAAAAAAAAAAAAAAAAAAAAAAAAATCAGTGCTTAGCTTTCCACTTGCTCAAATAACAACAAATGCTAACACACAGGACACCTAGTTTTTATTGAATTGCTAGAATTTTCATAATTTGTATCATTATCTACTCAAATTTTTGATTGCTCTGCTCAGTCAACATTAAGTTTGAGAAATATCCTTTCATTACAGTAATAAATGATATCATAGAATGCCTTTTTGTGGATATTATGATTTTACATTTGATACATATTTGCTTCATGGATAGGACACTATTTCATATTTTTGTGTTGCTACAGATTATGGTAAAATTACTTCATCTGTTTTCTTTGGGTAGCTGTACAAAATTATTATTTCTGATTGGCCTGAAATAAAGATAGATATGTGGAATTCTTGCAACATTCATCAAACACAATATATATATATATATATATATATATATATATATATATATATATAGTCAAATTACAATTCAAAAATATCAATGACCCAGCTGGTTTCCTATGCATATCATAAATGAGGCTTATTATTTTTATTCCTTGGCCTACATGTACATGTGTGCCTATGTGGGAACACTAACTAGTCATTCAATTCATATTTAGAAATCTGGGTTTATTTCTTGAAAGAATGTTGCTCTTAATCCCATTTAGTGTTTACAAAACTAGTTTTATTTCAGAAATTTTACATGAAAAATTCTGAGGAAAATATAAAGAAGTGAGGGGGTAGAAGAAGGAGATAAAATTAATTTCTCACCATGAATAATCTTGATATTTGCATTTGCCCTGAACTGCAGTTTTTCATCCTAAATAATCTGCTCAATTAAGGCTGCATGAGAAGTTTGGGTCCACATAGGAGAAAGACCATGCAATTTTCTCAGAACATGCCAGTCTTGGAGCCAAAGCAAACAAATTTCTCCAGTGCATCTGGAGCACCCAGAAATCTGAACTTAGAAAATGAAATGAAGAGCTTCCTCTTGCTGCTCTCAAAACACCCGGACTGCTATAACCACTTTTTTATTTTGTTTTTATTATGGACGTACTTAGTATGGATACATCATGCATTGGTCCTATCTATTCCCTCGTCCCTGCCCTCATTCTTCTGGGGACCCTCCTCAGAGGTATTCCCCATGGAGTTGTGGGTTATGCACTGTGGGAGTAGCAGTCAGTTATTGGGGGGAAGCAGTGCCTCTGGGCATGTTGTCCCTGCTTGTGGCTCTTACAGTCTTTCCACATCTACTTCTGCAAGATTCCCTGAACCATGGTGGTGTGCTTTACGTCCATTTTATTGATGAGCTCTAAGGAGCCTCTGGATCTCTGTTTTTGTAGGTGTTGAGAATCCTCAGTGTCTGTTTCCTTCACCACTGGCACTGATTGTCAGGCTCACCATGGAAGCAGGACTCTTGCTCATCTCCTTTTTGTCCTTTTAGACAAAAATCACAGACAAAAAGACTTATTTAAACCACTCTTTTTAAAACTATTTTATTTATTTCTTGGCAAGGATAGAGAAATGCTGGTTGTGTCAGGGCCTCTAGCCCATGCAAACTGTAGAGGCATGCATGACTTTATGTCATGGAACCCAGGTCATTAAGCATTGTTGGCAAGCGTCTTAACTACCGAATCATTTCTCATTCATAGCATGGCAGAAGACATGATAAAAATTCAACCATTCAAAGAACTGAAGGAAGGGAAGAGACGAGAAGAGAAGAAGCTACATTCTGTGGCTCAGAGACAGAACATTGTGTAAAAGGTGTGGTGCCCTGAATTTGATGCTCAGAACATAAAATTAAAAGTGATAATAGGGCTGGAGAGATGGCTTAATGGTTAAGGGCTTGCCTGTGAAGCCTAAAGGACCATGGTTCAAGGCTCGATTCCCCAGCACCCATGTAAGCCAAATGCACAAGTGGTGCATGCATCTGGAATTCATTGGCAGTGGCTGGAGGTCCTGGTGCACCCATTCTCTCTCTTTTTCTCTCTCTCTCTCTGCCTCTTTCTCTGTCTGTCTGTCACTCTCAAATAAATAAATAAAAATAAACAATTTTTTTAAAAAGTGATAATAGTTTGAAAATGCATTTTCACCTTCTCATTAAAAACGAATGATTTCGGCAACAGTGACAACATGATTACATATGCAGTGTGTGAGCTTAATGACAATGTCTTCTGCTGTTTTAAATGATGTGATGCTTTGGCAAGTTGATTAACCAATCTGTGGCAAAGAATCCAGATTTAAAATCCCTGAGAAGACTACATAAGTCAATGTGAAAACTACATAAAACAAGTTATGTGAATATTTCTTGAAAATCATGATAATATAATTGTTATTTATTTTTCTTTCTTTTGGGAAGACAATTGTCTGACCTGCTTTTTCCACTGTAGATAATTGTATTGAGAAAATTAAATCATCTGTAGTCTCCATACAAGCAATATTTCCTCACTGAGCTTAAACAAAATGATTCATTTTGGCTAGAATTGTTTTTCTTATTTATGGAAAAACCCAGCTTCATTTTCTACATTACATATATCCTCTTGTGGATTCAATATGTCCTATTAGGTTTTGCTAAGTGTGTAAAAACATATTAATTGCTTATATTATGGTTCAAATTTGTTTTTTTTTTCTTTCCTCATAGTTCTAAAGCATAAGTCAAAATAATGAATTTTTGTTACTGTGGATTTTTATTCTGCTTGTTTCATATTTAAGTTGACTTTGCACATATTTAAGTTAAAATAGATTTGGGGTTGTGAATATGGCTTAGTGGCTGAGTACTTCCCTAGAAGATCTTAGGCCCTGGGGGACATTGCCAAAATTGTCATAATAGATTTTGAATTCAATATGTTATACATAAAGTTATACATAAAGCAAATTTGAATCATAATGACCTACATAATGTGCACAACAGTGTATTGTTAGTCCAGACAGGGTTGATTTTACTTTTATCATCCTTTTTAAAATATTGGTAAAATCATCATTTTCTAAGAAAGACTCAATAATCTACATTTGTTAATAAAAGGTTTTATGTTTATCTTAAATCTTTTTTTACAGAAATGTAACAAGGGATGGGATATGACTCAGGTTTAGGAATGCTTGTTTTATAAACCTGGTAACTGGAATTCAGATCAAGACCATCCACATAAAGCTAGAGGTCAATTAGCTCACAAAAGATCTGTAATGCCATTGTGCCAAGGGCAAAGGGAGGTAGAATCAGGAGAATCCCAAAATTTGAAGCCTACTCAAGTCTGAAATTCACTGTGGGAAAACAAAACAGAGAGAGAGAGAGAGAGAGAGAGAGCTGAAAGGCAAGGCACACCTCAGGTGATCTTCTTACTTCCACACTTGTGCTGTGGCACAGATGTGACCATACATACACAAAACCTATACACACACACACACACACACACACACACACACAAACCTTTTCACACTTGCACACACAGAAATGGAACTTCATTACCTGCCATATGTCATCTGCACAACCAATATAAAAAGAGTGAACATATGACTGATTCTCAGGAGTAGTAGAGTGTAATTGTAATAATTATGTGCACATGTTGCAATTTTGCAACAGAATTTACAGAAATACTGAAAAATTATTTATATATAATACATGTATATAATATTACATTTATGATCATATTTATACATTTAAATAGATTGATGGGCTTACAAAATGTAAAATGTATGTCCCAACTGCTCTCATCAAAGGATGCGTTCAGAGAGATTATATAACTCCAGATTACCAAGACTCTTCAGATTTGATACACATATATTTGAGATCTGTTTAGATTTTATTAGATTTTCAAGTACACTCATCTGGACTTTTTGTTGGCCTCCACAAACTCTACATTTGAGCCTACATGTTTATGTTCAAGATGTCCGTGATTACATCATTCATAATATTTTCTTTGGCTTGAGCAAAAGAGTCCCCTGCTGTACATCTGTTTTAGTAAATTGTTTCTCGTATTCTCAAGTTGATTTCCATTGCAGGTTACTTTACTCTTCTGGCAAAACAGTGACTTTCCAGCATGATTTCAGTAAAGATGGAAATGATGACATGAGAACTATCAGCCCAAAAGTCAAAAAAGCAGCCGGGCATGGTGGTGCACGCCTTTAATCCCAGCACTTGGGAGGCAGAGGTAGGAGGATAGCCATGAGTTCGAGGACACCCTGACACTATATAGTGTGTAGTGAATTCCAGGTGAGCCTGGGCTACAGCAAGACCCTACTTCGGAAAAAAAAAAAAAAAAAAAAAAAAAAAAAAAAGCAGAAGCTACTAATGTTTTCTTGCTTTTAATTGGAGGATAACAGCAAATTAGTTTATATGATAGATTTTATTCAGAGAAATATTGTTTCACTTCACAGATATTATAAATGAAAGTGTCAGCATTTAAACCACTTCCAGGACATTATTTTCAAGACTTCCCTTGCCTGTGTGAGGTAATGTTTATTTTCTGATACGATGATCAATTAATTCCATAAGTATTGTAAAACTCTTTTTCACTGACTTCAACTAAATATTATAATTTACAAAGGTATAATTAAACTAGCCAATAAGGATGTATTCCACTATGAATAACATATTTGCTTAACTTTTTAAATTTTTTTGTTTATTTTTATTTATTTATTTATTTGAGAGCAACAGAGAGAGAAAGAGGCAGAGAGAGAGAAAGAGAATGGACACACCAGGGCCTCCAGCCACTGCAAATAAACCTCAGATGTGTGCTCCCCCTTGTGCATCTGGATCACGTGGGCACTGCGGAATTGAGCCTTGAACTGTGGTTCTTACTTTTTTTTGTTGTTGTTGTTTTTGAGGTAGGGTCTCACTCCAACCCAGGCTGACCTGGAACTCACTCTGTCATCTCAGGGTGGTCTCAAACTCACAGTGATCCACCTACCTCTGCCTCCCAAGTGCTGGGATTAAAGGCGTGTGCCACCACGCTTGGCTCACTTAAGTTTTTTTTTTTTTTCAATTCCTAAGTATAAATGATAAGTAAATAAATAGTATATATTCAATATTTGATTATTTACATTATTACCAAGTTAAATAATTAACTAAAGAAATGTCAAAATAGAAAAATCAAAAGCTGTACTGAATATAATAACCTCTGAATTTTAATGATGACTCTCAATTTATAACTGGACATTAACATGGTAATAAAAATCATAAGTGAAATTTAATTTTCTAAATTTCTTCAAGTTCTCTCTGAATAAGAGCCTAAGATTAACAGAAACATGACAAAATAAGTAGCTATTTAATAATCATAATGAATTAGAGGCAAATTCAATTCCATGTCATAAGCTCTAGTTGCCAATCGGGTTACAGAAGTAAGTGCTGACACTGGGATGGACTCATCTTTCACTAACTGTGAGTCAAGTTCTACTGTCTGCTGTACAAAACCCAGGTAACTAGAATGCTGGGGAGAGTGAGTGCAGAATGACTGAGCGATTGCAGAGGTAACATTTTCCCACAGAAAATCTGTAAATACCACTGTAATCAGTAGAACTTGACTGGTGAATGTAGATATTGTGTAGCTAATTTTATAATCAATACCTAATTAGTGAATTATTTCCATTTCACTTTCAAACTTATGATGCTCTATTCCAAAGGAAATGAGAATGCTTGATATCTGTACTAGCCTATTAAATATTTGTCAGTTACATGCAGTTCTTGGGTTCTTGGAATATTAGTAAACAAATGCACTTTTAATTTAACTTGAGTCTATACAATGTAAGTGCAATACTCTATGATACTTACACATTGTGTTATAAACAGTACATTTCTGTAGCATTGCTGGATGTATATATTATTTTTTCTTGTGCTTTAGAAGCTATATTGAATATACTTATTTTTGATAAGCTACTCAGAATTATGTTTCCTTTGTTTTGTCTGCTTGTATGTGTGTGTGTGTAACATGGTGCTTATGTGATGTGTAAGAGTGTGTGGTGTATGCATGTGTATCTGCCCTTGAAACACCCTGCAGCTCCCTTGGCGGGGTTCAGTCACCTGTGGTGGCCAGAGAAGACCGCACTGGGTGTCTTCCATCACCTTTCTGACTGTTTCCATCTTGAGCCAGAGTCGGTTACTGATACAGGAGTTTGCTGTTTCTCGCTGTTTCTCATGAACCCACGAGATTCTCTGGTCTCTGCTTCCTTTTGAAGGGCAGTTGTTACAGGTACATACGGCCATTGCAAGTTGTTTTATGTGAGTTCTGGACATTGGAACTTGAGAAGTTTCAAGCTTCCTCAGCCTCCACGTGAGTCAAATTTTATATTTAAAAGGCTAAATAATTCTCTCTAATGTTGACATTAAAGACTATGAAATGAGGAGCTAAAGAGATGTTTCAGTGTTGAAGCACTTTTGACACTGGTTTGAAGTTTTGGGTTTGGGCATAAGCTGGTTGCTATAGTGAGCTTTTGTAATCTGCATGGTCCAGTGGCCAGATGGGAAGCAGAGACAGGAAAAATTAGGAGGAACACAGGCCAGCTAGCCTGGCATACAAAGTGGAAAACAATTTTGATACCTTCTCTTAGGAACATAGCTGGTGAAGACCAACACCTGAGTTATTCTCTGATCTCCAAACAAAGAAGACAGCTTTTATTATCTCTACAAAATGAAATGCAAGAGTTTTCAAAAAGTGCTCATCTTATCATTATTTATATAAAATAAATACTCTGAAGTAATGGGAACAGATATAACCACTATCTCAAGATCTATAAATTCCACATTTGAGAAGAATATACAAATGGAAATGCCTCTGTTTATGCTAAATATTATAACCAATTGAGTTATTACCAACACTTAATGGAATTTTCTTCTTTTGCACAGAATTCCTTTCCCATCATGCATCAGTACAACCTAATAACATGACTTGGGATTGAATTTAGCAGCATTTAAAGCTAGTGGGTAAATGTGACAATGTAGAAATGAGATGTAGGGCAACGATCACTTCAGATCCTCCCCCCTTGCATTCCATATAGATGTCTCAGTACATACGTTGTTTTCAGTGAAAACCCAGCATCACAATGTGAGTCATTTCTGTGCTGGCTGGTCAAGATATGACAATGTCTTTTTTGCACATTTCAGCTGTCATTTATTCGCATCCCCCACTACTCTCTGATGCTAAATTTTGAATGAACCAAGGACCAGATTTTGTCAGATATCTTGACTCTTGTGTTATATCTGGATTTCCTATAAAAACTGTCTTTCAACAATACTGTGAATTGTTCCCCAAAATTCTTTCTTTTAATGCAGCTCTGTCTGGGATAAGTTTTATGTGAAGTAGCTCTGTGACAGACTTATCCAAATGAATGTAGACTCAAGCATGCCAAATTATTTACCTAAAAGCTTTCTAGAAGGCTTGATCAGCTGCTCCACCTAAAACAGAACTGGGATATTGACTACAGTGTAAAATGTTTTCTGTCTACTTTGATTTTCATCAGTTAACAGCTAAAAAGTTCTTAAAGTTGGATTTTTATGAAGTCATGAAAACAAATCTTTGTCTAAAGAGTATATGCATATAGCTCTATTTGAACTTCTATTATTGGGATTCTTTTAAAATTCTGCATGATATGACGTAGTGGACTGCTTGCCTGGGTTCTGCAGAAAGTAGTGCAAAATAGAAGTCAGGAAGCAAGAAGGAAGGAAGGGAAAGAGAGGTAGGGGGAGGGAGGAAGGAATGAAGACAGAGAAGGATGGAGAAAAAAGAAAAAAAGAGAGTGAGGGATATATAGATGGAAGGGTGGGAATCCCCATACAAATCTGATACTTATCTCTGCTGAAAAAATGACTTCTGTAGGCTTATCAAAATAGATGTACTAATGCCTTAGGTTAAAAAAACATTTAACCATTAATTTTATCAAGAAACTAAGGCTGGTTAATATAAATAAAAGGTGTGCCCTCTCCATTTCAGTATGACCTGGAAATACTACTGTCATGTTCACAGATACCCATTTATCAAGGGAAGAATGTTCTATGGGAAGAGTTGACACACTTCTTGAAGTTCATACTTCCCTCTTAAAACACATGTTTGATCCTTTTTTTTTTTTTCTCACCTTCCTTTCTTTCCAAGATAAAAATATATACAAACTGGTACAAAGAGAGAGAGAGAGAGAAAGATAAGGTTAAACAACAAGGCAGAGAAATCCCCAGGAAGGCAATTGTATTCAGAGATGTAAATGCATCAGGCATTCCCCTCTGTCTCTGTGTCAATTTTTGTCTCACTAATACAAGTAGCCTTTCACTCTGATATGTATGTCATTTCCATACTATGATCAGAGGAAGCTCCTGATGCTGATTTTTCATGTTCAAATTCCCAAAAGAAGATCATAACTGAAAATACTTTATTGCTGAGTGAAGTGTCGGTCTTGTGCAAGTCATGTTACCTTTTTGTTTGAATTATTTAATATACATAGAAAAAGTGACATTAAGTACATACCTCAATACACAAAATACATATTTTTTTATTTCCCAATGTGCATCTAAAGAATGAATTAGGAAGAAAAGCTTATAGTCTTTTATCCCCTCACTCCTGCTGCTGTTTCCCTGGGCCCTTCTCAGTGGGGTTATGGTACGCACTGTGGGGTCATGAAGGCCTCAGTCAGTCCCTGTAGGGTAGTGGCCTCAAGGTAGTCCTACCCATTCTGGGGCTCTTACAATCAGTCTGACCCCTCTTCACAGTGTTTCCTGAGCCACGGCAAGCCTGCTGACAGTCTGAGTTAGTGTGGGCTTCTCTGTAGCCTCCCTCTGGATTTCTGAGTCGAAGGGTTTTGAGTTATCGCCATGTCTGTCACCATCATCGTTGGGCTGGCTGTCAGCCTAGCAGTAAGAGCAGTGTTCATGTCTCAGCTTCATCTGCAATTGTTCCTGGGCCCCAACGGATGTGGTAGAGGTGAGGCATCTAGTGCTGGGCAATTTGGCTACCTTTTTGTCTTGTTGATGGTTCTTGGCTCTCCTCTGTTTTCTCTGCCATCTTTAAATTAAAACAGATTCTTCAACCAAAAGTGAAACAACCTGGGTTAAAGGGGGTATGCAAAGATATTTAAGAGGGTGTGTAAGCCCACCCTCCTTCTCCAGAAAGCAGTGGTGGAGTCTCTCTGATGTATAAGTTTCCTGACAGTGGGATTATGACTTGGTTCCCAGCACTAGATATGAGTTCTCTCCCACGGACTGGGCCTCATGTCCAATCAGAGAACAGATGGTTACCCGTATAGGCTGCATGTCACTGTTACACAAGTGTGCACTTCTTCTCTGGCTGGTTGATTTCATGATCTGCAGAGTCCCCTGCTTATTCATGCTGTTGGTGACTGTTGTCCTCTAAAAGCTCCTATAGAACATTCCAACACTATGAGGGCTAACAAGGCAGGAGCTAGTTTTATGATTGGCTCCACTATGGTATAGTTCTACTTTTTAGGTGGACCATTTATTGAAGAATGGTGGTGCTTCAATGAGATTTGTGTTTTTCTATTTTCCCTCTTTTTCTTGTGCTCTGTGTGTGTGCATGTGTGGTGTGTGTAGTGTATGCAACTATATGTGTCATTGGGGTAACCCTTGCACCTGCCTGTGAGGTGAAGCCATCTCTGTAGACCTGAAAAGAACCTCGATTGTCATGTCCCATTGCTCTTCCACCCATTCTCCTTTTGAGCCTGAGTCTCACACAAATCATAGAGCTTGCCAGGTTTTCATGAGCTCTGGCAATTCACCAGTCTCTGTTCCCCTGTGGGACTACAATTACAGACGAGCGTGGCCACCTAGATGTGTACATGGGTCCTGGACATTCAAACGAGATGTCTCAGGTCCTTTTAGGCCAGATCAAGTAGCACACTTAGCCCTGATCCCTCTCCACAGACCAATTAGACTTATTAGGATTTCTACTGTGGCTTCCTGCCACTGCAAACTATCCCCAGATGCATGCACCACTTTGTGCATCAGGCTTTATATTGGTAGTGGGGCATCAAACCCCGGCAATCAAGCTTTGCAAGAAGTGCAAAGGAATCTCTCCAGCTCTTAAGTAGTTTAAGTAAAAGAAATACATTATTACATATGTTATTGAACCCATAACCAAGAAGGAAATTTCTAGATATTAAAAAAGAGAGGGGCTAGAGAGATGGCTTAGTAGTTAAGGTGCCTGCCTGAGAAGCCTAAGAACTCTTGTTCAAATCTCCAGGTCCCACGTTTAGCCAGACGCAAAAATGACACAAGTGCACAATGTCGCACATGCGCACAAGGGGACAAACACATCTGTAGTTCGTTCACAGAGCCTGAAAAGGCCCTGGCACATTCATTCTCTCTCTGCCTCTTCCTCTGTCTCTCTCTCTCTCTAATTTAAAAAAAAAATAAAAAGGAAAGAATTCAAAGTAAGATTGGTATGACAGCTTTTATTCCAAAGCAGAGAGGGACTATAATGTTTCTGATGTAGCCAAAATGTAGTTTCATTGGGCAAAAGTACCAACAAGCCCTTTGTTTTTTCAGTAAGTGAATTGGATCCAGATGCATACTATGAATGAACTGGGAGCACTCCACCAATGCACTCCAGTAAATAGTGTCTCAAAGCAGTTTAAAAGTGGAAGCTTTATTACAGGCAACCCCCAGAGGAGAATGAAAGTAGTCCCCTTTGAAAATTAGCTCTCTCAACTCCTCTAACAATATAAATGTTTTGAAATAGTGTCAGCAAACTGCAAGTTAGAGGACTTAAAGTGCAGTAACTGAGGAAGAAATAGAGCATCCTGAAAGATTTAAATGTAATTATATTTTAAATGTGAACAGAGGGAATTCCAATACTGGCCAAGACAGCATTCCAATTTACACTAGCTACTTACTAAAGTAGGCTACAAAATATGCAGGTGTCTTTTTGTGTGCACATACATGTGTGTGAATCTGTGTAATATTTTCGTAAAACTGAGTAATGGTATTTTCAACTCCCAGGAGAAGTAAAGCAACTATTCCAAGGAGAGTTGGAGAATGAAGCTATGCAGTGCCCACAGAAAATACCAGAAGCACAGGTACAAAAACGTAATTTATCTCTGTCAAAGTAGTTGTGGCTTGGAAGAAAAAAAATGGAATGAATGGAACCTTATAGAAGCAAGTGGAATCATGATCGTCCTCTACCAAGACTTGTTTGCCAAATGCAAAACTGTGCATCTAAAAGAACAGAACAAGCCCAGGAGAATGTAGCCTGTCGGAAGTTGAAGAACTAAGCCATGTTCTGCTATTTAATATGTGAGCGAAACTAAAGGTGATTTCAATCTGACTACAAAAGTACTGGCACTGGTAATCTATCAGAATTTCACACAGAAAGTTCACATTATGTGATGAAAGTGAAGAATAAGGCTAGTAAACCTGTCATATCTCTCAAATGAGTGCACAAATATTCTACATGAGTTCATCAGTAGTATTCAATTACTATGGGTGAGCTGCACAGTCACCCTTTGAAATAAGATTTTTTTCTTTTATTATTATTTTTATTTAATTTATTTTTAGAGAGAGACACAGAGAGAGACAGACAGAGAGAGAGAGGGAGACAGATAGAGATGGGCCCACCAGCAGTCTCTCATCTGCTGTGAACAAAATCCTGATGCGTTCACCCCCTTGTGGTCAAGTGCGGCATTGCGCCCTTGCATCACTTTGCATCAGGCTAAATGTGGGACCTGGAGATTGGAACCAGGTTCTTAGGCTTAGCAGGCAGGCGCCTTAACCACTAAGCCATCTATCCAGCCCTGAAATAAGATTTCTACTCCAAAATTTCTACAAGTTTTCAGACCAAAAATTTCGAGAGAAAAAATTTAAAAAATAAAAAAAAATGTGTTATAAAACAAAAATAGAAATCAAGAATTAATATCTCCATGATACAGAAAATTAAAATAGAAAGGATTCTTGTGCACATAAACATATAGAAAATTTTAAAAGGCAAATTATCAAAGTTAGTAAAATTGTTATATATTTCCAGGTATCCTATGGTTTTGATGCTATGTTAATGGGTATTTTTATCATTTTATACTATCTTAAATTTTCAAGTTATTTCATGTAATTTAAAATTATTTGTTGTTTATAAATATTGAATTGAATTGTATATACTGATTTAGGCTGTGTAAACTTGGTATATTTGATTTTATGTCCAAATACCTTATGCATATGACTTTCTCAGAAAAGTAAGGCAGATATGTAGCACTAATATTTTTCTGTACACACATAAATGATGTCTGTGTATTACCTGATGACCTGCATATATTGTGTTAAAAATATTTCAAGAAAATAATAGTACATACATAAATATTTGATCAAATATTGTTAAATATAAGACATTGAAAAAATATGAATCTACTATCACAATCTTCCATTGTTATAAGTTAATATAGATGTGGCATCAATAGGAAAAAACATAGTAAATACGAAACATAAATACAAAGCAGAAGCATTGTGCCCAAGCTGTAGAATTTGATGATGTTGAATTTACTTTGCCTAGATACATCAGAAGAATTAAAACCTATGAAAACTAAGGCATTATTAAATGTACTACTAATGACTAAGACATAAAAATCAAAATTATATTTTGATCTATAAGCTCTTGAAGAATTAATATTATGGTAGGAAGCATGAAACCAGCATTTGAATCTCATATAAATTTCCATTGCTGATCTTGGATACACTGTCACCTGAACAACATTATCTTAGAAACAGTCTTCTTTCTTGGAACATTATTTTACAGAGTAGGTTAAATGCATTCAGTAATCAATAGCACATACAGGGCTGTTCTTGTACAGGCTTTGCTGTCACATTCATACAGCACAGGTGGAGTGATTTAGCCATAGATGTTCACAGTGGAAAATGGGCATTGGAATCAATTTACAAGTAGGACATAACTTCACCCTTAACAAGAAAGACTGTCAACCTGTCCTGTTACATTTGAAATCAGTTGATATAGAGAAAAATTTAGATTATCCAAACTAATGACAGTATTCCCTTAATGCTAATGTGACGTTGCCTAGGCATCTATTTCCTAAGTTAAATCTTGTTATGAGCTATGATAGCTTTATATACATTGAATATCTGTTAGATCTGCTCACCTCTGCTTTGCTGATCTTAGCTAGATCTGGGTGTTTGATGTGGCTTGTAAATCTTTACTAACTACTTCACTTTGCACTTCCTTGTGATGGAGAAGCCTGTCTCCTTAGACTTCTTGATCTATTGTCTGTACCTTTCAGTCCTGATCCTATACCAATCTCACACAGCTCAGCCTTCACAAAATTAAAAAGCATTAAAGCTTTGCTAGGTTTTAGAATTTGGCCTAAGGAAATATTGTGGTTAGTTTGATTTATGTTCTAAAAGACCACTACAAGTTTCACTATATCAGCAAAAAATGCTGTTGCACATATCAGTGCGTTCACTGGAGTAGCATTTCTAAATCTTTTTAAGACCTTTTTCTTGGCATTTATAATTTGCCTAAACACCACATGATGACAAAACTCGTCACTTGAGACTCTTAAAATGCCCTCTGTACTGAGCTTCATCATTTTAAGTTTCTTTTAAAATTTAAAATGAGATATGGTCAACTCTCCATTTCACTGTAAATCTATTGTAGGGTTATTCATTCGCCTACTTTCCATATTGTTGTGTAAGGGAACAGAGTGTTGCAGTCAAGTTCACATTGCTGGTAGAAATCACCTAACCAAGAGCAGCAGCGTGTGGTTAAAAAAAAAAAAAAAAAAAAAAAAAAAGACGTTTATTTTTGCTTACAGGCTCAAGGGGGAAGCTCCATGATGGCAGGGGAAAACAATGGAATGAGTGGAGGCTGGAAATCAGCCCCTGGCCAACATTTCTACACAGGCAGTGTTGGAAGGAGGGGAGAACTTTTTCTAAAGCATAGCTGAAAAGGCAGGCCTGACTCATTGCGATGGCATGTCTCCTTGATAAAAAGCTCTTAATTCTTAAGGTTAAACCAACTCTCCCAAGTGGAAGTTAGGAGAAGAGCAAGAACTGGGGGTTCATTTGTCCCCTTGTGCTTCTCTTGCTTGGGGCCACACGCCCTTCACAAACACAGCTCAGCAGCAACAGATGGCTGTCCTACCTTAAGAGAAGAAAAGGTCTTTACTGCTTGGTCCTCCATTTTTAACACAAAGCAAAGTAGTATTTTTATATTTAAATGTAAAAACAAAAAAATTATAATGGTTGTGGATATATGCGTTTTTTCTAAAGGAGAAACAGACAAAACAGCCTGGTCACTGGGTGCCAAATGTGAGGTAAATTATTTGGTTGGAGGATCCCCTTTATATGTAGAGGAAGTAGCAGTAGGGAACACAGTTCTGGAAAAATGGGTTATTTGGGACTGTTCCTCATTTTACCAGGATTTCCCTGCCCATTTTTGCAGGCGATAGGTTCACACCACTTGCGGTCTCAGAGCCCCATGCCTAACTTTAGAAGACACACATGCACTTCTCCACACATGGGTTTAGAAGAGTTGGCTGGTCAACATTGTTACTGACAAGGGGGGTGCTGGGGTTATTTTTTGGTGGGATTGGCATGCCACTAAAGCAGGCCTTTTAATATATTATTTTTTTTTTTAAAACAAAACAAGTTTTAGATTTTAATCAAATTTGTAGGGTTTCTAAATCTAGTGTTACAGAATTGCCTTTTTGCTTCAACTGTCTTTCCACTTGCTTCTTAGAGGAGCTAGGGACAAGCCTGGAGTTAAAACACATGTAATTTTGAATGCTAGTGTTTTGTTCTCCCAGCAAAATGTTCTTGCCTGTTAAAATTCCTAGGGAGTAGACTTTCCTATCATCATAAACACACCCCACCCCATGTCCCACGTCCCTTGCTCTTCTCTGGTGGTTTGTGTGCTGTAGTTTTCTCTGGTCATGTTGACTTCTAATTGCCATGTACAGTATTTCAGAGTTAGAAACAACTCATTCTAAACAAACTGGAAAAGTCAAGAATAGTGCTTATAAATTACCCTAACTTTTTAAGAAAATAAATAAATAAATAAATAAATAAATAAATAAATAAGCAAATCTATCTGTCCCTCACTTTCCATAAATAGTGTATTTGAGAGAATGTGTTGAGATAAGAGCAACATATATATATATATATATATATATTTGGAATATTTTCAGAATATAGTATGATATTAACTCTGGTTCTCATGATGGATTAACTCTGGTTCTCATGATGGATGGTAATTATCTGGACTTATTTATCCTTTATTAATAAAGATTGTACCATTTTATATACCCTTTCTTAACTTTCCTCCTATTCTACTCTGTGCTATTATGTGTATAACTAATTTATAGGTTTCCAAATATAAATTAGATCATGTAGCATTTTTTTTTCTTTCTGTGCCTGCCAATTTCTCAAGAATACTATGTTTTAAATTATCACATATGTCATGATCTCTGGATCAGTTAACTACTTGTCACTGGGACAAAATATCTGATCACAAGTAGCTTAAGGAAAGAAAGGGTTTACCAACAGCTTACAATTTAAAGCATAAGTCCACCACAGTGAGGAAAGAAAGGCAGGGCAGGAAACTGATATCTTCACATCATTAAGGAGGAAGTAGTGGGAATTCTGAATGCTGAATACTCATTGAGCATTCTCCTTTTTATACAGTCAGCCTATGATGGAATGTTGCCACCCACAATTAGGACAGATCCCACCATATATTCTAATGTAATCTAGAAAAACCTTGAGACATGAAGTACAGAGATTTGTTTTCATGGTGATTCTAAATCCTCTCCAGTAGACAATCAAAGATTAACTATCACAATCTTCTTTTTAGAGGCTGAATTATATACTATTATGACCTATTGTTTTTAGAGGCAGGGAAATATCCCATTATTACCTACATGTAGTATTATGGAGTATTTTATATATTATATGAGATATTCATACATTAGGTTTCTCACCAGGTCACATTGGAAAATATTGACTTTTATTAGACTCATTAATTGAGTTTAACTTTATTGACTAAGAATTCAATTTTTCAAATTTTATTATTTACTAAGTAGGTCCTATAGTGTTAGGAGAATGTCAAAACTCACTTGTACTACTTAGGTTCCATTGTGTTCAGTGCTACTTATGTTCTATAGTGCTTCCAACACAATGTTGGACTTTGCATGATTCCCATTATCTTGTACTATAAGAACAACTTAAAGAATAAGAAGACTTTTAAGAACAAGATGAATTTTTTTAATTTTTAAATTTATTTTTGGAGAGAGACACAGGGAGAGACAGAGAGAGAGGGGGAGAGGAAGACAGATAGAGATGGGCGCACCAGCAGTCTCTCAGCTGCTGTGAATGAAATCCAGATATGTTCGCCCCCTTGTGGTCAAGTGTGGCATTGCGCCCTTGTGTCACTTTGCATCTGGCTAAACGTAAGACCTGGAGATTAGAACCACTGGAGATTGGAACCAGCGATCTTAGGCTTAGGAGGCAGGTGCCTTAACCACTAAGCCATCTCTCCAGCCCTAACAAGATGAATTTTTTTAAAGTATTTTTATTTATTTATTTATTTATTTATTTATTTATTACAGAATGAGAATGAGAATGAGGGTGCATCAGGGTCTCTAGCCACTTCAAATGAACTCCAGATGATGTGCCACCATGTGCATCTGGCTTACATGGGTTCTGGGGAATCTAACCTGGGCCCTTAGGTTTCGCAGGTGTGGTAGTTTGAATGGGACCTGGAGAATTGAACCCAGGTCCTTAGGCTTTGTAGGCATGTGCCTTAACCACTAAGCCATCTCTCCAGTTCAAGAATAACATGACTTTTAAATCAATGATAGTTTGAGTTCATGAAAAGGTAAATTATGAAATATGTTTCCTTCCAAATCTTCAGTAATTTAAATGTATTTAATAAAATAAGGAAAAATAAAAAAATAAAATAATATAAGGAAAAACATACAGAGTAAACTAAAATAACATTTTTTTCTGTGAAAAAAGAAAGTAAAAGAAAATCATTGGTCTGGTAATAATCTTTATCAGCATATTAAAATAAAAGTTTTACATAGGAAAATATTCAAATGATTCAATTATTATTTTAGTAGGCAAAATATGAAAACTTTAAAATTTTTCTAAAAGGTAGCAGTAAAAAAATAATATAATAGGAAACATTTGGTACATCCTAAACTTTACTGTCCTATTAAGAATGCCTTGAAACTAGAAAAAAGTTCTATGCAGTGTTAAATCACCTAATGTGACATAACACAGGTCACATGAATGGATGTTGTCAGCAACTATATGAACTTTCTGGAAGCAACAGGATTGCTTTCAAAGTTTATGGCACCATCATCATGAATTGCAGCCTCAGTGTCCTGGCAAATGATGTCGGCACATTATCAATGAGGCAAAGTCACATTTTGTAACATCATTTCACATATTATGAAGCACTTAGGAAAGAAACCACTTGGAAGCATTTAACAAGGTAAGATTCAAGCCCTGTTTTATCCTTCACTCCTTATTGGTATAGATAAAAGTGATATAGGCTAATGGCAATAACCTATTCAGTGAAATACAGCAGAAAATTTCTTAAATTGTTAGAAACACAGGATTATACAGGTACAGTAAGTATTCAGAACCACAATACACCTGACAAGATCCATTCCATGTTATATTATAGCTTGACTTCATAAATTATGAATGAAAGAAAGAAAGAAAGAAAGAAGAAAGAAAGAAAGAAAGAAAGAAAGAAGAAAGAAGGAAGGAAAGAAAGAAAGAAAGAAAGAAAGAAAGAAAGAAAGAAAGAAAGAAAGAAAGAAAGAAAGGAAGGAAGGAAGGAAGGAGGAAAGAAAGAAAGAAAGAAAGAGAAAGAATGAATACTGGAAGCTCTAAGAAAAAAGTGCTAGGTTGAAAATCAGCTCAGGTGTTAGAGTCCTTGAGCAGATGAATAAAGCCAAGTTTGATTCCCACCATTGCATAAAAACCATGGCTGATAGTGACTTCCTGTAATCCTACTGTTGTAAGGGTGGAGAATTAGTGGATATCCTATATACTAATAATGAACTTACAGAGAAAAAATTGGGAAAATAATCACATATATAATATGTCCCAAAATAATAATAATGAGAATAAAAAGGAAGGAAGGTGGACAGGGAAAAATTCCTAGAAATAACCCTCATTTCGGATATAAAATATATCTGTAATGACAATTATGAAAAATTGAAGAAAGTAAAGAAGGTACCAGAGATAGAAATGTCACCTAAGTTCAATGCCAATAATTTATAGAATCAATGCAATACAAACCATCATACGAATGACTTTCTTCACTGATGTAGAAAAATAACAAAAAATGCCGAATAACATTAACAACAAATGTAACTCCCAAAATCCACAAAGAAACAACACACAGAACCACTTTAACAATCCGGAATAAAATATAATCATGGAGGTGTATCTCTACTGAATTGCAAAACACAGTTCAGTCATCACAACAAACACAGTATGGTACTAGGAAAAAAAAAAAAAAAAAAAAAAACCAGCCCCATAGACCAATAGAATAAGTAAAGTCCCAGAAACTAACACGTGCAAATATAATGCCTAATTTTGGAGTCGTCACCAAAAATACTACATTGACAAAAATGTAGTATTGTCAAGAAATTTTTCTGGGAAAAGTAGATATCCCTATGTAGAATTTTTTTTTTTTAAAAAGCATAACTCATCTTGCGAAAATTATGTCAATTGCATCAAATACCTGCATGCAGAAATTGAAATCAAGGAAGCATTGGGAAATCGCTTCAATATGTAAACATAATAGCTGAGGAAATAATAGTAAGAACTGTAAAAAATTACTGAGTGAAACTAAATGATTACTGCATGTCAAATGACACTACGAAGTGTAAAACTAGCCTATTTAGAGAGAATTTCATAGGTGTAGGCCCTCTTGTAGCCCGTGATTGGTGGGAGCCTCATCCTGAATGTGCCTGCTGTCTCTGTTTCCCAAGTGCTGGGATTACAGGCATGAATCACCACATGTTAATATGTTGCTGGGATTCAAAGCCCAATGAATATATTCCCATCACCTAAATAATCTATTTTTAATTGAAGAACCTGTTTATATTATTTTTATGATTTCCTTAATTTAGGAAATAAAAGATGTGCAATTCATGACTACTGCACACATTGCTCATGCTTCCAAAACTAATACCAGGTGTGCAGGGCACAGCCATATTATCATTACAGTATAGGGTGATGAAGAATGAGCAGGGTTGTAAAACACAGAGATGATTTCTCCACGAGGAGATTTTGGGGCTCAACCAGCCTTCCCCACAGGCTGACACACTAGGCAGACACATCTTGGCTTAGAAATTATCTTGCTTCTGAGAGATTTTATTTTGTGGGAATCACAGTAACTCAGAAACAAAATGATTGATTCAGAAGAGAAATCTAATCCAGCCCTTCAAATGCTCTTACCTTCTAAATGTGTTCATCGTGCAGGTAGGAAAGGGTATACGATGGGGTAACAGAACGACTTTTGGGATTTGTCTTAAGAATATAAATGTGAAGGAATCATTAAAACTTCCTAGACAATGCAAAATTTAAAAACTCATAGCACATGTCCAGTTTAAGTATCACTTTCAGAGAATATGGGTGTGCATTTATAGTAACAATCTGAAATGGCAGCACAGATATACAACAGTGCTGTCACACTGATAGCAGGAAGATGAGCCACAGTGTGATGGATTCTGTCACTTTCAATGTTATGTATAAAGTATGGATAATATCATATTTTAAAATATGATTTTTAAAATGTACCTGTCTCAGTCTCTTTGTGTTATATCTATTTGAAATGCATGAATATATTTATCTATCAGATGCATATTATATGCATATATATTCAATATTACACACATATATACACATATATCTATATATTTATATACATTTATGTAGATTCATTAATATATATATATATATATATATATAGATATATAGATATATTCATTCATCCATAATTATTTGGAAAAACTTTCCAAATTTCAAAAAAATATACAAGTTATACTTAACTATAGGGATTTTCACTTCTGCAGTATAACCAATTTAAAACTGCTTAAGATAAAACAGTTTCTTTTATGAATGTTGAATTACCTGAGCTATTATCCTATTTTCCTACATGGGAAGAGCTAGGAAGATAACTATGTATGTGACTTTCTTCTAGCGTAGCTTCTTGAAGCAGACTCAGAATGAACAAGAAGTGAGTGAATGTTTGCCTGAAGAAATATCAACTATCATGATTTGCTCTCTGTTTAATAATAATGCAAAAGTCATAACTTTCTTGAGCCCTTTTCTTTTTAATAAAATTGTAAAGTTTAGTCTCAGGCATAAAAATGTTTCTTTCTGACTGAAAAAAAAAATATATATATACATATGATGTAGTTTTTTTTTATTAAGTAGAAACTTTGTATCCATGCATCATGTGTTGTACCATCATTTCCCTCTGCCCTGCCTCCATTCCACTGAGGACCCTCTTCAGTGGGGTTGTGGGTAGTCATCATGGGGTGTGGTTTCTGAGAAGAGAGAGCATCTGTCACATTATATGACCTACTCCATTAGTTTTCATGACCTCTGGGGTTAGCTGGATAATATTTTTATTAAAATAATAAAATTTCTGACCCATTTTCAAAGCGCAAACTGTCAATTGGTGGATATACAGTAGACCACTGTCAGGAAGAAATGCTGAAAACACCTGTAGTTGCATATTAGCTTTGTCTAATTTAACATAAATATGTTTTCTTTCAAAATCAACAGGGTGCAACATGTTTGTTTTATACCATTTTCCTATGTGCTCAAGGACAATGTTAGGAAATTATCTATCAATATGTCATATAATTATTTCAGAAACAAGCCATATGTGAAATTATTCAGAGATATTTTAATTATTTTCTACCTTAAAGTGATGCTTTGAACATAGTTACACAGTTTAGTTTCATTCAGAAATTTTTCAATCTTTTAAACCTTAGGCTTGAAAATAAGAAAACGTGTGACAATATAAATGGCTACTCTCTGTAGACCAATGTATTGGAAAATGTTAAATTCATGAATAAATTCATAATTGAAACTTTATATAAGAACCCAAAGGCTATTAATAAATGATCAAATTGTAAGCAGTTGTCTAGAACTTAATGAACTTTTGTCTAGCTAGAATTTTATTTCTTTAAAAATCATCTCTCTGTTCAACTTAAATTAATCTTAGAAATAATACTAGTTATTTTCTGTTTTAATTAAAATTATTGATCAAGTATCATTATAGTGCTGTGATATTAACTTTCAGAGAAATTCTATTAATTTCCTTTTCTATTGTTTATAACAGTAATATTATAAATTCAATGTAATATTTCCTGCTTATTAGATTTCTAAAATCATGTTAATAGGAACACTTATTTGAAGAACTCATTAACAGAATAGGTTATGGGTATAACACCATGAGCTGTATTGTTTCATTTCTAAAATATGTCTTATTTTCATATAAAAAGAAAACATAAAAAAGCCTTATAAATATAAAATAGTAATGATAAAGGCATTTTCCAAGGGTAGAATTTTTTAATGATTTATAAACACTTATACTATGTCCTAAATAACATTATTTATTTAAAGTTGCTCATATTTCACCCACCTGGCACCTTCTGTTTGAATTTTCATGTAATGCTATTTGGAGAAGCCTATTCCAGAAAAAAATAAATATGCATGTTTATGTGTGTGTGTGTGTGTGTGTGTGTGTGTGTGTGTGTAAAATATTGTGATTTACAAAGTTTTCAAATAGGTTCAAATTTTCAGTATGCAAGTTATGACTTTTTCAGAAACCTAATCATTTTCCTATATTTAATAACCAAATTTCATAAAGAAAAGATATTAGGAAAATGGAAAGGTAAATAAATTCTAATTTGGTACTGAATCACATTTTTATAGATTTCTAAAGCTCATATAATTTAAAAGACATTCCTGATTCCTTCACTTCATGAATGATCTCAACAGTGACTTTGGAAACTAACTTCGTTAAGTTTTCATTGATCCATAAAGATTTAATTGCTCCATATGTTGCAAATTCACAGCTAAGTGAAGTGTAATCAGTAGTTTGCATTTTTCTGATTACCATATTTCTTTGGGACTATTTTATTAATGTTTTAAAATAATTTAAAACTCTTCTTTTATTTGATAGCGTTTCCCTTAATTTTTGATTTCATGGTCAGCAACTCCTACTGTGTTTGGCCATGCTATGATGACAGACCTCAAAGGATGTCAAAATTGAATGATTCATCACAAGCTTCTACTTGCTCGAATTAAGTGAAATGCTCTTATTTTTGATAACTAAAGTATTTTGTAAGAATGAATCATCTTGCTGACATGTTTCTTCATCCTACTGTAGAGGAAATTAGCATTATAATATTTGTAAGGCAAGCATTAGAGCAACAAAATTGGTATACCAATGAAGCTGGTGATCCTGTGCACATATTATTGCAGAATTCCATATAGCAAAAAAATATTGACAATGATCATGTTGCCTCTGTTTCTGCCCCAAGGATAACAACCTCAAAGGAGTTCTTAAAGGAGTGTATAACTAGAAGTCATAACCCTTGATTTAATTTAACAAAATCCGCTAGTATTGCTCTTTCCTTCCTATTGCAAAATGCATAATTTAGAATGTGCATGTGCAAAACATCACAGAATACAGTCACTTTATATTATTAACTATTTGGAATTTTATCTGGGAGAGTTATCTGGGTTCTTCATCTGTTTGTGACTAGATCTCATTATGTGGCTTAGGCAACCCTCTTATTCAAAATTCACCTCTGACATTCATGTACACACTTCATGGCATTTGCACAGTTGCAGTTACACACACACACACACACACACACACACACTTAATAAAATGAATATAAAAGGAAAACACTCCTTCAAGGGATGCCTAGATGTAGTAACTTAGTGACATTTGAGTTACAATGACCTAGACCCTTTCCCATAGTATTTATCTTGAATGGAAATATGACTAGTATCAACTTCTTTACCACATAAACCCTGTCATATACAGCTCCTCAATACTGGGATGAACATTAGACCAACTTTTTTTTTGTTTGTTTTGGAGAGAGAGAGAGAGAGAGAAACAGAGAGAGGGGACGAGGCAGAGAGAGAAAGAATGGGCGAGCCAGCAGCCTCTCAGCCACTGTGAACAAACTCCAGATGTATGTGCCCCCTTGTGGGCAATTGCAGCATTGCACCCTTGCATCACTTTTTGTATCTGGCTAAACATGGGACCTGGAGACTCGAACTGGTGTTCTTAGGCTTGGCAGGCAGGAGCCTTAACCACTAAGTCCTCTCTCCAGCCCCAAACACAGTTTTACGTGAGGAAAGGATTTATCTCAAGTTTACAGTTTCAGGGGACATTCTATCAGTGCTGGGAGATGCTGACTCCCATTCATAAATCCAAGTAGAGAGAGAAAAAAAAAAAAAAAACACCACCAATGAGAAAACACCAAAAAGCAGCAAGTAGGACCCTCCAGAGTTCAGATATTCCTGCATACCTTTGGGCTGGAATTCAGATCCACCCCCAAATACACATTTGGGCTGGAATCCAGGGTCCATCATCAATGAAATCCTCCAGCCAGGTTGCTGGAGACCCAGATTATAAGCTTCAAAAAAGCACCTGAGTCTGTGGGGGATATACATTCATACTACCACAAACTCATATACATAACTCATACATTATATAGATGATGTAGCAATCATCAAGGAAAATAGTGAGCCAATATGATAGTTTTAAGATTTTTGTATTTTACAAGAACTCAGACTTCATTGTCTGTATGGCACAATGCATGTAGGGCCCCAGCCAGGCCACCTGCTAATATGTATGGCACAGTGCAGGTCAGGCCCTAGCCAGACCACCTGCTAGGAGGAACCAGGAAGAGGCTTCTGTGGACATAGCATTCTGCACAGGCCTGCCGTGACAACAGCTACAGCCCCATGCCCAGGAGCAACCTGCTGCAAGGTAATCTGCCTGGAGACAGGCTGTCATTGGTCACAAGAAGGGAACCACCTCATACAACGATTGGCCAGCCAAACCTTTAAAAACCTCTACACTTCCTTGAATAAAGGAGTCTGCAGCAGCTCACCCTCTGCCTGCTTTCACCCAACTCCCAGTGTCTGTGTCTTGACTCCGCACCTCTCACCCCCTGCCCTGCGGAGACACTGCATCCCTGCCTGGGCTGGCCCTAGGAGGGACCCCCAACAATTGTCTCTTTGAATTTTAAAATATGACCACATATGTTTAATTCTCAAAATGAAGAGAAGCAGAATGAATGAAAAGTTTGAACTTCTTAAATTGAACAAGCAGTCCTCAACCCATGACATGCTTTTATTCTGTTTCACTGTGCAGGAACAATGTGAAATTCAGTAAGATCTCCTGGGTATAATGGAAAATATTTTTATATACTACCCTTAGATTGCAACAGTGACCACATACTCAATAACAATATTTGAACTTCTTTCTGAAGAATAATGAGATAAAGGAACTACAAGCTGTCTTGGTCAGTAGAAAAATGTTACGTTCTTCACATCACTGAGAAATGAAGATTAACATGACACAATCTTCCCAATCCTCTTGCTCCACTGTTTTCTCTTCTTTCTCTCTCTCTTTGTATATTTTTGGATTTGCATGTTCTTTCAGAACTACCAAAGTTGAGATATGATTATGCATATGCTAATAGGATGCCCTTATCAGTGTAAAATGCTCGTGTTAATGATAAACACCTCTCTGTGTAAAGGCGCAGTACACTCATTTTACAGTCTGTGTCACAGTGAGGAAGATGACAGGTGGTATCGTACTCCATGCAGCACTTGAGGAACTAATCTACATAAGCACAGTAAGAAAACTCATTCCACAGCAACATATGTGGACATCTCATTTCGGGGAGCCATATGCTTCTAAGGCACATATAAGATAATTATCACAGCTAGCCCCAGATCGTGTCATACGTGTTTCATCAAGCTGTAGCTAGGAGGCTTAATTACACAATCATCATTCCATTGCATTTATGTTTCTTCTGTCTCAAGTCACTTTGTTCTCATTATCACTGGGAGTTTTGTTTCCTTCCAATAGTCTTTTCTCTTTATTCCTGGCCCTGGAGAAATGAAATAAGGTGTTAGTTTCTTATCCTTAAACCATAACTTTAACTTATTACTCTCGTGGTTATTTCACTGGAAAGCATTAGCTTCTGTGGAATGTTTTCGTAGATGTTCTTTTTTTGGCTGGCTTTTCAAAATAATTCCTCTCTCATTATTTTTCATGAATCTATTTTTTTGTTAACCCATATTTAGAACCATTCAAGAGCTTTTTAAATACTGAATTAAAAAATAAATGGCATATTGATATAAATTAAAATATATATTTAATCCCAGCATTTGGGAGGAAAAGCTAGGAGGATCGCTATGGGTTCGAGGCCACCATGAGATTAGAGATTACATAATGAATTCCAGGTCAGCCTGGGCTAGGTTGAGACCCTACCTTGAAAAACTGAAAAATGAAAAAATATATATATATATATATATATATATAATGAGAACCCACTTTATTTTCATCTCTATGAGGGATAGTATGCACACATGATTATGAATGTTCATATATGTATAGACATGTATTTTTGGAAATAGTGTACTCTATCTCCTCAAATAATCTCCTTATGTTTTCAAACAGGGACTCTTACCAATCTCAGTCACACCAAGGCAAGTTTACCAGCAAGCCTTGGGGGATCCCATCTCAGTCGTTGTAGCCCTAAGACTAGAGGCACTTGCCACCATGCTTAGCATTTATGCACATGCGAAGATATGGACCTAGGGCCTCATGCTTGTGTGGCAAGTCCTTTACTAATGGAACCATCTCACCAAGCTCACAAGAACAGATTTGTAAAACATTACCTATTGAAATTCAACAGAAAGCTCCAAACATACACTCAGTCTAAAAATTTCAGCATTACCTTTACTACCTAAACTTGGAGCCGATTTTACTAAACATTCACTTTACAAGATGATCACCAGTTAGTATCAGAAGTTTCTTTCCGCATTATATACTTAGTCCCAAACACTATCAAGCTACATCACACTGTTAGCTTCAGATAGAAAATACTCTGACATTGAAATGAAAAAGTAAATGTCTATGATAAATTATTCCTGTTTATATGTATTTATTTCATTTTAAGGCAGAGGTGTCAAAGAAAGGTGTTTTAAGAAACTTCCACACTGATTTTCAGAATGCCTGCACTAAGATGCACTCATACTACTAGTGAATGATATTCTCCCTCCCCATAGCTTTGCTGATATTTGTTGTCTATTTTCTTGTTAATAACCTTTGTAACTAGGTTGAAATATCTTAAACTTGTTTGAGTTTACATTTTCCTCATGGCTAAGTATGTTGAAAACTTGTTAAAAACCTATTAGTCATTTCTGTCCATTCATTTTGTTGGTTCATTTGGTGATTGGCTATTTTTTGTTTGTGCATTTGATTTTTATAGTTCTTTATAAAGTCTGAATATTAGCCTCCTCTTTGAAGTATAGCTGGCAAAAATTTCCTCACATTATAAATTGTTTGATTTACTGCTGATTTATTTTGCTATGAATGACCTTTTCAATTTCATGTAGCCCAATACATTTATTCTCAAGGTTATTTCCTTTGTAAAGTGCTCACCTATGATTGTGTCTTGAAGAATATCCCTATGTTTTTCTCTACCACTTTTAATATTTTATATGGCCCAACTATAACACTCATAGACATACACCCAAATAACTCTATAGTATACCACAGATAATTATACCTCCATGTTTATCACTTCTTATACTCAGTATCTAAAAAATGGAACCAAGTAAGTGCCCATCAACAGATGAATGGATAATGAACATATGCAAAGTGGAATTTTGTCAGCAATAAAGAAAAATGATATAAGGAAATATGCAGGACTGTCGATGGATCTTTGAAGAATTTTATTAAGCAAAGTATCACTAATGAAAAAATCTGAAAATTTCATGATGTGGAAGATTAATTTGATTTGTTTAATGGAGGTGGCAAGAACCACTTTAACTGGGGGTGAGGCCCTGCACTGTGTGCTAAGGAAAAGTACAAGCCTTCATTGCTATGCTCTGCTTCCTCTTTGGTAGATATTGTGCATTTTGCTCCTGTTGCCATGCCTTCCTTGCCATGTTGGACTGAAACCAGGAACTGGAACTAAAATAAACCCACCATTAACTTGTTGTCAGACATCTTGTCTAATTAATGGAGATTTTAAGTAATACAGAAAATCGGTACCTGGAGTTGGGCTGTGGCAATGATAAACATGATGAAATGATTCTTGTTCTTTTGGATCTTCTTTATTGGAGGAATGTGGAAGGATTTGACACTTAGGACTAGAGAAGTCTTACAATGTGTTCAGCAGGGCTCAATGGTCCAGTCTAGTAGAGCTTTGAAAGACCAGAAGACAAAGAGATATGCAGACAATGGAGGCTTAGCTCATGAGGTTTCGGAGGGAAGATGGACTCTGTTGTGACCTTGGTTAGAGGCAATCCATTTGATGTTCTGGCAAAGAAACTTGCTGCATTCTGTCATGTCCCACAACTGAGTAAAGCTCGAGTTAAAAGCCATGGACTTATGTGTTTGGTGGAGATAATTTCAAGACAGAATATGGTTGACTATGTAGTATTTTTTTTTTTTTTTTGATTGATTCAAATTTACAGTGAAAGACCCAAAAGGCAGAGTCAAAAGACATGAAAAATGAGATGTTTGGCAGGGAAAAAATTATGAACAGTTTTAAATTCCCATGCTCAGAAATAAGAGATAATTTTTAATAAATGTGAATAGTGGGCCTGGAGAGATGGCTTAGTGGTTGAGCGCTTGCCTGTGAAGCCTAAGGACCCCAGTTTGAGGCTCGATTACCCAGGACCCACGTAAGCCAGATGCACAAGGTGACGCATGCATCTGGAGTTCGTTTGCAGTGGCTGGAGGCCCTGGCATGTTCATTCTCTCTCTACCTATCTGCCTCTTTCTCTCTCTGTCTGTCTCACTCTTTAATAAATAAATTAATTAATTTAAAAAAATGTGAGTAGTTAAAATAGTGCAAACTACACTGAAAATGCCCTACATGATGGATGCCATCATTAAAAAGCTCTACCAAAGATTTACAAAAATAAATAAATAAATCTATTTCTTCACAAACTTATTTAAATTTTAAAAAGTGCTGCTGAGCTTATAATATCACATGATAAAGGGAATTATATGAATTAGGATCTCTACAGAAAATAGCATTCTGGAAATGAGAGATGATGCCATTAACAATATGCTACCAAGACACAGAATTCCATCCCAGCAGGAAATCTTGGCTAAAACTACACAGAACTAAGAAAGGTAACCAATACAACCTGTGTGAATTTCACTCTGCTAAATTAAAATTTATGAAAAAATTGTTGAAAATCCGCTTTCAAAATAATCAAGCTTATATCTTCCTCAATATTAATGACATCTGTTCATATTTTTCTATAATCCAATTAAGCATTCCTTCAGGCACATTGTCAATAATATGTCAGGCATTACTAACAATATCTCATACATAAAACTAGTCATTTGCCTTTCATTATATTATATAAATATCCCCTGAAATGATACTCTCAGAATCAAAGAACACATATTTAAGGCTTTAAAAATACTAACAAATGTGATAGCTCAAAAGGTTGTTTCAATTCACACTCCCACCAGCAATATTTACACAAACTGTCACACATCCCAAGTACTGTTAATTAATCCTTGCCAATGGTTTTATGTGAAATTATTTGTTTTCTTTTTTAAAATTTCCTTATAGTTATTACAAAAGCAAAGATAGCTATTTATAATACATGAATTAAAACCATATAGAAAGGTTTGTGGTTTATAATCTGTTTTTTTATATAATATTGTAGGTCAGAATTCTAGGTTGGTTTTGTCAAGATTATTACAAAATTATTTTTAACAATATTAATTATTTTATTTATTTATTATTTTTAACAACATATTTTGCATGGATACATCATGTGTTGATACACTCTTTTCCCTGATCCCTTCCCCCAATCCACTGGGGACCCTCCTCAGTGGGGATGCAGGTATTCCCTATGAGGTTGTGATTATGCATTGTGGAAACAGCAGTCAGTTTTTTTAGGGGAATGGAAATGCCTCTGCACATGATGTCTCAACTTGTGGCTCTTACAATCTTTCCACCCGCTCTTGTGAAAAATTCCCTGAGCTATGATAGGTGAGTTTTAAATCCCCGTCAGTGGTGAGCTCTTAGAAGCCTCTAGATCTCTTCTTTGGTAAGTACTGGGCATTCTCTGGGTCACTCTACTTCATCAGGTGCTGATTAAGACGTTTGCTATGGTAACAGCTCTCTTGCTCATCCCCCTGATTCCTCTGTGGCTTCAGGTATGGCTTGGCTGAAGTGCAAGGGATAGTTTATCAACTCAGGTCCTGCTGCTTTCTGAAAATGAACAGATTCTTCAATGGAGAGTGAAGTCAGCATAGTTTAAATGGGAAAAGCATTATTAGTTTAGGCTAAACCCCAGCTTTAGCCATAGATTAGAGAGAGCTTGACACTGGAGAGCATAATCTTTGTCTCCATAGGATTCTGATCTGGTTTCCAGTTCCAGATATGGCTTCCTTTACCCTTAGAGGATCACTTAGCCCATAAGAAAACTATTGGTTACCCACCTAGGCTGTGTGCCACTATTACACTGGCATGTAAAACCTGTCAGGGTGTTTCCCTCTGAGTAGCTTAGCCCTCTCGTTGTTCAAACTGTTGTTGGCCACTTTCCTCCAGCCCTTAAAGGGTTACGTGTTTGGGGGCTGGCTTTCTTCCAGAATCAAGTCAGGTGTCTCCTTGCTCTCTGTAGGCAGCATATGGTATCTTCAGCAATCAAGTCTTACTTTTTGCATCAGGTGGGTAATCAATTGCTTTGACAGAAACCTGTCTTGTTTTGGGGACCACATAGGTCTCTTTGATCAAGAGTTAATTGTGGGTAGCAACCAATTTCTGAAACTGGGAGTTACAGGGCAGAGACAAAAAGAATTCTTTTTAAGCTTAGGTTTCATCCCACCCTCTCTAGGGCCCTACTTACTCCTCCCTTACTCCTGTTGAGGGTTATATCTTTAAGTCTATCTCCAAGGATAAAAGTTTCTAGAGTGTCAGTTTATTGTGTATTGAGTTGTGTGTGTTTTTTTCTGTATCTTCCACTACCCCTCCTACCCAAACCTTCCATCCCTATTTTCTGGGCCTTGAGTTGCCTATCAGGTATCTCAGCAAGTGGAGCTGATCCAGGTTACGAACTAAAGATGAGTGACACCATGCAGCATTTTTTTTTTTTTTTTTGTAATTGTGTGTTTGCTGAGTATGATCTGCTCCAAGACCGTCCATTTTTCTACAAATTTCGTTGTATCATGTTTCTTACTGCTGAGTAGAATTCTATAGTGTGAATGTACCACAACTTTATTATCCACTCATCCAGTGATGGGAACCTTGATTGATTCCAGTTCTTAGCTATAGTGAATTGAGCAGCAATTAATATGGCTGAACAAATATCCCTGAGTGAAGCCTGGGGCATTTAGGGTAAATGCCCAGAAAGGGAGTAACTGGGTCTATTGGTAATTCTATATTCATCCATTTCAGGAATTTCCATATTGATTTCCCTAGTGGTTGTACAAGTTTACATTCACTCCAAAAGTGGGTGAGGTTTCCTCTTTCTCCACATTCTCACAACATTTGTTGTTGTTTGATGTTTTAATGATTGCAATCCTTACTGAAGTATTGTGGAATGTCATAGTTGTTTTAATTTGCATTTTCCTATTGGTTAGGGATGTTGAACATTTTTTAAAGTGTGTGTTAGCCATTTGTAACTCTTCCTCTGAGAGCTCCCTATTCAGTTCTCTGTCCCATTTTGGAGTGGGTTGTTTCATTTTTCAGTGTTTAGTTTTTTTTTTAGTTCATTGTAGACTCTAGATATTAGGCTTCTGTCAGTAGTATAGTTGACAAAATTTTTCTTCCACTCATTGGAATACTACTACGTTGAAGAGCAGTGGTGAGAGTGGGCATCCCTGTCTTGTTCCTGATCTCCATGGGAACTCCTTGAGTCTTTCACCAGTAAATATTATTTGGGCTTTAAGTGTTTATATATAGCCTTAATTGTGTTGTGATATAAACCCCCATGCCTATTAATTCTAGTGTTTCATTTTGTCAAAGGCCTTTTCTGCATCAATTAAGATGATCATGTGGTTCTTATGATTCAGATTAATTATGTGGTGTATTATGTTGACTATTTTCTGTATGCTGAACTATCCCTGCATCCCTGGGATGAAGCCTACTTGTTCAAAGTGGATAATGCTTTTGACATGTTGTTGAATTCATTTTGCCAGGAGTTTGTTCAGGAGCTTTGCATCTAAATTCATTAGGTTATAGACATATAATAATATTTTCTAGTTGTATTTTCTCCCAGGTTTTGGTATTAGTGTGAAGGTAGCTTCATAAAAAGACTTCGGAAGGATTCTCTTCTCTCCAATTATGTGAAACAGTTTGAAAAAAATTGGTTTAAGTTCATCAGTGAAGATTTCATAGAATTCAGATGAGAAGACATCTGGTCCTGTACTTTTCTTTTGGGAAGGTTTTTTATTACATTTTCAGTCTCCATGTATGTGACAGGTTTGTTTAGGAGATTAATCTGCTCTGAGTTTAGTTTTGGTAGGTAGTACATGTCTAGGATTTCATCCATTTCTTCCAGATTATCCAATTTTTGGAAGTGTGTCCTGATGATACTTCCAATTTCATTGATATCTGTTGTGATGTCTTTTTTCATTTCTTATTTTATTAATTTGAGACTTTTTTTTCTCTTGATCAAACTGGCCAGAGGTTTATCAATCTTGTTTATTTTAGCAAAGAAAAGCTCTTAATTTCATTTCTCTGCTCATGTCACACTTACACTGCCATCATGAAGTTTCCTCTTGAGACTACAAACCACATTAACAAAAAAAAAAAAAAAAAAAAAAAAGAAAGAAAGAAACTTTCCTCCCATCATCTACTTTCAATTGGGTATTTTGTGCCAGCAACTGAAAGGTAGCTATAACACATAGCATTCCTTGTATCCTGTCCTTCTGTTCTCATTTGTTTATTTCTAAGTGTAGCAGAAAATTAACTCCAGAGCAACTAGCTTGAGTTTTAGTGACTTTTGTGTCCCTGGTACTCTTGCCCCTAATTTTTATATTGGAAGCCCATTGGTTTGCCCATATTAACATTCAGTTAATGTATGATGAATCAACAAATAAATGTGAATAGCACCCCTGAATTTTTTAAGACTAAACCCTAGGTTACTATTTCCAAACAAAAATATCCTTTGAAAATAAGTAGTCTTTAAGGGAAGGCCAGTGAATTTGTCTTATTTTTGTTTTATTATCACGAACATCATTTATTCCCCTAAGAATTCATTCCTACTCATTCTTCTATTTTTGACTCTAAGAATTAGGTATTACATGGTCTCATGAATTTTAATTAAACAACTTTTCTTTGATAAAATTATAGTAAAAATATCAACTATGACAAATTATTTTTTCCTTGACCTTTTGTTATAATAATGGTATGTTTGGAAAGAAACTGAAAATCACCCAACCCAATCCTCATATATTTCTTTGAAATCTGTGATCTGAATCATTTAATCTTTTTGATGTTCAGATTTTTTTTTTTCTCTATGATTGAATACCCTGACCAACTCAGATGACACATGGAAACTGGCAAATAGCTAACATTAGGGCAATAGCTTTAATGATTTTGGTATGAATTAGGCAACAAAAACCATAAAGGGGGTGATCTTCAGTAATGAATCTTGGGCCTTGGGATCCTTCTGCACCTGGCAATGATCTAGTGGAAGCTCTTTTCACCCTCAATTTTCTCACCTTTGATGAGGCAGGACTCTCCCAGCCTTTAGGAATTTTGAGGTTAATATTTGAAGGGGTCCCACCCCTCTTTAACGCAGGGGCCAAGGATATGCTTGTGTCTTTCCAGAAATACCAACACACTAAGCGACCAGCCTTAATGCCAGATCCTCAGACTACATATGGGACTTTAAACTTACCCCCACCTAGCTATAAATTCCTTTCCAACTCCTTTCATTACATTGTGCGGCTACCATTAAGGACACTCAATGCTACTGACTATGACGCTAGGGTGAACTCACCCAGCAACTTCTCCTACCCCAGTCCTCTTCAGGCTCTCTAGTTGTGGGGGTCCCAAATCTTGTAAACACAAAGATGAAATCCACAGAGCAGATGGATAGTGTTCAAGGAAGATGTAAAGCTTTAGGAAGAGAAAGACTAAAGAAATTCATGCTTGGAACACAAGAAAGGGAAGCAAGATAGAGCTCTTGCCCAGTGAAATTGGGGTTTTCAAAAGGAGAAGTCAGAGCTCTTTCCCAGAGAGGTAAAAGGGGTGTGCCCCTTGAGGCTCAGATATTGATTTCTTATAGGAGTGACTACATGAGGAAGACCAGGATTGCAGGTTTTTGAGCGCCTCCTGGATGGGTGGCTGGTTTAGCCAGTTTAGTACTAATGCCAGGAGTCCGGGATCATTAATTTTGGAAAGCGGCAATCTTCTCAGAAGGTTAATTCTCTAGGAAGAGAGTGGAAGGAATCTTTAAAGGGGCAGAAAGAAGAAAAAGCCAGATCTTTCTGATGTTTCTGACCAGTAGCAATGTATAGAATTTTCCACTGCAGGTACAAGGACAATTCATGTACTTAGCCAAGAGAAAGCTGCTCAGTTTGGGGACCATCACCCCTAAGCTTCCAAACCAATGTCTGTCTCCCATCAATATTTGGGACTCCTTTCCAAAGAACTGAACAACAAATTTAAGGCTTTCACTCATGGTATCAGGGAAAATATATTGTAAACTAGGTTTATGTTTTAGAAACTAAAGAAAGAATGAAATATGCTTTATATATCGGGAGGCAATATTCATTTCAAAGCCACAAATTTCTATATCTTTACTGTTGATTAGCAGATTATTCTAATGCTGGAGTGTGTGCCTAAGCTTCCAATGGTACTAGCTATGAAATCCCGATTTTCTTCAATAGGAAATAATCTGTCTATATCCGTATAACAGCTTGATTTCTGTGATAATGAACCCACATTCTTTGATTCATAACCCTACCAGATTTTTGCATGCATCATAATAACTTAACACTTTTTCAATTTGCTTTAGTAAAGCTGATTTTAAAAAAGGAGCATGACTCTACTGCTGTAGTCTAATGAAGTTTCCCTTAACACTATGTTATGATTCTATTATAACAGTGTTATCTTCTCTGATTGTTCCCAAGTTAGAGAAGAATGATGGCATTTTTAGGATAGTATAATTAAAACCAATTCTGATCCAGGTTTGTTTTTTAATACAGATCTGCTACATAGTTTTAAAAACTCATTGAATATTTTCATAAATTAAGTAAATTCCTCTGTATCTTATACAGTATCATGAACAGGTGTTTCTATTAGCCATTTCTTTTAAATCACTAATGAGAAGACTGCCCTTTACTTAAGGTTTAAGCTTTAGAGCTTAATTTTCTTGTGTATTCATCTGGATAATTCTCCAAATGCAGCAGTGAATAACAGAAGGAAGGAATTCTCACAGGAAAGTGAATATTTAATACTTGGTACATTTTTGTAATTCACACCTACAATTCCACATTCACATGTAGCATTTCCTGATCTTCCTTATCCATTGTGTAGCAAATACCTATCCAGTGATGCTGGAGACTATTCTTAGTACTGAATATGTACACACACACACACACACACACACACACACACACACACACACAGTAGCATATCATTTATTCATTGTGTCAATAATAATTTATCAAAACATTTCAAATTTATTATTCTATGGAAATGTAAGTTAAAAGACTATAAATAAGTCTTTTTTAAAATGGAGTAACTTTCTATAAAACATAGCAGAACATATACTCCCTTGTTCTTTTTAATTAATTAATTATATTATGTATTTAACAGATAGAGAAAGAGAGGGGCAAAGAGAGAGAGACTATAGGTGTATCAGGGTCTCTAGCCACTGCAAACAAATTCCAGATGCATGAGCCACCTTGTGCATCTGGCTTATGTGGGTACAGGGGAACTGAACCTGAGCCTTAACTGCTAAACCATCTCTCCAGACCTCCCTTGCTTTTTAACACCTAAAAGCTACCCTCACACCTTTGTTCACTGCCTCCTTCCTCCCTTTTCCCAGCTAATGCCTCAAAATCTTCAGTTCTTTAGTTAACACTGACCTTGTCTTTCTTTCTCTTACAAGGTTTGGTATGTTAATTAGATTCATCTGGATAATCCAAGATAATTAGTAACCTCAGAAGTCTTAATCACCTTCAAATTCATTGTAAAGCAACAAATGCATGGTTTCTTCAGTAGTTCTATATTTTATGGGGCCATTATTTTGCCTAGTACAAGCTGCAATTAAGCCACAAGGAGATTTCTAATTCTGAAATTAGCATTGCCATGAAATAAAAAGAACAATGCAAAAATCATGATTTTTTTCCATTTTATTCCTATTACTTATTTGTATATTTGTCTCTGTTTTGATAGTTTTCCAAGGAATTATCTATTTGAGTATATGCATACTTGTCTTTCCATCTACCTTACTTGGTTTAATTTTGCCATTAATTCAAAGCTTTATCAGAGTGATGCTAGCTGGACAATATCTGAAAATATATGTCAGTAAGCCAGGTGCACAAGGTGGCACATGCATGTGGAGTTCATTTGCAGTGGCTAGAGGGCCTGATATACCCATTCTCTCCCCCACTCCTTCTCTCTCTCTGAAATGAATAAAATATTTTTTAAAAATTCAGAAACATAATCGAAATGCAGAAAGGATTATGTACTTTTCTCAGAGAGATAGATTATATTCTGTTATTATTCTCAGACTCTATCTCAAGTTGAGCTTCTCAAACTTCTATTAATTCCACAGATGTAATTTGATTTTAAAATATTCAACTACATATACCCTAAATGATGTAATATTTCATGTCATTGTCTTCTCATCTCCAATATATGTTTATTTGCTATATATGCACATATCTGTAGATACATATGTAGATATAGTTCAAATATTGTTCAGAATAATCACTTCCTAATCTCACTTTATTATGTAACTAAAGATCGATCTTGGTGTCCAGTTAAAACACACAAGCTTAGTGTTAATAAATAGGGGCTGAGGAATACCAGACATGCTATGTAATGTGCTTAATATACTCATACATAAAAATATTGATTTTAGAATTCCTCATACTTATGATAGATAGCTGAGCAGGATTATGGAGCCCAAAGATATCACTTCTTTTATCTTCTCAAATCATACATGTGGTTTAAGATAAAATCAGAGATCATAAAATGGAAACTTGATTTAGATTCTCTAAGTGCATGCTTCTAATTATATAAGTCCTTAAATCCAGAGTACTCTGTCATTAGAGATTTGGGGGAAATAGAATCAGAGAATCCATGTCTGAAGATGCTTAGCACTGTGGTGGTTGTGAGCTACATATTCCTATAAGCAAAGCTCAAGAAAGAAATTTTAGTACATAGGTACCTTTGCCAGCATTCATCGGGAAATACGTCTGTCCTGACAACTGTAAGGACCTGGATTTTATCAAGACCCTGAATTAGTATGAAATAGGTTTGTGCAAGTGTCCCTAGAAGAAACATGATGGATAACTGCTTGATTTTCACTGTGTGAAATTCAGATAAGAAAAACTACAGAGCCAACTAGGACTTAATGACCTCAAACACTGTGAAACACTTCATTAGTATGGATTTAAGCCACTAATTTTGTGGTTATTATTTATGCCACAAAAGAGGCAATTATTTCAGAAAAGTGAGAAAATATAGGGGTTTGGTAAAGAGTATGTATGCCTTCTGTATCTAAATTGATCAGTAAATTACTTTTGTCATATGTATATATTAAATTTAAGTTGGGCAATGCAATTCCACTTTCACCTTATGTGCCTGTGTGTGTCACACATTGATCATACGAAAACACTTTGGAAAAAAGAGCTCCCATCTGATAACTCAATGCATTCACTGATGAATGTTAATCCAATACCCAGAAGTAGCACAAAGAAGTTTTTAACATGAAAGGTACTCATTCAGAATGATTATCTTGGCTTGATTATGGAGGCTAGAGCTATGTGGCTCCAAAAGCAGACAAACATGCAGGAATTGTTCACATCTCATTAAAGTTCTGTATATATATTCATTCATGGAATTATTTTAGCAAATATTTATGAATATTCTGAAAGAGTACATATATACTATGAAAGAGTATATATATATATATACATATATATATATATATATATATATATGTAAATGAATATGAATGATTATATATATATATATATATATATATTATATATTATATATTATATATTATATATTATATATTATATATTATATATTATATTTATATATTATATATTATATATTATATATTATATATTATATATTATATATTATATATTATATATTATATATTATATATATATATTATATATTATATATATTATATATATATATTTATATTATATTAATTATATATATATATAATATATATATATATAATATATACAAATATATATATATATATTATATAATTATATATAATAATAGGTTCTTTATTATATATTATATATTATATATTATATATTATATATTATATATATTATATATATTATATAATATTTATATATAATATATATATATATATATTACACACAGACACACACAGACACACATACAGACACACACACACACCTATAATCTGACAAACTGAAGCCTGTCCTATGAAATGTAGGTTCCTTAATGAACATGTAATAAACTTTACTTGATATGATACAATTTTCAAAGAGATATAACTTGTATACTCAGCTCCCCAAAACTACCAATGAGTAATTCCATATTTCTGTAGAAAATATGCCAGAAGATAGATTTCATTTTCGTAATAGGTTTTCAGTAAATCCAACAATTCAATTTCATTTTTCACAGCTGGAGTTTTTAAAGCAAGAATGAACATGGTTTTCATTTTAAATAGATAATTCTAGTTTCCTTTTTAGAACTTAAATATTTGGGAATATTTTATCAAATGCATGTCGGAGATAGTATTTGTATGCAGTGATGCCACTAGAGATAGAATGATTTTATTTAATATTTGCTGTGAATTGGATAATAAGTTATATATTATCCCTTTCTTTTTAAGACTATATGTGCTTCAGTTAAATGAAGCATTGATTGTCTGAGATATCAAGGCTTCATTTCCAAGACAACACTTCATGTGGATAAAATGCACATATTTCTTTTTATTTTGAGAAAGGACATTACAAAGCATATGAACCAATTTTATTTAATTGTCAAATATACAGTAAATAGTACATTTCCTCTTGACATTAAATACAATGTGTTAGAAATGTGAACATGTGTTTCTAATATAGGCAATACTTTATTATGGGATACAACATACTGGTAAAACTGAGGTGGTGGATGTCACATAATGTGATTAGATCAGCCAGCAAACATGAGACACACAATAGTGAACAAAATAGAAAAAATAAGAAAACCATATTTATTAGAAGTTCATATGCTATTGTTTTTAAGAAAATGCTTAGAAATCAACTTATACTTTAATTTGAAATTTTAATTTTTAGCAATAATGCCATTTCCCCAGCTCATGAGGAACACTCTTTTACATGTCCATTAAGAAAACCATTTTGAAATTAATTTTTAGTAATGAAGTTAATTTCTTCATGATAATGGAATTAGTAAAATAAAATTTGTATTGCTTAAATGACTTTACTATCTATGAACATTCATCCACATTTTCAAAAGTGTTCATAGCATCTCCTCTTAGTCCATGTTCTAGCATTAAGAAGTAAATTCCACCTTTCAATTGTCACTTCCTAAAGCCAATTGGTGATCCATACCAAATTTTTTTAAGATATTTATTTATTTATTTATTTATTTATTTATTTATTTATTTGAGACAGAGAGAGGGAGAGAGATAAAGGAAGAGTGAGAATGGATGTGCCAGGGCCTCCAGCCACTGCAAATGAACTCCAGATGCATGCTCCCCCTTGTCCATCTGGCTTACGTGGGACCTGGAGAATCAGACCGTGGTCCTTAGGCTTCGCAGGCATGTGCCTTAACCACTAACCCATCTCTCCAGCCCCATACCAAAATTTAATGAATCTGTCTAGCCTTAGGAAGCCTGTTTTGGGTTGCTGAACCTCTAAGAGTATGTCTTGATAATTATTTGCTTTAATTATTTCTATATCATTCCTGAAGTTATATTGAAAATAACAACGACAATTTGATAGGTGAAGGGAAACAATCAAGTAGTGAATACCATCATATCTACATGATAAAATCTTTCCATTAAAACAAAATCTTTATTCTGCAAAGCATATGAACCAATTTTATTTAATTGTCAAATATACAGTAAATAGTACATTTCCTCTTGACATTTAAATACAATGTGTTAGAAATGTGAACATGTGTTTCTAATATAGGCAATACTTTATTATGGGATACAACATACTGGTAAAACTGAGGTGGTGGATGTCACATAATGTGATTAGATCAGCCAGCAAACATGAGACACACAATAGTGAACAAAATAGAAAAAATAAGAAAACCATATTTATTAGGAAGTTCATATGCTATTGTTCAGTAACTTCATGAGTTAATGCTTAGAAATCAACTTATACTTTAATTAGGATAGGCTGTGAATTATGAAATTTTCCCAAACCCTCTCAGACTTTTATTCTAAGCAATAAGTTCCTTTATCTGCTAAGCCATTTCCCCAGCTCATGAGGAACACTCTTTTTACACATGTCAGCAACTAAAAGTGTAACATAATATTCTGTAACATTTTTACCATAGATTAATGATGATATTAATATATAACAATGTGTCTAAGCACTCACTTGGAATCAGATATTCTTTGGTTTAGTTTTTGTCTTATAACTAAAAACAATGCACATATTGGATGTATTCATCTCTATTTGTATATTTGAATTTCTCTTTTGTATATATCAGGAGAAAAATTACTAGTTCATAATACATGCATACTCAGCTTTATAATTGGGTAATTATCATTGACTAATGTATGCCTGTTTATCAATAAAATCTGTGTTTATCCCACAGCCACAATGCTTTTTATTTTTTATTTATGTATTTGCTTTATTTTAAGAGAGACAAAAAGGGGTAGATAGAGAGAATGATTGTAGCTGGGCCTCTAGCCACTACAAGAATTCCAGGTGCATGCTTATGCATCTGGCTTATGTGCGTAATGGGGAATTGAACCTGGTTCCTTAGGCTTTGCAGGCAAGTGCCTTAAACACTATGCCATCTCTCCAGCCCAACAATTCTTTTTTTCCTAAGTATTATTGTAGGAACTTAAGTTTGAGGTTTTGGTTTTAAAATTCATTACTTAGTTTTAGTAATTTTGATGTGTAGTAGGAAAAATATGTGATATAATTACTGGCACTTGAAATTTATCATAGAGACAAGTTTAGTTGCATTTTCCAATTTGTTATAAAGAATACTTTTGTCCATAAACTGAAAGGGAAATCAATCGATTTCTGGATTTTCATTTCTATCAAATGATCTCTAGGAATATCTGTCAGTGAAACAATATCTGGATTAACATAGCTAAAAAATAGTTAAAATGAAAGTGTGTAAGTACTACATCTTTTTTACTGTACAGAAAAGTTCGATATTCTACATTAAATCCATGTCTAGGAAAATGTTAGAGTCACAAATTATAATGTATACTTTAATTTTTATACATTTTTGATTTGATATACTTTTTTGAGATATGGTTTCCAGTAGCCCCAGGCTGGTCTTCAGCTCCCTTTGTAACTGACAGTGACCTTGAACTTTAAAAAAAATATTTATTTATTTGTAAGCAGAAAGAGATAGAAGAGACAGAGAGAATGGGCATGCCAAGGCCTCCAGCTGCTGCAGACAAACTTCAGATGCACGCACCACATTGTGCATCTGGCTTTATGTGTGTACTGGGTAATTGAACCTGAGTCATTAGACTCTGCAGGCAAACTACTAATCCATCTCTCTAGCCCAAACATGAACATTTGATCCTCATGTCTCCACTTCCAAAATGCTATTTCTATAGAAATGCACCACCATGCCCAGTTTTATGTGGTACTGGAGATCAAACCCAACCTTTGTTCCTGCTAGACTGGCATTCTACCCAATGAGCCACATTGCCAACACACTATAGTTTTCTATGTATTGATTTCCTATGATATTTATACTAAATGTTTTCACATTGAAGTATATCCAGGGATTTTTTCATACTTTATGGAGAAAATGAATTATTTGGACTTCTAGGAAAATATTAAGATATTTCTTAAGGAAAAAAAAGCATATGAAAGGCAACACTAGAAAAAAATTATGTTATTTTCCTTAGACTTTTAAACTTAAACATAGGTATATAACAAAAAATGAAATTTTATCCCTAATCACTATTTAACTCTGATCTTAATACTCTTGGAAAAGTCTTCACACTTTATATAACTTTACTTAATATTGTCTGTTGGTAAACAATTTAGAGATACCCTAATGTACTTAGCTATTCCCTATGAAAAATAAGCATGCATATTCACACCAAATTAGGTAAAGAATAAAATGCAATCTATGATAGTGAAATTAATATATGCCATAAAGCTAGCATCTATGTTTAGGGTCTTATAAAGGAGACATTTATACTGGCTCATGATGAGTGATGGTTTACTCTTACTGTTTATTGCTCAGCAATTGATTATCATCCAGATGTTGAAAAACTCATTATTCCCCTTTTTAATTTTCAATTTAGTTTGAAGTTTTGTCTAATGTCTTCTCAAGGAAGTGCATAATTTCCACTGAAGAAAATAATATTTGTTGGAAAAATAAAACTATCCTCTAAGAGTTATTAAATTCACTATAAGTACGCCTATAGGGTTTACCCATCAGTTTACAATGCCACTGGCAGCAATACCACATAGCCACATTCCCTGCCCTCTTTGCTTAATGTCTGTTTCTGTCAAAACTATGGGCATAGAATTCTTTTAAGACCTATTGTGAAAGTTTAAATGTTTTTTATCTAACTAGCAAGTAGGCAAATAGAGAAAGCATGACTGTAATGTAAAGTGGAAATTATTTAAGCATATGTTGTAGGCTGAAAATCTTGAATGGAAATGATTAAATAAATTTAATGGCTGTGTTATCCCTCTCTCCATAAATAAACTGCCTTTGTCTCAGAGTACTGTATTGAATTTAGTAATTGAATGTCTAAAGATAGAGGAAAAAATGGCAACTCAGCCAAAAGGGCCAGTGGCTGGAAAGATAAAAAAAAAAAAAAATGATGTTTCCTTTTGGATATGGAATACATGTATTATATGATTCACTTTGGTAAACATTCAGGTCATTTTTAGGTTGGGAAAAAGAACTGCATTAGAACAGTAGGTCTATAGATACTGAAATGAAAACTAGTATAATAGGAAAAATGGAAACCTAATTATGAAAACATGGCCATGAAACTCAAAAAGATAATTATAACTTCTCATGGATTATGATAAAATCAAAAAAGACTAATTTTATATGGTACATATTCAAAGAATATGTAGATGTGAATAATAAGACTGAGCATACCAAAATTAAATTGTACAGATTATCGGAGAAATGTTATCTATATAGTGTCTGTACAAACTGCTCCCAAGACAGTTCTCCAAGCATGGTTCAAGCCTTCATTTAGGAAATATAAGTGGATAGTCCAGTAAGCCACCCTGTGGGTTTTAGCATCTGTATTAGTGAAGAATAATCTGTGAAACTTTTCTTGGTTTTGGAATGAAGGTATTTCTGGAAGGTTGGCTCCATAAAATAAACCTAAAATTATTTGCTTTACTATTTTCAAAGAATTTGATTAGAATTATTTTCTATTCATTCTTGAAATGTTCACTATAATTGATCAAGGAAATTATCTGATATTAATCATTTTAAAGTATGCTTAGTGTATAGAAGTTCTGATGACTAACATGACATAATCTAGAATCAAACAGAACAAAAATCTGGATGGATCTGTGAGGGAGTTTCTAGGCTGGGTTAATTGAAATGTGAAGTCCCACCCTATATATGGGTAGAACCAGTCCATGAACTGGGGTCCAAGACTAAATAAAAATGAAAGTTTGCTAAGCACTGGCATTCATGACACTGCGACCCAGTGAGAAATCTGTTCTTTCTTTTGCCTGCATGCCTTTCCACCATGACAGATTGTTCCAAACTGTAAGCCACAATATGTATTTCAATTTCATTCCTTCAGCTTCTTCTGCCTTCGTCTAGAGAAATAAAGAAAGTAATGTGGGGATATTGCTACGACAATCCTAACTAGGTGTTTCATCGCCCTTTAGAACTACATTGTTGGAATGTAGGCTATTGTGGCACTCAGGTCTAGGCAGCACTTGAATGCTCTAAGCAGAGACTAATGAGCTATTCTGATTGGAGTTTGGATGACTAAAGTTCTGAGAGTAACACAGATAGAAGAGGCCAGACTCATGAGATTTCAGAAGGGCACAAATTCTCTAATTGGGAACTCTGTTGTAGTCTGTACACATTATGTAGTGGCAAAGATTCTGCCTGAATTATACCAGTGCCCTGAGAACTTGAATGAGGCTGGAAGTGAAAGTAAAACTCCTTTGTTCAGCAGTGGAAGTCTCAAGTTGGGTCATAGTTTCTTGCTCGGGGCTATTATCCAGCTGTACAGTGGGAAACAAGGAAAGATGAGCAGAAAAATAGGAAGTTTGGTAAGGAAAAAAGCACATGTTCAAGGTTGAAGAGAAGTCCCAAGTCAGGCATACTTGCTAAAAACATTTGCAACATCGAAGAGAAAGCTGGTTCTTTATGAGGAGATAGAAAGCGACCCTGAATGAAAGACCACAACCACTCTAGGGACGAATTTCTCCATGGAGGGACTGGAAGGTAAATGGAGGCTGGTGCCACTGCGACCAAAGAGGACTAGCTTTCATCTCAACCTGGCAACAGAACTAGGCTTTGCAGGCATGAACGGTCCACGACTGAGGGAATTGTGGAGTCTTGTACCAAGGTCCCAAAGGATTACTGACGTCAGGAAATGTTTTGAAGGATTGGAATTCCTGAGAGGGCACTCGATGATGATGATGATGATGATGAAGATGATGTGAAAAGTTAAGCCTGTGTTGCCAGGGAGGCCCAAGGATGATGGCATGTCAACACCTTAGGATGTCCAGTCAGAAAAACTACACGTCCAGAATGGATCTAGCTAAGCAGAAAGGCTACATGAGCAGCAGACAGCAGCTCTGGAGGGTCACGGTTACAAAAGCCCTTTGGAAACAAGATGATCCCATCATGATCCCGATGCTTTATGTGGAGTTGGAGGATTTAATGATTGTCGGGATGCACTTTGATCTAGTCTTTCCTTGCTATATTCTCAACCCGCCCACTGCAAAGGGAAATGTTTACTCTGTACAGTTGTATATTGAAAGCAAACAACTTGTGTATTGTATATTAATTTTGTAGGGGCTCTTGGCTAAGCAATTGTGCTGATTCTCTGCAAAGTCTTGGCATTTTTAACAGTGTGAGGAATTTTAAAGATTATGTGGACTTAATTCATTTGGCGTTATGACATGGTTATGAGCATATCAGGATAAGGAGTGAAAAGTCACGATTTAAAACTGACATGCAGGACTGGGGAAAAGGCACTTGCCTGCAAAGCCTAAGGACCCTGGTTCAGTTCCCCAGGACCCAGATAAGCCACAGGTACAAGGGGGTGCATATGTCTAGAGTTCATTTGCTGAGGCTGGAGGCCCTGGCCTGCCCATTCTCTCTTTCTCTCTGCCTCTTCCCCTCATTCTTTCAAAGAAATAAATTAATTAAATTTTAAAAAACTGACATGCTTAGATGTTCACTTGACCAGGGGTGGAGTCCTGGTGCAGTATGGCATTGTTGCTTGTCAGGACATATATTAATCATCATTTTGGAGTAGAGAATGCCTTTGCAAACTAGGGGAGCAAAATGATTTAGTGCAGGTTGGAGAGATGGCTTAGTGGTTAAGGCACTTGCCTGCAAAGCCTAAGGACCCTGGCTTGACTCTCCAGAACTCACATAAGCCTGACACACATCGTGATGTATACACACATTGTAATGCATATGCCCAAGGGCAAGCATGCAAATATCTAAAGCTAATAAAGTACTGACTGGTGAGCTTACATTTACTTGAACAATAACAAATTTAGAAATTAAAGGAAGGAAAGTTTGAATCTATGGATTGAAATGTCAGTTCCTCCCCAGAAAATTATGAGCTAGAATAATTGTTCCTTGTTATATATTTGTAACTGTGTGATTTATTAAAGAAAATGAGAGAATCATCAAGTGTGTAGCTAAATCATAAATGAACTTGAAGATTTGAAACTTGCTTTGACACAGAATTTCCCCAAGTAATGTAATTGTTAGAAGACAGTGGAAACTTTTTACAAAACTATCAAACAGGCAAGAAATTAGAAATCAATTAAAAATATCTACTTCAGTATCCTCAGTGCATCATGATCAACAACTTTTAAAATAGCACACTACTTACTAAGCCCATCTCATGATCTGTGTCCTTGGATGAAGCTCTGTAAATTGCAGCTGGTCAAAATGTGGCTTTTATTTGATTATAATTGCCATACTGAAAGACAAATTCCCTGCTACATTTAATCTAAATTGGTGAAGTTGGAACATGATAACTAATGGGACAAGGAAGGCAAAAGGGAGGGAGAGAGAAAGGGAGAGAGAAGAAATATAAGTGAAGTTATAGTCAGTATTTCATAGCACTTATCAGCTTCTGCTGGCAAAGGTTATGAATCTATAAAACCTGCCCTGAATGGAGCAGTGTTACTGTTATTCAGTCTGGACCCCCCTTCCCCACACACCAAATTCTCCTCTTCAGTAATTCCACTGATCTGTGTCCTTTCTTTTCCTTATAGTAGTAGTATCTTTTTAGGAAATTAGCCATGTGAAATAGCATATAGACTAAGAAGTTTATGTGCTTGAGGGCCAACAGTTCCCCTATTTGGATTTTGTTTGTATTATAGGCTATCAATGATTTCAGCCACAACAGATCACATCTGGTCACCACTCTTTAAAAAAAAAATTGACTGAAGCCAGGTTTTTAGTGAGTGGTGGAAATTAGTTCAACCTCGTCCTCTGTGGCTGAGCGGCCATTCAAATGAAGGCTCTTGAACAGATGAGAACCGACACTTCTAAACGTTGCGTTTGGGCTTCAAAAGCCCTGGACTTTTCTAACTGTGAGGAAGAACATCACCTAAGGTTTAATTCATTTCTACACAAGCCCAGTGGTGATGTCATCAGTGATAGAACCATTGTCGAGCAGGCACCAGTCCTAGTTTGATCCTTAGCATTGTAAAAAAATAAGAATTTTTTAGGAGACATATTTAGATAACCCTGGAGCAGACATAACTTCTTGACTTTCTCTACTTAGAAACTGATGTTTTTTCTTTTGGCCTGAATCAAGTATGCTTTCTGTTATACTTACTAACCCTCAAGGAACACCAATAATTTTGTTTTTTCCATTCTCTTTTACAGAACAAGAAGGTCACTGAATACAGTCTTTTCTCTGAGTCATCATGGTGACAGATTGACTACCTGCAATGCTACTAATAAAGATTTTAAACTTTTTATCCTGCATTCTAAGAACGCAAGGGCAAGGGGGTAGAATGGGAGGGAAATGTTTTGGCATCTCCCAGACATCACCTCACAGTTACACTCATGAACTCTGTGTCTTCCTATACAGGTGTGAGCCTGTCAGCATTAGGTATGCATGAGGTTACCATTCCTCCCTAGAGCTATCGGTAATCATTCTCAGAGCGTTGGGAAAGTTCTTCAGTAGTTTAGCCACTGGTTAGTTGCCCATGATCCAATTACTCTCACACACCTGATCATCAAAGCCATACTAATTAAACTCAGTGGATTACAAAACCAACCAACAACAATGCCCATATAAACTATGAGGATGGAAAGAGTTTGGAGGAAGAACATGCTTAGCTAGATTGGCGTGGGGAGGGCAATAAGAGAGGGATAAAGGAGAGTAAATATGTCAAAGTACATTATACACATGTAGGAAATTGGTCAAAAAGAAAGAAAATACAAAATTAAATTTTAAAAATAGAGAAAGATACATAATGGAGACTAATTTATGCCTCAACAACAAACAGGTCACACAATGAAAGGCACTTATTTCTTCTACATAATATTAGAGTGGAAATGCGATTTTCCAAAGTGTGTCACAAGTGTTGCTACACAAGGATACCTAAATTCTTGGAATATTGTTATCTCATAAACCACTTCATAGGGTCTTATCCTGGTGTGCATTGCCAGCTGGCTCATTGTTTCTGCCTTAAAGCCTATAGGATAAAGATTTGAAGTACAGTATTTTTATGAATTTTATGAATCAGTGTGCTATGATCTATGCATGCAATTTCTACGCATGGCCCATTGCCCATAATTAATCATAAGGACATTTAGATTTGCTCACCAAGCAGATAATGTGCACGCAAAAACTCTGTGGCACTATTACCACAGAGAAGAGAATTTTCTGAAAAGAAATGGCAATCTGTGCCACTTACCCAGAAATAATGGGATTCTTGAATTTTACTTTGGTTCAGAAACTTCATATTAATAGCTAATATTTATGACTCAGTATTTTCTCCATTTATAAAATAAATCAGCTAATCAGGATAATTATACAAACATACCTAATGTCACAAATACCTTTGTTTTGCTGCAGCAAACACCCGACCAAAAGCAGCTGCCAGAAGGAAAGGGTTTTTGCCAGGCTTACAGAATCCAGGGGAAGCATCATCCTGGGGGAAGATGCTGGCTCATGCCCATAGGTTCATAGCAGAGACATAGACCACCAAACAGCCAGAGCTCCAACACACCTGAGACTCAAGCTCAGCCCCCAGGCTGGAGAATTAAGTTGTAAGCTGTTGCAATCACCTCCTCCTTGCTGGCAGAAAGCATCTAACCAGAGCTGCTAATGAGAGGCAAGGGTTCATTTTGGTTTACAGACTCTAGGGGAAGCTCCAAAATGGAAGGGGAAAATGCCACATGAGCAGAGGCTTGGCATCGCCCTGGCCAACTGCATGTGGACAAATGCAGCAGGAGAGTGTGCCAACCACTGGCAAGGGGAGTCTGGCTATAACACTCATAGGTCCACCCTATTAACACATCACCAACAAGGTTCCAACTCCCAGATTGTCATTAATTTGGGATCAAGTATTCAGAATTCACAAATTTATGGGAGAATACTCAATCAAACCACCACATAAGCTTAATACAAAATACCTTGGGGGGGAACAGGAGACTGGACTGATGGTTCAGTGGTTAAGAGCCTTGCTTGAAAAGCTTAATGACCCAGGTTTGATAAGGAGAAAGAGAGACGGATAGAGGGACAAATAGCCAGCACCAACTGGCTCTGATCACATCTTAAGGCTGGATTTAACATCCCCTCCTCCACAGATATACCCCTACAGTAAGCTGATGGAAAATTAAATTATAAGCTTAATCAAAAAGACTTTAGGGGCTTGAGAGATGGCCCAGTGGTTAATGTGTTTGTCTGCAAAGCCTGATGACTCAGGTTTGATTCCACATTATCGACGTAAACCAGATGAACAAAGTTGTCTGTGCATCTGGATTTTGTTTGCAGCAGCTGAAGGCCCTAGCATCCTCTCTGTCTATCTCTATCTCTCTCTACTTGAACATAAATAAATATAATATTTTACAAACACTTTAGACTATGAAGGATAGACATTCCCATTCAAACCACCACATCTAGATATAAGGACACATGTATTTTACAGATGTATATAAAATGCTTACAGGTCAGCTAAATTTTAATATTATTTTAAATTGGCAATCAGAATACATTTGAGTTTTACACTTGATTTTAATTATAAAAGGGGAAATATAATTGGATTTTTAAAATTTATTTTTATTAGATACGGACATACTTAGTATATAAACACTTGTGGGCACCATCCTTTTCCCCATCCCTGCCCCTTTTCCGAAGAGGCCCTCCTCATTAGGGGTGCAGGTCAACCTCATGGAGATTGGAGATTGTGGGTCATGCATTGTTAGTGCAGCAGTCAATTATGGGAGGGAGGCAATGTCTCTGTGCATAATGTCCCAACTTGTGGCTCTAATAATCTTTCCACCCCATCTTCCACAAAATTTCCCGGGCCATGTCGTGTGCTTTATAAGTCTATCTCAGTGATGGGCACTTATGAAACTCTGGATCTCTAGTTTGGTAGGGGTTGACTGTCCTCAGTGTCTATCTCCTTCATCCTTGTGCTGACATTAGGTTCACTCAGAAGGCAGCACTTCTGCTCAGTTCCCCAAGTCCTCTGAAGTTTCAGCTGGGGCTGTGGTGAAGTGCCATGAGTCATTTATCTCCTCAGGTCCCTTTCCCATCTGAAAAAGAGAAGCAGAATCTCCAACAGAGAGTGAAGTCAGCACTGGTTCAATGCGACGACCATTATTAATTTAGAGAATTTAAAGGGTAAAGACCTGCTTATAGCTCAAGATTAGTGGGAACTTGACATTGGAAAGCAGAATCATTATCTGGATATGATTCTGACTTGTTTCCCAGTTCCAGATATGGTTTCCTTTCCACCTAGTGGATCTGTTAGCCAATCCAAGAGCTGCTCGTTACCCATCATGGCTGTGTGCCACTATTGTGCTCATGTGAGCATCATGCCAGGTTGATTCCTTCTGATTAGACTTTGAGTTGCTTGGAAAGATGTTGGCCACTCTCCCCAGGCAGCTCATGTAGCACCTTCCAGCACTATATGGGCTCATTCTCTGGGTGCTGGCTCTCTTCTGGACTCCAGCCAGGTCTCTCCATGATCCATGCTGACAGCTTGTGGTTTCTTCAGTAGCAGTGTCTAACCATTAGCCTCTGGTGGGTAACCAAGTGCTCTGACAGAAGTCTGTCTTGTTCGTTTTGGGAGATCATGTAGGTATCTCAGTTCAACAGCTCATTGTGAATGTTAACCACATCCTGGTACAGAGAATTATAGGCCAGTGCCAAGGGAGCTGGAAAGTAAATAAAATTAATGAAACCATAGGAAAGGACAGGAGAGGGTGGTATCCTGAAATCAAAGGATCAGTTTCTTTATAGAAAGAGGAACTAGAGTCTTTTTAAAGACACAGTGCTATCCTGCTGTTTGTTCAGACACCCAGAATAGACATAGGAAAACAAAGCCCAAAGATCAGCCGGTGCAAATTAGAAATTCTATTTCTTCAGCTGCTAAAGAATTGGCATCCCCAGCTCAGACTGTGATTAGTAAATTCTTATCGCTTCAACCACCCAGTCTGTGGTGTTTTGCTGTTACAGCCTAAATCAAGTCAGACATTTTTGTTATTTTCCTCTTAGGTATATTACCTAAGACACTTGATAATACCGAATTAGATTTTTATAATAAAATACAGGCAGGAAACAGAAAGTATGCAAATATTATTAAAATTCCTAAAACTAACAGGGCGTGGTGGCGCACGTCTTTAATCCCAGCACTCGGGAGGCAGAGGTAGGAGGATTGCCGAGAGTACAAGGCCACCCTGAGACTACATAGTTAATTCCAGGTCAGCCTGGACCAGAGTGAGACCCTACCTCACTATAAGTTAAGATGAATCAATAGAAACTGTAAGATAAGCCTTAAAAACAAAAACAAAAACAAAAACAAAAACAAAAACAAAAACAAAAACAAAAACAAAAACAAAAAATTCCTAAAACTAAATATGGACTAAAAAAATAAAATAAAATAAAACAACAGAAGCATCTTTCACAAACTGACAAACTGTCTGCAATACCTCACTATAAGTTAAGATGAATCAATAGAAACTGTAAGATAAGCCTTAAATAAAGAAATACTAGCCATTCTGCTAAGTAATTTATGTATGGAAATACTTTGCTACACTGTAGGCATATGTATGTAAAACATTGAGGGGAGAGATTTTAAGGTAACATGTGTTTGTACTTAAGAAAATTGGAGTATTGGTATTCATATTTCATAGAATTCCTTTTCCATTGCATTTAAAATATGATACTAAAACTCTAGGTAATGTAATTAATTGTATATCTATATTCTTAAATATACAGTTATCATGAAAATCCAAAAATGGGAAATAATACCTCAATTATCTCCACATATGGCTTAAAGTCAATCAGCTTTGACACTCAGTTGATTTGACCCACTTCCAATTCCCTATGGATATGGAGAAAAACAAAAATTATGACTACTGTTATTCACTGTTTTAGATGTAATAGCATGGTCTCCTTAATTAAATGAAATACTTCTAATTAGTTTAATGTGTGATATAGATCTGATCATTAAATTGTACATGCAATCCATGTTTGAGCTTTTTTTTTAGCAATACTAAAACTGTTGACAAACTTCCCTGTTCTGCTGTATAAAAGGCACCCTGGGATTAATAAAACTCACAGCACAGATCAGAACTTTGTCTTGCTGTCGGGTTCCTTGTGTCTCTTTCAGGTCCATTTATTGAGTATGATGAATATTCGAGGGAAGGCTGAGATACTTTATGAGACCCTGTCAACAAATAAATATAAAATGAATAAATTAAAATTAAAAGGGCAGAGGACAGAGTTCAGTTGTAGCATTCTTCCATATCACGAGTTAAGCCCTGTGCTGGATATACACAGGTAGTATGCTATGGAATGATGATATATATATAATCTATCAAGTGACAAGATATAGAGTGATGGTCTATTCTACTTTCTGCTTTTTCCCCAGCTCCAACTTATAAAATGTTTGCTATTGACTTTCTAAACTCAGGGTCTGAAAGCACAGAATATAATTTTGTAAACACTGTAAAATAAAAATAATAATAATAATAATAATAATAATAATAATATTGTCCTGCTTTATGTGGTAATAATTTGATTCCTACTATATGAAAATAGAAGCTAGGCAATAAAACTGAGATAAAATAATCAGAAAAAAATAATTATATCCATTATCTCACTGTCCTTATTTGGAGAGTTTCTCCTGTTGAAGGAGCTTCTTAAAAACCAAAATCTCATAAGAGCAGAGAGGGCACATGTATAATTTGTAATTATAATTAGGAAACCATATTCAGTGACAAAAAATGACCATTCAAAGACTTCCAAGGGTTTTCACTTCTCTAAGGTCTTTAAAAATTGTCCCTGAAGCCCTTTTTTTTTTTTTTTTTTTATCTCTTAGTGTCATCCCCTGGCATCATTTCAGGGAAGTAGTCCATTCCTCACGGATATAAGCGATGAGGAGCAATTGATATTCTCTTCCATTTAATAAGTAGAGCAAGTCACATCACAGTGTCTCTGTTGTGGATCTTTCTTTTGCTTTGGAGAACAACACAACCAGATGTCTGTGAGGTAGTACTTAATGAACCTTTCATGACACTAGCACAATGCTAACGTTTCAGAAACTGTCTAGAATACTTTTAGTGTTATGATGATAATTAAAATGCCTTTATTTCCATTGTATATTGGGAAAGTGATGTCAAAATTGTACATATTTAGTAAATGACAGACTAAAATATTTATTGATTTCTCAAAGTTATTGTACAATGATGGTATAAGGTAACTTCAAAGTTTCATTTTATTATTGACACTGTTATTGAAGCATTTTGAAATAAAGAGATGATTTTTAATTTAAGACTTAAAATAAGGAATGATGACATTCACTGAATAGAAACAATTTATATAATTGAATGTGTTTTTTGTACTTAATGTATTTTTATATTTAATTAATTGTCATGAAATTGAACAAAAATTGAGAATGCAGGGCTGGGGAGATGGTTTAGTGGTTAAGGCACTTACCTGCAAAACCAAGTTAATTTCCCCAGGATCCACATAAGCCAGATACACAAAGTGGTACATGCATCTGGAGTTCATTTGCATTGGCTGGATGCCCTGGTACACCCATTTTCTCTCTCGCCCTCTTTTCCCTCTCTGCCTCATTCTTTCTCTCAAATAAATCAATAAAATAATTAAATAAAAAACTCAGAATGCATAAAGTTATTCTCATTTATAACTATTACATTGCTCAAATGAAAGCAAAAGTATAATCTCTAATTTTCATGTTAGGCAAACACAAAAAAATGAAAACAGAATGCTAAGTAGGTAATTTTGGTATAATAAGCAGGATCAGTATATCATCTAGGAAACACTATGCCTGTACATTTAACAGATCATTTGAGCTATATTCGGGGTTCATCTAATTTATCATGAATTTTAATTTGTCCATTCTATTGTTTTAGGTAAATCAATAGACTCTCAATAGTAGGAAATAATATAGAAGAAATTGAAACGAATGAATTAAAGTAAATTATCACATGCAACTACACACTCTCAGCATTCTGGCTACTTGCCTCTGTTGGTTAGGAGAGGATGGCCTCCATGAGAACTACTCACTCCTTCCCTGTTCAGGATGTCCCCTTCATACTATCTAAACCACTGAAGGAAGCTTTACACACAGGGAAGGAAATCTGTGTTAACTGTTAAAATTTACATGGAAATCCAGCAAGTTTTACACTTCCTGCATGTATGATATATGATATCAACCACACATCAATAGCTATGTCTGTTCCTTTATCTGTCTTCATGGAAAACCATATCCTTTCTGCTCTCCTTAAACACATTTCTACTCATTATGGTTTTGGTTGAAAATAGAGGCAGTAGGGTCTAGAGTCGATGAGCACAGACTTAGTCATCAATGTACCTGAGGTAATTTCCCACTTCTATTGTCCTTTTTGTAAGTTCCTTAAGTGTTCTGTGATGCAATTTCCCCTTTTCAAAATCTAGCTAATAATAACCTTTAATTAATAGATTTTATGGAAGTATAATACAATTCACTTCAATAAAACATAATTGTTCAAGAGGTAAACCACTTTTAAAATGCTATTTTTCCTGTCAAAATTGTTTAAGAATGTAGGTGTGCTTGTCTATCATTCCAGATGCCCTGGATTGGTACATTGGCACCAGATTAATGAGGTGTGGTGCCCAGGTGCTCTGGAAGTGCAGACAGCAGGATCAGGAGATCAAGGTCATGCTAAGCAATATAGAGAGTTTGAAATCAATCAGGGATACATAAGACCTTGTCTCACAAAAACAAATTTAAAAAGGGTTCAATAACGAAGTATCTTTCATAGGTCTTGATATAATAGCATATTACAGAAATTATACAGCCAAGTTAAGGAAACGTAGGCATATTTTGTAGTAAAAAATTCCCCATAAGGTGTACAATTTTCTAGCATAGTTTGTCAGGGGTTAATGATATAATACTCCCTCATAAAATGTCTCATACCCCAATGAATGCCCAAGTTAGAAGATATGATGTCTCTGTCCATCTATCTATCTATATCTATATCTATATCTATATCTATATCTATATCTATATATATATATATATATTCTCCATATGATTTTATGATTATATCCCTATGTAATGATGTAAGCTCAGGACACATCAAGATCACTTTTAGTGTCACCCACAATAACTTCCAGGATGACTGCCCCACCAAGACATGGCTACTCATGGAGGTGACTCTAATCATAAATCTTAAGTATTCATTGATAATGTTACATTTCATAAGTCAAGCTCCATGTTTGTTGTGTATTGGACTATTCCTAGGATATTATTTTTCTTAAAAGAAGAGTTAGAAAGATCCTATTTGTTTTTGATGTATAATCTCACATAGTCCAGGATGGCTTCAAAGTGCCCAGGTAGCTGAGGTTGACCTTGAAATTCTGATCTTCATGATTACAGGCATGTACCACTATGCTTTCATTTCAAAGATCCTTTATTTTAAATAGCTCAGACAGGTACAAAGGCACACATGTATCTGTGATCCTGTAGTACCTACTCCAATGGGAGACAGAGCCAGAAGAACCAAAGCATGTGGGCAGCTGGTTGGACACTCATCTGTAATCTTACAGCTCATTTGCAGAGACCAGAGGCCCTGACTCAAAGAAGGTGGAGCACAAACATCCATATATATATATATATATATATATATATATATATATATATATATATATATATATATATATATGTGATAAACAAATATATAAAAACTTTAAAAAATAAGTAATATCAATGTCACTTAAATAATGATTTTGTCTATAGCACTAAGTGTTCTAAATAAATTATTTGAAGAATGTTAACCATGATATATGCATACAAGACACCTGAGGGAAATATTTGTGAATGTAAGACATTGGGGAAAATATGACACAGTTGAAAGCAAAGTTATGGTAAAAAATTATCCCACATATGCTTGAACATGACTGTAGTTTTTCTACATACTTAAAGCTGCATAGACACATTGTACAATTCTCACGGGAAACTCAACCATTGGGCTTTGATTTAGAGGTGTACTCCATGCATTTCTGTTTTAGCATTCATGAGTAAGATTACTTTTGAACCTTTGGTTCTCCTTCATAAAATGGGCACTGTAATATGAATTACCTCACAACACACTTGAGAAAACCAATTACAATGTATAACATTCTCTAAAGTGTCCTGCTACTGAATAATTTCAGTAAAAAAAGTATTATTGTTTTAAAAATTGATTTAAAATAAAACTTATAACCACCCATGATACGTGGATGTTTAACTTCATTGTAGAACCATCCAACACTTTGTCATTTTTCCAATTGTAATTAGAAAGATAGCCTCTGTAAGCCCCAGAACAACTTATTGCAGCAAAATATGTTCAAAAATAAGTAGAAGAAAAATCAATATCTAATGTTTTTATTAAACCTGCAAGATTTTAATATTACTAACAATCTGAGACAGCTGGAAAATAGACTAGTCATGGCTATATTGGTATCCAAGGGCCTTTGAACAGGATTATGACTGAGTTTTTAAAAAGTCTTGTTTCTTTTATCCTATAAGGAAAAAAAAATAAAAGCCAATACCTAAGCATTATGTGGACACACTACATTTCTATCACATTCATTGGAATAATCTTATGATGGAAATTTTGAAAAAAAAAAAAAAAACTATGAAAATAGTGTTCTTCTTTCAGGAGGTGAGGCTCTCAAAGGTAATAGTGCAAGGTTGGGGTCCATGAGAGAATGCAATAGGACTGTATTATAAAACAACACAATAAGCATTTGTCCTCATCAGAAATGCTTATTTCTGACCTACCCAAAGCTGGCACCAGGTCAGTAGGAATCTGTCTTTCTCTGAAATATTGGAATCTATACCACTGAGCGTACCATGTGCCACCTTAAGGAGACATAAGGGTTCATTGTGATGTTTATCCACATTGACAGTGTCTAAGAGTGCACTTACACTATCTGGACTTAAAATGTGAAGGACCATGTGGACTGGGGAGATGGGCTGATGTCTCATGGTTAAAAGTGCTAGCTTACAAAACCTGTCGGCCTCGGTTTGATCCCCAGCACCCACATAAAGTCAGATGCACAAAGAAGAACAAACAGTCTGTGTACAGCAGAAGAGGCCCTCATGTGTCCATAGTGTCTTTCCAAATAAATGAATAAATAAATAAATAAATAAATAAATAAATAAATAAATAAATAAAAATCCTGTATTAAAAAAAAAAAAAAAAAAAAAAAAAAACAGCTGTGAAGGAGGGACTGGAGAGATGGCTCAGCAGTTAAAGTGCTAACCTACAAAGCCTAATGACCAGAGTTCCATTCCCTAGTGGAGATTTCATTGTTGTGTCCTCAAACTAAGTGGACCCAGGTACTGTTGAACAATGGCTTCTAGTAGTCAGCAGCAGACCTAAAATTCATGAGATTCTGTCTGTGTTAAAGAATCAACCTAGGGTCTTATGGATGCTAGACAAGTACTCTACCATTGAGCTGTATGCCCAGCCCTGAGAAATGTTAACTTTTATGGAACTGAATATAAAAATGAAATCAAAATTTTAAAATATGCATAATGTGGAAAAATTATTTTAATCATTATGCTAGAGTGAAAATGCATTTTCAGGTCCATTGATAAAAAGTAAATGGAAATCAAGCATCTTTACATGATGATCACCAGGATGAGAAATTGTTTTGAAAGACTATTTTGAAGCACTCAACTCAAGTGATAACTAGCAAAATTAATTGACTGGCAGAGTAGTGCAGTTTGCCTCATAAAAATCCAATGCTTCCATTTGCATGTAAGAAAAATCCAAATTACTGTTGATGATGGAGGAAATATTATAGCCACTGGTGCAGGTCTTATTTACATCTCATTTTCATATAGCTCATAGCCTGCCTAACTCTCAATCCAATACCTGCTATGCATAGTAGCATTTGTCTTCATGGTATGACCTTTTCTCCATGGTATCTTTCTTTTAAAAATTTTATTTATTTATTTGCAAGTAGAAATAGACTCAGAGACAGAAAGAAAGAGAGAGTGGGCATGCCAGGGCCTAGTACTGTTGGAAATTAATTCCATATGTAAACATTGCTTTTTGTATCTAGCTTTATGTGAATACTAGAGAATCAAATCCAGGCCTTCATGCTTTGCATGTAAGCACCTTTAATTGCTGAGTCATCTCTCCAGCCCTTCTGTGGGATATTAACCCTAAACTATACACACATGTGTACAAACAGACACACACAAATACACATACAAGGAAATATTTGCTTATCCCCTGAATTTTCTATTCATGGATTTAGGCTGGGTTCAAAATTCTAGAGTTCTCTAATAATGATCTAGTTGTTCACAATGAGCATAGATGAATGATCCTGACCACTTCTCTTATAGATTATCTTGGACCTGTACTAAAAATGGTGGAATTTCATGGCCAGAAAAATTACAATTATAAAAACAATACTCAAGCCTTTTCCTTAAACAATATTTAAATATATTTACTAAGAGCTAGATAGATGGCATAGTGGTTAAGGTGCTTACCCGGGAAGCCTAAGGGCCCATATTTGACTCTCCAAGACCTATGTAAGCCAAATGCACAGGGTAAAGCAAGTGTGCAAGGTTGCACATGCACACAAGGTGGTGCTCACATCTGGAGTTCAATCTCAGTGGCTGGAAGCTCTGACACACTGATTTTCTCTCTCTCTCTCTCTCTCTCTCTCTCTCTTTCTGTCTCTGTCTCTCTCTCTCTCTGTCTCAGAAAGAAATACAAATTAGGAGCTAGAGAGATGGCTTAGTGGTTAAGGTACTTGCCTGAAAAGCCAAAGGACTCAGATGCAAATCCCCAGGACCCACATAAGCCAGATGCACAAGGGGATGCACATATCTGGAGATAGTTTGCAGTGGCTGGAGGCCCTGGTGCACTCATTCTCTCTGTGTATGTACCTGCCTATTTCTGTATCTCTCTCTCTCAAATAAATAAAATAAAATATTTTTAAAATTATATATATATAACTGTCCTAAGTGACATGCATGCATGTGCCAGAAATTGTATGTGTGAGTACTGCATCAGTACCTGGGGGGAATGACATGGAAAAAAATTCACAAGATGAAGTCCTAACCTCCAAAAACCGTGACTGAATTTGAGATTGGGGAAGTTTTAGAAAGAAGTAGTTAAAATGATACAAGTTCATTGTGTGCTGAGACTTATCTAGTATATCCACAACAGAAAAGATCAGAACACAGTAATGCACACAGAGAAGAGCGATGGGAAAAGAAAAGAGACAGGTAGTTATCCTGAAGCCGGGGCAGGGATCTGAATTAGATTAAATCTACCTCTGTCGACTTTAGAGCTACAGCTTCTAAAACAATTAGAGCTTAGATTTAAATTGTCTGAAACACCTATAGCAGCCCTGTAAAAGCTAATATGGAGGAAAATAAGAAACACATTCAAAATGTGTTTATTCTCAGATTAAGGAATCCAAATTTCTCAAGTAATTATGTTAACAATCTCAAGGTATGAGTGTTGAGTCAAAGGATACTTGCATATAGTTCTTTTCTAGTACATTGACGTGAAAATGAATTGAAAAGATCCACCACGTTGACTCTGTAATATTTTTAATCATAAAACCTTTTGTTTTTATATTCATTTATATTCATTGTTCCCTTAGTTTGCTTTTAAATGAGTCATATGCTTCATGGGTTGTATGAGAATCACACAACCATGTATTTCTATTTGTATCTCCCATCCTTTGCACATCTTTCTCCACACATTTTATATTTGCACATGTTTAAACACCTATGGTGTGTGTGTATACTGTGCTCTCATTATAAATAGTTGCTCGATTAGTTTTATTTCTTTTCAATACTGAGGATTGAGCCTAGAGCATTATGAATGCTAAGCCAGCACTCTATTGCTGAGGTAATTTCCAAGTCATCAATTAGCTTATTTTTTTCTTACATATTTGAAATAATTATAAGCAAAAAAGAATTAGGCTTTCGTATGACATTTTTTAAACAAAATTTCGTTTGCTGTTTTCTTCTTGTTCCTCATCCCCTTCCCTCCTCTGTGTCCTTCACACTGGAGCCTTCTTTCTCTTTCCATTTCATATCTGTTCTCATATTTGAAATATTTTATTTTATTTCTTTATTTGAGAGACAAAGAGGCAGACAGAGAGAGAGAGAGAATGGGCATACAGGTGCCATCAGCCAATGCAAACAAACTCTAAACGCATGCACCACCTTGCACATCTGGCTTCCGTGGGTCCTGAGTCCCTTAGATTTTTGGACTGCTAGGCCATCTCTCCAGCCCACATGTGTTCTTTTGATGGGTCAGGTTAACTTCACAAGGCCCACTGATTCAGAGAAAGCTTAGTTCAATGGATATATGCTACTCAAACCCTGCACTTTCATAAAGTCTTAGGATCAGGCCTTTGCTCAGCAGCTGACACATGACCCTTGAATCCTTGGCAGATCTTCTCTAGTAAGTTTTTATGAACCAGAAGCCATAGTCCACACCTCACTGCCTCTACTAACTATGTTGGTAGTCATGATGGCCTGCGTGTTTGACCCTAAGGCGTTGTGTGGATTGGTGATCTGTGAGTGACATATGTCTAGTGCACTATGGCATGTGACTATTCCTCAGTAAAAATCTTGAATACCAACGTTTGGGGGAGCTTCATTGGTCCATAGCACCAGGCATGTGGGTCATGTGCAGTTTCTGTGGACAGTGTATACTGCCCATGCAGCTCCAAAGGGACAGAACACTGGGGCAAGGCGTCATTTCTCCAGGGCTCTTCGCTTTTTCTCAACTATTTTTTCCCTCTAACTAAACTGTGCCTGTGATAATTACCATTTATCACTGTCCAGTGAATTCTTCACTGAGTCACGAAGGCTAAATGTGGTCTACAGAACCTTGGAGCAATTTATTTAAAATCATTGAGCAATTTATTTATTATTGTAGATCCTACACTTTTATGTTCATTGTTCTTCCTCTTGGAACACAGCAACAAGGTGTTCAAGCTAAAGATTTTGAGTTTTGAAAGATATCTTTATATCATGTGACAAGATCCTGCATGTTTGTTATTACACTAGGTAACCAAAACCATCTTGAGTAGTGATCCATCTTGTCTGTTCTCAAGGTTTGCAACTATTAACAGCACAACAAAGTGTTCAGAGATTAAAGATTACCTTGTGGTTTTAAGAGTTTTGAAACAAACTTTGTCATTTGCTGGCAATACTTAAACTGTTAACAAACTTCCCTTGGATCATCTGAGTAATAAAAATCACAGCTTGACAGAAATGTCTTTCTGTTCCTTGTGTCTCTTGCATTTCATGGGTTAATGTTTTATTATGGAAGTCAGAACTGACTAAAATATGTCCTTACTCAAGCCATTAAAAGTGTACTCTTCAATTTGAGTTACATTGTTTAAATATATTCTATAGATATTTGATTAATAAGATTCAATGATAATGTTTTAGACCATCTCTTTTGAAACAATATGACACTGATAAAAGGTATTCTATGTGGGCTGGAGAAGTGACTTAGTGGTTAAGGCATCTGCCTGCAAGACCAAAAGACCCAGGGAACTCAATTCCCCAGGACCCATGTTAGACAGATGCACAAGGTGTTGCATGTGTCTGGAGTTTGTTTGCATTGGCTGGAGGCCCTGGCTCACCCTTCTTTTCTCTCTCTCTCTGCCTTTCCCTCTTTCTTCCTTTCAAGTAAATAAATAAGATAAAAATAAAATATTTTCAAAAGTACTCTATACAGTTCCTAATGTTTTAAAATTTAATACCATTAGAAAATCAATTCAGGATCTTATTGTTGAAAAAATTAACAAGATTTAATAATATTGTACATTCAAAACTGTGCCCATAAGGATAAAAAAATTAAGTAAATTCAGCATTCCATGAAAGCTTCCTGTCAAAACTCTACCAATAAAGATTAAAGAAGGCCATTTTTTTGGTTATTTTCTTATCTCAAAATTTGTTGTATATTTTAGGGAAAATAAAATGGAAAAGTTTTGAATGACTTATGACAAGATATCTGATGCTATACCCAAGAGAAATATTTGAAATTCTATCAAATTATATAAAATTAAATAAAATTATTTTTAATAAGATGAGGTTTTATCAACTCTTTTTCTATTTCATTAAATATGAGAAATGTTGTGCAAATGGCTACATGATAGCTTTAAGGTAGTACACATGTGAATGGGCATAAGTCACCTAGCTTGGTACATTGAACACTACCTATTTCAATAAAAGTATGCTTCAAAGTATGTAAGAGTGTTATATATATATATATATATATATAGAGAGAGAGAGAGAGAGAGAGAGAGAGAGAGACAGAGAGAGAGAGAAAGAGAGAGAGGGAGAGGAAGACAGAGATGGGCGCGCCAGCAGCCTCTCAGCTGCTGCGAATGAAATCCAGATGTGTGTGCCCCCTTGTGGTCAAGTGCGACATTGCACCCTTGCGTCACTTTGCATCTGGCTAAAAGTGGGACCTGGAGATTGGAACCAGTGTTTTTAGGCATAGGAGGCAGGCGCCTTAACCACTAAGCCATCTCTCCAGCCCCCAAAAGTTAATTTTTAAACTATTTCTAAAAATATTTTAAACTTTTGTTGACAGATTCATTTACGTATCTAATGATTTGATCACATTCACCTCAGCTTTGGTTTATCTTACTGACACCCCCTCCCACCACCACCAAACTAAAATCCTCCTTGTTTGATAATTCCTTTGTGTCCCTCTGATTTGATTAGAATCAAAGGTTTCTTTTAGAAGCATAAGCGGAGTTTATTTACTTGAACATGGGCAACTTATCAGTGGCTACAAAACTGAAATCAGTGACTTCCCTCTTCCAGAAGCTCTTTAACGGGGCCTGGTGAACCTCAGTCCCATCCTAGGTGAAATATTGACATGCCCTATGTTGTCCAGATGCCGTGCAGATAATCACTATTGTTGAGAGCTTATCACCGCAATGTCCACTACCTGCCTCAAAGAGTGTTTCACAACACTCCTCCCATCCCCCAGCTCTGGCATTCTTTCAGTCTCTTTTATACTGTGTTCTCTCAGCCTTAGGAATACAATACAGATGGCCTCTTTAGTGACACAGCAGTCACTTACTCTCAGCAACTGGACCCCTTATGACTCTGCATTACCTTCCACTCAATGGATCCACAGCAAATCACAAATCCTCTTTGTATCCTTCTACCGTTTAAACCATGTTCTTTACTCACTGAACTGAAATTGCCGGAACAGCCCATCACCACCAGAAATTTTCTGCAATTCTGTGCCAGGTTCTGTGTTCTGTTTACAGAGCTGCTCAGTCACTCCCCTCTTCACCCACTTAAGTAATCAACATTCATATAATTCTTCTCATCTGAGCCTTTCCAGTATCTCAATTATGACACTTGTTTTGTCACACAGAGTTATTACTCACTTTGTGATATTTATTCTCAGAGGAAATGCACTGTTTTATTCACAATGGTCTCAGTTCGGTGGCTATCTTTAGGGCTTTATACATATCAATTTTTCAGTATTTTAAGTGTATTTAAGAATTATAATCTCAACTGCTTTAAGAGCAGATTGTCTATTATTTTTACTAAGGTTATGACATGTTTAATGGGCTTATTGCTAAAAATGATTTAGGAAAGCATCAACAGCCTCTCTCCTCATTACTTTCTGATCTGTGTAATATTCATTTAATAGCTGGCAAAGAATCAAACCTGAGGAAGCATAATAAAAATTCTTAGCAAAGAAACAAGCAAACAGAGAAGAGCATCTGAATAGACTCAGAGAGTCCAGTGATAAACACAATTCCTTTCTTCTTTTCTTTTAATTACTTTCTGTACTTAGTATCATAAATATCTGTTTCTAAATTTCAACTCAAATTACTAATACATTATTTAAATGTGTGGTTGTAAGTATCAAAGAAATGAGATTCAGAAATAATTTTTACTAATGCACTGAAACAGTGTAGATTAATGCATCCATAGATATATTCTTCATACTTCAGATGCCTAGCCTATGTGTCCTGCACCTTTCTAACAAGAATGTTAATCATGGAAATTATTTTGCCACACTGAATAGACTTTTCTTTCAGAGACTGTTGTTTGTAAAAGGAGAATGCATATACACATGAGTCATCAAATCTTCCCAAATTCCTTTCTAGATTATTCCTAGACTGAGGTCTTTATTCACTAGCTATATTTCTTTAACTAGTTGAGTTTTTTTTTTTTTTTTTCAGTTACAAACATGATGCTCAGTACATTAAATGATGGATCCTTTTCCTTTTCTCCCTTACTTTCTTCTTGCAGCAGTATATATATGAGGGTTAAAAAGCCATACTTGTAAAATTGCATCATTTTTGCATTTTAGGAATGACATGATATTTGAAGTAATATTCATATGTTGTAGCAGTGTGGAAATATATCAGACTTAGGCAAGATCTTTCTGACCCATAGGTCAGGATATTAGACAGAATCAGCTCTCTCCAATGGAGCTACACATACTACTTTTTTTTTTTATACCACGGTATAATTGTCCCTTGCCTACCAAGTGTCAATTAATGGTGTTTGTATATCCAACACCAGCAGAATAAAAACACTATGTCCTTACTGTATCAAAGAGCAAGGAGGGGAGAACAAAAACTGAGCAAGGTGAGGGATTTTGCTGTGTGTGTGTGTGCATGTGTGTGTGTGTACAAGCATGCTTGCATGCACACGTGTGTGCATATGGTAAGGTGGAATCTTGATTTCTTCACCTCTTCTTGCATCTGTATTCTTCCATGGACTCAATGTGAGAACATCACCTTCATTTTAAACTTGGCTTTGAAGTTTGTAAAAGATATGGTATGTGGAAACACATGTATTTAAAGTGCCCCAATTCCTCCACCATGTTTGAACAGGTCTCATTTGTTTTCAGTGTTCTTTGTATCACCACAAAACAGTCATCCACCCAGGAGTCCTGAACCACAGAGACACCACAGTGACCTTCCCAAGCCAAGCTTACTAGAAATGTGATAGAGTTGTTTGTGATTAAATATACCCCTCAGCAATAATAAATGAGTGTTTCTACTAGCACAGTGTGTTTTGTTTTTTCAATAGTTAAATATAGCAATTTCATTATGTTTCATTAAAAATGCAGGCAGATAAAATCCATTCATTGTTAATCAACCCTGAGGCTAATCACTTACCATATTAATAAATGTAGTTTAAATTAATTTCCCAAAAGGTGATATGTGAACCTATGTTATGTAAATCAAGAGGACAAAAGTAGTATACACTGCTAAATAAATGTGAAAAATTAAACAAATAAGCCAACTGTGGCTATACATCATCAAGAACCGAGGGTAAATAGGTTGAAATTATTTAAAGAAAAATTAGATACAATGTCTCCTGCATAAAAATGTACATAAGATTTCAGTTAGCCCTGAAATATTCATGTAATTTCCAATCCTCTCTGGAAAAATAATGCCATTGGAAACAAATTATGGAAACAGGAGAATAAATTATATGATTTATGACAGGTTAGTAATATGCCTTTTGCATATTTTCATTAAAAGCAAGGCAGTTTTTACATTATAACTTAATAGTATATTATATATTACTTCAGACTTTGAATAGAAAATGTGTCATAACTAAGCTTTTCAAATTTTCATTATTCTTTTGTGTGTGGATGAAATCATTAGATGTGCTTACCAAGAGATTCCACAATTAAGGTCTTTGTGAACTCTTAGAAAGATAATACCAAATCGATGCAGAGTCCAAGTTAAGGGACTAATGCTTCTGTATTTATTTTACTGAAGTGCTAAAGAATATTTTGAGGTTTACTTATAATTTTTAATATACCAGTGTCTGCTGTAGACATAGATCCTGTTTGATTATATATACATACATAATGTTATGTATATAATATATATAATATTTTTCCACATTTTAATAGATATATTAGTGTTTCTTAAAGGCACAATTGGATCTAAATTTGGCATGTATACTGTGTATGAATTTCTAGCCAGCTCTATCATTTCAGGAGCTAGTTCCTTCTTTACTTCCATTAATTTCAAAATTTGTCCACTGTGTATGGGAGAACATAAATAATGGTTTATAATTTGACATTCAAAATCCAAACCCCTCCTGGTGTATGATGTAAATAAGTTTACTGTCAACTCTAAATGAAGCAATAATAAATTAATACAGCTGTTATCAGGACAGAGAACAACAAAGTGGACAGCTGTATAAACTGGGAACAATCAAGTGGCCCTGCCACTGCTCCAGCCTACTCTATAGACAAATTTGTAGTTTGTAAGTGAGGTTTGAAACAAGGCTGGGAACACCAGGAATGCAAGGAAGCTAGACACTATATGACAGAGAACTGAGAAGGAAAACCAACACAGAAAAGGAATTCTGCACAGCAAAACTGCTTCTACTAATGTATTAAGCTGAATATTGTCCCTCACAGAAGGCAAGGATAAAACACACAAGGAGGAGAGCCATCAAGTCCAAGAGCTGAGCTCAGCAGGCCTAGTGATGATGGCAGGGGTTGCAAGGAACCAAATACAGGGTGCTATTTTCAGGCACTGGAGGTTTCTGCAGATTAGCAACACAAATCCCATCTACTGACCAAGGCAGAACGTCAAGAGGAATCTCACCGGCAAGGCAGGTAGAGATTCCATCGCTGACTGGACGATAAAGTGAGCTGAATATGGATGGAGTACTTTCTTTCAAATTTGCTTAAAAAAATCTCATCATGGTAGGGTGGAGAGATGGGTCAGTGGTTCAGTGTTCTACCTGTGCAAACAAGAGGGCCTGATGGGACCTCAGAGAGCCTGAGTTTGAATCTCCATAATCCACAGAAACACATGGGTGTAGCTGATCCCATCTGTAGTCTGTAACGGGGGTCCTGTGGAGAGCAGAGACCCAAGAATCCCAGGATCTTGGCTCCTGAACAGGAGAGCTCCAGGATCAGTCACAAGGCCGAAAGCGGGCAGGTGAGTAATGGAGAGGGACAACCTTTGTTCTCCTCCAGCAGCTACAGGCACCCTGCCGAGCACTGCATATACACATGTATGTGCATGCACACATCATACCACAACACATTCTATGCACATGCCAAAAAAGTAATCCATCAGGTAGATTTTATTTTAAATGGTACTTGAATCAAGAAGCAGTGGCTGAGGCCTTGTGTTGCTTTGAGAATCCCTGGGCAAAACCCACAAGGTCCACTTGCTTTGGGTTGATTTTAAATTCACCAGTTGGGGAGGTGACACAGCTTAGTGAGTGATAAGAGTTTCGCTGTCTATGATGGTGTGGACTGCTACCATCTAACGGGTCACAAATGGGGCTTTAGTGGATGTCATGTGCCCTTCTCCATGGATATGTAGCTACAAGATAACTTTCCTTGTTCTCTGGGGAAAAGTGTCTTTTGCTTCCTAAGAAGTAACTGCAGAATTAAATCTTCCTGAGGAAAGGAAGTAAAAGACACTTGCCATAAGACTCTTTATTTTCAACATTTCTTTAGATTTACAGAACGCTGAACATCCAGTGGGCTACAGTAACGCATTCCTCACACATCAAAAAAAAAAAAAAAAAAAAAAAAAAAACTCTGTATCTATCCTGCTGTCTGAATATTCCCCCAGTTCTCTACATAACCTCTGTGACATCAACATTTAAGAAAGATGTTCTTTGCTGGTGACAGCCTCCATCCTTTTAATTCACCAGCTTTCAAAAATATGCCAGTGTCCTTGTCCCAGAGATGTCCTCACGTCACTAGCCTTTACAAGAGCAAAGGACTGAGCATGGGGAAGTCCACTCTGTAACGTGAAGTTTGGACGTCTCTCCTTTCAACAGAAGCAGTTCTTGTGTTCATTTTTCTTGCATTGTGTTTCTAGCCTGTTAACTATCAACATGAGCCACATGACAGCAGGCCCATTCTTAGAGACCCTCTGTGGGTCATCACCAGCCTGAGATCAGGAGCTGCAAATTAAATCTTTTGACATAGAGTCTCAAGAATCTACAATGTTTCTACACATGGAATAAATCTGTTACACGTACACATTTTATTTGATGTAAAAAATACATCGCATGAAGCTTTGGATATTAACTATAATACTAGTTTATTTGAGATAATATTTTAAATAAAATAAATGTCACAAAGTAGTGTCTACAAGTTTAATTATTCTTTCCATTCAGTCAGCCTTTATTTCTCTCTACTCCTGGACAATGTGACCAGCTGCCTCCTGTTGATGCTACCGTGACTTCCTGCCAGGATGGAATGTGCCCGCAAACTGTGAGCACAAAAGAAAATGTTTCTTCTTTATTTTGCTTTGGTTTGGTATTCTGTCAAAACAAAGAGAAAAATAACCTAATGTGCCAGGAGATTGGCTTTTCCTGTTTTATCTTCTTCCCACAACAGTGCAATTATCTTATTTTAACTTTTATTGAGAACTTCTACACACAGTTCCCTCTAGGGTCTCCTCTTATGTATCCTTTTGGCCACCACATTCCCTGGAGGGGCCTCCTCAGTCACCACGGGGCCATGCTGCCTCGGTTAAAGCCTGTAGGGAGGACAATGTTGCATAACACTCCTTCGCATACTGTAGCTCTTACATTCTTTTGCTTTTTTTTCTTTTCTATTTATTTATTTTTTTCTTTATTAAGTAAAAACTTTGTATGGACACACCATGTGTTGGTACCATTGTGTGATTGCTGGTGTTCACACTGTTGGTTTGGGTTGTGGGTTATGATTTGTGAGAGCAGCAGTCTGGCATTGGGGGTGGGGGAGAGAAATGCCTTTGAATAGTCACTCCCACTTTGTGGCTCTTAACATCTTTCCACCCCCTCTTCTGCAAAATTCCCAGATATACTGGGTGTGTCAGCCCTTCTTCTTCAATGTGTTCTGAGTCATGGAGGTCATGTTATCAATCTCCAGCAGTGTGGGGTTCTTGGCAGCCTTTGATTTTCTGCAATTAGGCACTTTGAATCTCTTCAGTGTTTACTGCTATGTCCCTATGTCCCCTCAGGCTAGCAATAAGAACAGTACTCTTATTTAATCCACCTGTCTTCTGCAATGTGTCCTGGGCTGGGGCAGCTGTGATAAGGATGGCTCCCCATGCACTAGAAACTAAGCTGTCTCAGCTGGTCATTCTGATGGGTTTGGGTCTCTCTAGAATTCACCACCACCTGTAAAATGTAGTTTCTCTAACTAAGAGTGATTTTTATTATTCTATTGATTTTATTATGGAGTGAACACTTACAAACCATAGCATTATAATTTCCCTAATAGAGAAAAATATTCACACATTATTTTATAAAGTCTGTGTTAATCATCCATTTAAATAAGGCACTTATATTGAGAGAAAATTAAATTAAAATAATCCATATCCATTTAGTTGTAAATACCCTAATCATAATTATATATAATTATAATATATGAAAACAAAGTTCCCTCCCTAATCCATTCTTCCTTTTTTTTTTTACACACACAAAATATTTTTTGTTAAGGATTATACAGGCCAAGTGTGATGGTGCATGCCTTTAATCCCAGCACATGGGAGGCAGAGGGAGGAGGATCCCTGAGAGTTTGAGGCTATGCTGGGACTACATAGTGAACTCCAGGTCAGCCTGGGCTACTGAGAGACCGTACCTCTAAAAAAATTATATATATAGAATAAAAGCTCCAAATAAACAATTTGTAAGCTCCAGTGATGTCTTATTGTTAAATGACTAATAGCTTCATACTTAAACTTTGCCAGCATATCACTTATCTTTCTTATTATGGACAACTTGTAAGATCAAATAATAACAACACGTAGTACTTGACACAATAGTACTATCTGATAATACTTGGATATTCAGACAATGATCCTGCTGGAACAAACATCTGACTAAAAGCAGCTTATGGGAGGAAGGGTTTTATTTCAGGCTTACAAATTCCAGCAGCACACCATCAATGGCATAAGAATTTGTCTCACTTACATAGATCCAAGCAGAGAGACATGACCAAACTGCCATCAAGCTTCAGTGACCAGCAAACACAAACAGCCAGAACTCCAACTGCTCTCTACATACCTTAGAGCTAGATTCAAGATCTGGCCCCACAACACAAGTTAGGGCTAAACTTCAAGATCCACCCCTACTTGCATACCTCTTCTCCAGTAAGGCTCTGCACATTGGAGACTCAAGAGTCAAACCTCAGTCTACAGGGCCACACATTTAAACCATTACAGAGTAGAAAACCCAGAGGTCCACACTGATAATGACAGGTGAGCACACCCTGCTGAAGGTGAGTCATGGGACACCACAAAGGTACATGCACATACATACATACACCATACACACCAAAAATTTACACAACATATAGAACACAGAAGCAAAAAAAATATGCAAACTAAGAGAATATTGTATATCTGGGTATGTTTATATGCACATAAGTATGTATATATATGTGTGAATATGCATTTGAAAATGAGGAATAAGCATATGAGATTATATTTTAAAATATTACTTAGTAAATAGATGTACTTTCAAACAAAATTCAATACAAATATACCCATCATAAATAATAACACTGAAAATACAAATGATATAAAATATTACTGAGATTATATACTTTCTACAAATTTCAAATATTTATAACTTCAGAATATGGTCTGTCTATTGCATTCTATTTTCTTATTTAAGATAAATAATAACAGTTCTATAGAAATTCTTGCAAATTTCTACTAATAGCAGATTTGTGCAGAGTAGCCCCACACTGGAAGCAATCCAAATGCCTATAATAATTAACGAAATAGGATCACTATAATCTAATTCATGTAATTGAATAATATACAGAGTAAAATAGACTAGACTGCTGATGTTCATAATAACAGAAATGAATCTTAAAACCAGTACACTGGAAAGAAGGCAACTGTTAAAAGAACATAATATTCACTCTTTATGTTTTATTCATAAGAATTTATATAAAGAAAAATGATATAGCACTCACAGCATATAATCTGTGCTGAGGAGAATGAAATTTTTCAAGGCAAACTATATATACACATTTAATTGCAACCATACACACTTTATGCCTCTAGATAAGTGTCCTAACAGATTACAACCTCTTTTACACAATGGAACTTTCATTCATCAATATTTTTTACCTTACTTTAAGACATGCAATGAGATAATACTTACTCTTAGATAATATGGCCCTCTATGTAAGCCTTGTTCTTGCCCTTTTATTTTTTAAATTAGGTTAATCCTGCCTCAAACTTATGTTCAACGCATTGTAATACACCTTCTGAATTCTGAGATTAGAAAAGTATGGTACAGTGCCTAGAACTTTTTTTCAATTATAATTAATACAACAAAATATGAATTATAAATAATAAAAATATGTTAGATAACATATTTGCTAAATCTGACATTCACAAATTTCCTATTTAATGTAGTGGTTTCACTTTAAATCTAGAATATGCATGTGGAATTGTTAAATTGATCTATGTATATGAAAATTTGCACTCAAAGATAACTTCATAAATAGAATTTTAGCACTTGTGAAAATTTTTAATATATTCTAAAATTAAAGAAATATATGAACTCATATTTTATTCAAATTTCTCAATGTGAAAACTAAGATTGTTCTAAAAAGGAACAAGCTATTTCATAAATAAGTAATGCAATAGAATTATTTCCAAGGTCCAACTAGGAAAACAAGTCAAAATAATTTTCCTTCTGTCATTGTTGTGAAACAAGACTATATTCATGCTAGTTTTATTTTTTCTTTTCCTTTATTTCAGATTCAACATAAATTCAATTGTTGGAGAAAATTCAATGCAAACAACTAAATGGCCTTTATTTTCTTGCTTCAATATGCTTCTATTTACTTATAGATAAATTATATAGAAACATTTATCTATAAGTATATACTATATAAATACATTTGTCTATAGATACATTAATATATTCCTCTGTGTGTGTGTTAATATTAGCTAAGTTTTGGTGGTTATTTAAGAATTTTCCCCAAACTATTGTTGAATGATCATGCAATTTGCAATCCAGCTGCATTCTCCACTGTAATTTAAAGAGGATGATTCATTAGAATGTTCTAGATATTATTACACTTTCTTTTATTTGTGGCGCAATAGGACATTTTAAGCCAACAAAACTAATATCCATTATATTGTCTTGAAATATTATTATTAACAGGATTGTTAGGAGTGCTGTTTTTTAAAGACTCAATTTTTGTAACTAATTGGCCTCAAACTATTTTTTTTTCAAAATTTAGCAATAATTTCTTAGAGAGAGAGAAGAGAAAGCAAGATGGAGAGAACCAAATTATTTCTTGATACCAAAACCAGTGTAAGTAATAAAAAATAAAATTTAAAATAAGAAAAGAAAAGAAAATCTCTCTCACACCAAACAGCAAAACAAAATAAAGCATTAATTGTGCTCTTTTTGGATCAAATGACAAGTTCATCTGTATCTTCTATCTGCATCTTCATATAATAATAAGTGATTTAAGGCTGAAAAAATTGCATAGTAGTTAAGGCTCTTGCCTGTGAAGCCTAAGGAACCATATTTGACTCCCCAGATCCCAGTAAGCCAGATGCACAAGGTGACACATGTACAAGGTTGCAGATATGCACAAGGTGGGATATGTGTCTGGAATTAGATTACAGTGGCCGGAGGCCCTGATGCCCCAATTCTCTGTCTCTCTCTCTAGCTCTTGTTCTCATTTAAAAAAAGAATTAAGTGATTCAAAACTCATGATATTTTTCATTTGTACATAAAAAAATGAAATTCTCACCTAGAAAAATATGAACAGTATGATAGGTGAAGTTTAATTATTATACTAAGCCTAAGTTTTATTTGATTTTAAACACTATTCAAAATTTGCTGATAAATCTGACATAGGAACTTGGCAGTACACAAAGAAAACAAACCTTAAGTAAATGTAGAAATCTGAAGGACAGAAATTCTAAGCACTGTATGTGATATGAGGTGGCTAAGAGCACAAACTATGTACTGTGCATGACAAGAATGGGTCAACACAGATTTATCAATTGTGTCCAACATACCATTCCAGAGGGAGAAGTTGAACATGAGGAGATATTATGTGAAAGAATAGGCATGCATTAACAATCTCAGTACATTATCTTATATTTTACTATGAACCTAAAGCTGTTGTGAAATCAAGGATTTAAAAATATTTTTGAAGCTAATTTGTGGGGTTGGTTGATGGGTCTGTGGGTAAAAGTGCTGACTTGCAAAGCCTGCCAGCCCGAGTTTAATTTCCCATTACCTACACAAAAACAGGTAGACAAATGACACATGTCTGTGATTCCAGTGAGCCTACGGCAATGGGGACAGATGAGCAGAAGCCAAAGCCAGGCAGGCCAGTGAGTCTGACATTGTTTGCTACCTGGAAGTTCATCAGTAGCAGCAAGTGAGGCCATGTCTCAAAGGTGGAGCACGGACATGACCTCCACATGTGTGTTTGCGAGAAATAATTCTCCAGAAGCTCATTTGTTACTGACACGACAGTAACAGGAATATGCAAAATAATAGCATTCTAGTTTGAAAGCAAAGGAGGTGGAAGGTTAGGGACAGACCCAGGAAAGAAGTCTCCTTGTAAGGTCAGGCAGTGACAATGCAAAGCGGTGGTGTTTCCAGAGACAGTCTCGAATTCTCACAGTAGATACTTGGCAGCTGGATCTGCAGTCCTGATATGGTTGTAAACACACAATGAACCAAGTTGCTCACACTTTCATGTCATTTAATCACCATGCCATCTTTCATCATTTAATTTTACAATGTTTTCTTTAAAAGAAACAACATGAATATTTTTAAAATAATTTTACGTTTTACAAGGAATGAATCACCTGAGCATGAGGCATGCATATCCGGAAAAAAAAAAAAAAAAGTCAGAAAAATTTCCCCTGGAGGATCGCTGTGAATTTCACAGGCAACAAGAAGAACATTGCACGAACATGTGTGTCACCTCAGGAAAATACCACATAATTCACTGAATTTGTAGAATAAATGCTAAATGGTGTTTGTTTCTTATGATGAATAGAAATTTCTTCACATTTTTTATTGAAAACATCCAATGAAAGGTGGTTTGTGGTGATATCTGGGAATTCATATTGCACAATGGCTTACAACAATTTACTGTAAGACATTTGGATATTTTGCACCATATTTCAGTCATCTCCAAAGCTTAAAATGAGGCATAACAACAAATCTGAAAGATTGGTACATGAGGACCATCTGGAAGGTTTTGGCAAAGCAGTGTTCTAATTCAGCAGTGCTGTAGGAAATAATGGCTTACACTTCCTGTGTCACTCAGTCCAAAATTCATAACCCAGTCCATTACATTTTGAAATTATATATAATAATCTCAGAACTTAAAATTTGTGGAAGACATTTTTACCTGCTGATGATGATATATATATATATATATATATATATATATATATATATATATATATATCCATGAAATTAAAAATAGTCATTGGAATACATAAATACACATATACACCCTGAAAATAAAGCAAAACAAAAATATATGCAAAGCTTGAAATAGAATGAATAGGGATTCACTTTTTACTATTCTCACGTATTTTATGAGTTCACTTTCCTTTAGATATTAACATTCTCATATGAATGTACACATATGTACCCTGGACCTGCATGCAAAATTCAAAATTTGTCTTTTCATAATTAAAATTATACTTGGTTATATTTTTTAAATGTCACTTTTTTACTTAATACAGATTTTAACCATTCAGGTCTCCCACAATCTTATTCTTTTATATTTTGCTATTGAATGAAATATATAAATTTAGAATTTATTTAGTTCAGGCTATTTTATTACTTGTGGTTGTATGAATCAGATGTCCCCCATAAACCCATGTGTTTTGAATGCTTGGTGTATGTTGCAGTCAGGTTCATATTGCTGGCAGAAAACACCCACCCAAGAGCAGCTTGTGGTTGGGGGGGGGGAGAGGTTTATTTTAGCTTATAGAATCTAGGGGAAACTCTATGATGACAGGGGGAAACGATGGCGTGAGCAGAGGGTGGACATCACTCCTCACCAACATGAGGTGGACAACAGCAACAGGATAGTGTGCTAAACACTGACAAGGGGAAATTAAATATAATGCCCATAAGCCTGCCCCCAACAATACATTGCCACCAGGAGGCATTAATTGCCAAATCTCCATCAGCTGGGAACCTAGCATTCAGAACAACTAAGTTTATGGGGAACACTTGAATCAACCCACCACATTCTGCCCCGGCCCCCATAAACTGATAAACATACATGATAGAAAATGCAGTTCATTCAGTCCAACTTAAAAGTCCCCATAGTTTTTATCAATCCTAATGATGTTCAAACATTCCCATAGTCTGAGATCTTTTAACTGAGCCAGAATACCAACCCCCCCCCAAAAAAAAAACCCATAATAGCACAGAGTAAATGGCACACTGCTAAAGATTGCATTGGGCATAGCAAAGAAATATTCGACCAATGCAAGATTTAAACAGGGCAAACATCAAACTCTGTAGGTCCAAGTCCAACAACTCTAGTCAATAACAAATCTCCAAGTCTGATAATTCTAACCAGTAGCTAGGCTACTCACAGTCCCAGAAAACTTCATCTAGGGTTGGTAGCTCTCTTTAGCAGCCATCTCAACGTCCTGGCTTTTCCATTGGGTCTCCACTGCAACCCATTGTCCATCCTCACGCTCCATCGGGTCTCCATGCAGGCAAACCTGCCTCACACAACTCATGGCCATTTCCAAAACACAAAACCATGATGCAAATTTAATGACCCTCCCTTTCTTACATTTCTTATATTCCATAATATCAGGTGGGGTCCCAATTCATTAATAGAGGGTATGATAAAGCAGAGTTTGAAGAACAAGACACTCTTTCAGTATTCAGTCCCCTTCAAAAAACTCTGCATTCTTTCTGTTGTCCCAGTGCAGGCCAGCTAGCCCAGTCTCACCAGATATAACCTCTCATAAAATTGTAGCTGAACAGGCAGCAGTTTTGGCCCAAAGATTTCATTTTTTTTTTTCCTGTGCCATATCCCTCTGCACACATCAGTACATTTGTATGCAATGCATCCCCACAAGTTCTCAGGACACAGGCATAACAGCAAGCCTCTCACACAAACCACTTATAGCCCAGTCCAGGCAAAGTTCTTTCTCACCCTCATAAGCCAAACCTCACAATTCTTAGTTCTTACTGTATTCAGGTCTTCCAACTCTGACCAGAATGGCCCATAGAGCTGTACTTAAAGCACTCAAGGCATCTCTTAGGCCAAAGTTTCAAATCCTTCCACATTCCTCTTGAAAATCAGCTTCTAAAGGCCAAAGCCAGAGTCAGGTTTCAAGCAGCAATGACCCCACTCTCAGTACCAATTTTACTGTTGTAGTCAGGCTCACAATGCTGACAGAAAAAACACAATCAAGAGGAGGTTGTGGGAAAAAGGCTTATTTTGTCTTACAGACTTGAGGAGAAGTTCCATGATGGCAGGGGAAAATGCTGGCATGAACAGAGGGTATTTATCATCTCCTCACAACATTATGTGGACAACAGGAACAGGAGAGTGTGCCAAACACTGGCAAGGGAAAAGTATAAACCTGCCCCAAACAATACATTGCTTCAGACTGTGTCAATTCCCAAATCTCCATCAGCTGGGAACATAGCATTCAGAACACCTAAGTTTAAGGGGAACACTTGAATCAAATAATCACAGTGTGAATCTCCTATTGATGTTTTCCACCTGCTGTGGAAGAGGTGATGTCCAGTGTCTGATCATACCATGCTTGTTCCTGCCGTAGTGAGCTTCCCCTTGACATTGTGAGCCAAAATAAATATCTAATACTTATTACCTGCTTTTGATTAGGTCTTTTATCCTAGCACTAAAAAGGAAATTACAACAGAAAAACAGGTACAAGATGAGTGGGGTAGTTGCTGATAGAAACCTGACTGTGGCTTTGTGCCTTTTTGAACTGACTTGTTGGAAGAATATAAAACCTTGCCCAAAGAAATGCCTTTCAGTGCTGTAAGCAGAGACAGGTCAGAGTTTGAAACACCTAAATGCAGAAAGTACTGTGCAGGCTTTGATATCACCACATTACTTTCTTTATTGCTCTAGACGAAGGCAGCAACTGTATAAGAAGCTGAAGGAATGAAATTGAAATGCGTATTGCGGCTTACAGTTTGGAACAATCTGTCATGGTCACAGGGTAGAAAGGTGTACTCTGAGGCATTTTCCCCACTCACAGATAATGATCGGATTCATGACCCCGCAATGAATATCAACACCCCTCTAAGGAGGCCTTCATTGTAATGGGGCAGAGGTGAGGGAACTCAGGAGTATCATCTGACAGGAATATGACCAATATACAATACGTTCATAAATAAAGTTTGCAATAGTAAGGTTTTTTTCAGATGACAGATTATTAAACCAAGTGAAATAATCTAGGCACAGAAGCATATACACCAAATAATTTCACTCGTATGTGAAAGATAAAATGTAAATCTTAAGCCCGGTATGGTGGCGCATGCCTTTAATCCCAGCACTCGGGAGGCAGACATAGGAGGATCACAGTGAGTTCAAGGGCACCCTGAGACGACATAGTGAATTCCAGGTCAGCCTGGGCTAGAATGAGAACCAACCTCGGGGGAAAAAAAGTGAATCTCATTGCAATCACTGAACAATGGTGGTTATTAGCAGGTGAGGGGACAGGGAAGCACATGGGGGAAGTTACCAGTGGGACAGCACGGTCAACATCAACATGAGTGAGATGACTCAGTGCTGTTGCACAGTAGGGTATGTATGGAAAACAGTAATTAATGTCCTCTGCAGTTCAAAAATACTAGAAATATTTGATGTGATAGATATTTTTACTGAGTTTAAAGATGATGTAATACATACATGTACCTAAAGATTACATGAGGGCCAGAGATGGCTCTTGCCACATCCACATGAGAACTGAGGTAGGGTAAGCAGTATCCACAACAAATGCCGAACATTGGAGGTGTGCACCTGTAATCCCAGGAGCGGAAATGTGGATAAAGGGAATCTGTGAGTCTCACCGGCCAGCTTTCAAGTGTAATGAGTGAGCTCTGAATTCAGTGAGAACCCTAGTCTCAAAGACTAAGATGGAGAGTGACTGGGGAGATCTAACACCTGATATCAACCTCTGGCCTCCATGTGCACATATGCATGCACACACATATGCACACGTGTTCCCACACAAATGTGAACATGCATATGTGTATGTTCATACCATGTATACATGCAAAATAAAAGTGTTACATAACATCCTATAAATATGCCCAGTTTTCATATTTATATATGTCTATTTAATAGAGTAAAAAATAATAATGGAATTCCTAGGGAGTCATCAGAGGTGACAAGTGGGTCTACCTGTTAATCAGTCTTACTGTGACACAGAAAACTAACTCAATAGTCTCATATACCAATGCTCACATGAAGATTATGTATATATCCTGATGATGCCAAAGATCATAAAAATCAAAAGTGAGGCATTAAGATATTACTTTTTTGATGAGGATGTATCTTTTTTCATTAGGAGCATGTTATGAAACTACTTAAAAAATTCACTTTTAGGTTACCAAAGAAAAGCTGTAAGACCATTAGTGAAAATAAAGCAAGAACCTTAAAAAGAAACAAACCACTGTATCTCATAACCATAGGCTTTATGGCTTCACAATTTTCTGTGCTTATCTGTGCAAATGCAGTAGCACACAGAAATTGCTTAAGTAAAGAAATGCAACAGAGTCTTAAACGAATGGGTGTGGTATGCGATGCTTTAACTTAATGAGGTGGTACTTTGTGGACTATCTCACTTTATATGTAAATTTCTGTAACCCTGGTAAATGGAAAATCTCATCTAGACTATGCAACATCATTGTATAGCATAAAAATTATATCAAGATGCTTTTACTTGATGGCAGACATCCATTAGAAGACGCCCATAAAATGTTATAAACATCCTTGGATCTGTGAGGTGATGATTTCTCCTGACAAGCTAATGTGCTGTGCCGCACGAGGAAATGGAGTAACTCTGTTGAAAAGAACAAAATTATTCCAGTGCCTCTTTGCTGAGACAATCTCCAGAAATACAGTAAACTAAAAATGCAGCTCTTATGGTCACCTTCTGAGTATTTCAACTTTCACAGGGTCTTGTTCTATATATTATTTCTGTATTCATAGGAAGTATATTGACAGAGATAGAATTTTCCTAAACTTACATTTTAGTGACATGACTACTGGTGAAATACTCAGTGTTCCAAAATATACACTGTGCAGTCGAGGTTTAATGTGAATAATAGTTTTATGTAGCTGACAACTTGATATGCACCTTAATTTTCTATCAAACTTACATGAAAATGCTATTTCCTTGTATATATAGAATATATATATATATAGAAGGTGTATATATAGAATGCAGTGCAATATTTACATAGGATAAATCAAGTGAAGATTTGATTATACTCTTATAATCCTAATAAGCAGATGCTATTTAAATATTTTATTTGAATCCTTAGTACATAAACTCAAGTAAAATACTGATAAACTCATTAATCGCCCTTTGTAGAGGATATTAAACACAGCTTAGAAAGAAACAATTCACTTTCAATCGAATTCATGACAATGGTCTGGAGACCTCAAAGTTAAATGGAATGGCATGTTTGGAAGGTGAAATGGGTACTTATGTTAGCAAGTGTAGACTTTAAAAAAAACTAAACAACTACAATAATGAATTTAACAGTACCTTCAAATTAAGGAAATACAGAGACTGGGCAAACTTTAATCCTCATGGTAAACATTAAAATGATGGGGTACAATTTTATCTACATAATTATCAAATGCACTTTCTTTTTTAAAAATTTATTTTTGAGAAAGAGACAGAGAAAGAGACAGAAAGAGAGAGAGAATAGGCGCTCCAGGGCCTTTCAGCAGCTGTGAATGAACTCTAAATGCATGCACCCCCTTGTGGCATATGTGCATCATTGCAAGCTTGCATCACTGCGCATCTGGCTATGTGGGACCTGGAGATTCAAACTTGCATTCTTAGGTTTCTCAGGCAAACACCTTAACTGCTAAGCCATGTCTTTAGCCCTCAAATGCACTTTCAAACCTCTTAAGTGAAAAAGGCACTTAAATTCAATATGCTGTGAACTTTTAACATTGAACTATAAAAGTAGAAGTTTTAGATTCCATATTCCTAACCAAAGGGTAGAATTTAAAGTAAATAAAAAATCAAAAATGCCATATTTAGACACAACAGACTCAGCACTTGGAAAGGTGGCCACATCATTATTGCTCAGGAGCTGGAGAGATTCTAATTGCAAAAGATATAATAAAGATCAGCAATGGAATAAAGTCCTTAAAATGTAAAAAAAAAAAAAGCTTGCAATTACACTCAACAGGACTTATAATACACATGTGCTTTTTTTTCAGTCTCACTGAGAAATGACAGGGAAGACATGTACCATTTAAGGAAATTGTATATGCAATGAATCCCGCATCTGAATACTCACTCTACAATCTAATCTAAGACTGGTGTACAGTGAGAACAACATAAATTAAAATCAGACTAATAGGAGATATTTCTAAAAATTATTTTAATTTTTTAATCTAGGTTTTCTGAATCTAAAATTATCATAAGCATAAAGTAAACCATAAATTATCTCATTATGAAGTTAATTTCACATACATAAAATACATCAAAAGGAAATACTTAGGATAGGTGGATGGCTCAGTGTTTGTTTAAAGTGCTTGCTTGCAAAGCCTAATGATCCATGTTTGATTCCCCAGAACCCACATAAAGCCAAATGTGCAAATTAGCACATGCATCTGGAGTTTGGTTGCAGGTTGGCAGCCCTGGTACACCCATTCTCTCTGTCTCTCTTCTATCTTTCTGTGTTTACAAATAAATGAATAAATAAATATTTTTTAAACAGGAAATTCTTAAACCTCCCATGACTCAGTGATATAAAGCACAAGATTTAATATTCTTAGTCAACTTATGTAGTAACTTAAAGTGGGGAAATAAATTCCAATTTAATATGGAATAGCATACAATGGTAAATACAACCATGCAGATCACAAAATTAAAGTTCACTGGATATTCAATTAGATGTTACTGGCAAGGTGATGGAAAATATATTTTAAAAATTACTCTATACAACAGAGATAAAAGTACAAAATAATTAAAAGAAACAGATGCATTATTATGGAAAAAATAAATGTGCTTGTCTATGCCTATGTTACATCCGTATTAGTTAGGAGATTCTGGATGAGAAAGAAGAAAAGAATGGGATGAGGCAATCCTTAAAGAGACATAACTGAAATTTTCCAGAATTGTCAAATGGTTCAGATAAAATTGAACTTTAGGATACAGAGTTATACAGGGAAAAAATATATGTCAAAATTAGAAATCACTGCAGAGAGAATATTTTCAGTTAGCTAGATAAACAATATATCCTACCTACACTGGGTAAAACTCTAAAATGAAATGACTTCACTAATTACAATAGAGCTGTATCTTAAACGTATAAAGCACAATGGGAGTCAGTTTTGTTTCCAGCTTAGCCATCTTCAATTGTGAGAAACAATGAGACACATCAGGAGTCATGCTGCTAAGAGTTTCTTGATGAATTAGTGAGGAAAATGTAGATAAGAAAAAATAAAGAGATAAATTAGAAAAAAAGTAGTGAGAAAAGACAGGAAAAACATTGATTACTATGAAAGTAAATAAATAAGTAAATATATTGACTAAGTTTATAAAATGAACAAATAATTACTGTCAATACCATGGACAATTATAATGAATTAAATTTAAGTTTTCTTTTAATATTGTTTGAAGAGCAGATGGTTTGAAGATGTTCTCTACTTATAAAGAGCCATTAAAAATACTAAATTAAGTTGGGCATGGTGGTGTGAGCCTTTAATCCCAGCACTCAGGAGGCAGAGGTACGAGGATTACATAGTGAATTCCAGGTCAGCCTGGGCTAAAGTGAGACCTTACCTCGGAAAACAAAAATTTAAAAAATAAATAAATAAATAAATAAATAAATAAATAAATAAATAAATAAATAAATTAGGGCTGAAGAAATAGCTTAGTGGTTAAGGCACTTGCCTGCAAAGCCAAAGGACCTAGGTTCAATTCCTTACGACCCATATAAGCCAGATGCACAAGGTGGTGCTTGTATCTGGAGTTCATTTGCAGTGGATGGAGGCCTTGGTGTGCCCATTCTCTCTCTATGTGTCTCTCTTTCTCTCTGCTTCTTTCTGACTCTCAAATAAATTAATAAATATAATTTTAAATAATAAAATACTAAATTAACAAAAATATCTAGGTAGAATATTGAGGATATCCCTAAATAATGAGGATGTTTGATATAATTATGTAAAATTCAATAGCAATAAACAATCATATCTAGTTATATCAGATATATATATATATATATATATACAGTTTAAAATCAGGCTTGTAAATAAAAGGGGTAATATAAAGTCCAGTGTTTTCATGCTTTGTAATTTAAGTATGATTCTTGTGAAATTCTGAGATGATGAATGAAACTCACTGAAAAATCTGTGTACAGTCTAATTACGCTTTTCAAACAAAAATATTAGCTTCTATCCCCCACATTGAGGCTCTGTATTTACTTATTTATTTTGTGAGGAGAGAGAGAACTGGCATACTATGATTCTTGATATTGCAAATGAGATCCATACATTTGTGCTACTGTGTGCATCTGGCTTTATGAGTACAAGGGGAGTTGAACACAGGCCATCAGGCTTTGCGAACAAGCACCTTTAACCACTGAACAACCTCTCCAGCCAAGGCTCAATTTTGAAGTTCAGCATTCTCTCAAACAATCTTAAGTTTGTACCAACCAATGCTGGTTGTGGGCCTGCATTCTCCCACCAGCCCCAATTCTGTCTTTGCATCCTGGGTGGCTTGCTTGGCACTTGTGGCATCTTCGTTTTCCCAGTGTGATCAATGTTTAGGATGGAAGAAGGCCAGAACACTCAAGGAGAATCTGTTAGTTGATAATTATTTGTGCTTGGTTGATTAGAAAAGAAAAAAAAAAAGACTCAGATTTTTCTATCATTCAATATAATGGATTACAATTCTTTAAGATTAATCAGATCTCCAATATTTACAGTTGAGTCCTGTATACTGTTTCTTTATATACTTGGATAATTACCATTTACTAACTTCATTTTTTATGTTATTGTTTTTGTTACACATTTTTTTTTTATTGGTTTTTCAAGGTAGGGTCTCACTCTGGCCCAGGCTGACCTGGAATTAGTCTCAGGGTGGCCTTGAACTCACAACGATCCTCCTACCTCTGCCCCCCGAGTGCTGGGATTAAAGGCGTGCTCCACCATGCCTGGCTCTTGTTATACATTTTTTTTTAATCTGACAAAAAGGTCCTTGAACTCACAATATAAATGATCATCTTTCAGGTGCCAAGTCTAGTATTATATCTTATTGCATTTAATATATTTTAATATCATTGGAGACTGGTAACAATAAACGTTTCAATTTTTTCAAAAAGAATTGATACATTTTTCAAAAAAAAAATGACAAACTTTACAAAAGAATAAATACAACATTTTTTGCCCATTCTAAGAATTACTTGAACTTCATTTTCTAAGTCATATAGAATCTTCTTTATATTGGAAGGAAGTATATTATGTTAAAATAGTAAAAGTTTATTATATCATAATTTGGATGGAATACCAACTCTATAAATCTGTCCCTACTGTCAACAGTCCTTCAAAATATTTTATGGATTGTTGCATTCAGATTCACATTGCTGGCAGAAATCACATGACCAAGAGCAGCTTTGGGGGGGAAGGTTTATTTTGGCTTACAGACTCAATGGGAAGCTCCATGGTGGCAGGGGAAAATGAAAGCATGAGCAGAGGGTGAACATCACCCCCTGGCTCACATAATGTGAACAACAGCAACATAGAGTATGCCAAACACTAGCAAGGGGAAACTGGCGATAATACCCATAAGCCCACCCCCAACAATACACTGCCTCCAGGAGGTGTTAATTCCCAAATCTCCATCAGCTGGGAACCTACCATTCAGAAACGTAAGTTTATGGGGGACACCTGAATCAAACCACCACATGGATGTTATATTTACTATAAAAACATCATGTAGGGATGGCTTAGCGGTTAAGGCATTTGCCTGCAAAGCTAAAGGACCCACATTAGCCAGATTCACAAGGAGGCACACACATCTGGAGTTCATTTTCAGTGACTGGAGGCCCTGGTGCACCCATTCTCTCCCTCCCTCTCTCTCTCTCTTCCTCTCTCTCTCTCAAATAAATAAATAAGTAAAATTTCAAAAAAATAATGGATTTTAATAAAATTTTAAGGAATACCTTTGTGAGTAGAAAAACTTAAGATGAAATTACCGGGAATTATTTAGAAAAAAAAAGATGATTTTCAATTAAAAAGACAAAGCAAATATTGTTGAAATTAGGGGTCTTGAAAGAGAATGCAGTTCATGAGATCATATAAGTGAAGAGTTAATTTATTCATTTTTTCATGACATAGATACACAGATTCCAAAAAAATAATGATTTTCAGGTACTAGACAGAAATGGTCATTTCAGCAACACTATGATTCAATGACTATAAAGAATGCATGATGGGGCTGGAGAGATGGCTGAGCAGTTAAGGTGTTTGCCTGCAAAGCCAAAGGATCCCAGTTCAAATCTTCAGGACACACATAAGCCAGATGCACAAGGGGGCACATTCATCGGGAGTTTGTTTACAGTGGCTGGAGGCCCTGGCACGCCCATTCTCTCTTACTCTCTCTCTCTCTCTCTCTCTCCCTCTTTCTCTCTCTCAAATAAATAAATGAATAAAATATATTTTTAAAAAAGAATGCATGAAATTCCCTCCTTTCTCTCATCAGAATCAAACACATATGATAGAACTTCATGTTTTCTTTCTTCTAGAAGTCTTTTATTTTGTGTGTGTGTGTGGAAGAGGATTGCAGGCCAGCGGACAATATCATGGGTAGTTTCTCAAGTAACAGCCACCTATTTTTTAAGCAGATTTCTGGCTGGTCTCTAACTCACCAAATTGGCTAGATTCGCTGACCAGTAATCCTACTGTCTCCACCTCCCCAAAGCTTCGATTACAAAGGTATGCCAACAAGTCAGGCTGTTCTTCATGGGTTCTAAGAATCCCACTGAGGTCTTTGGGCTTGCAAACTGAGTACTTAACTGACTTCGCTATCTTCTCTGTCCAAGGGCTGTCTCCCTTTTTCAATTTACTATGAAAAGCCTTCAACTCTCCAGGCTCATCATGAAACTCTGTCGCAATTAATTCCCAAATTCCAAGCAGACAGATGAAATTTAACATCATAAAGCTCAATCTGTGTATGTCTCACAATATCCATGAACACTCATTACTACTAATTTTCTCACTACAATGTAGCAGATAATATCAAGCACATTCAGAGCCTATGCCTTTAAATTCTACAATTTATTATTGGCATTTCAAGTTAGAAATAAGAAAGTTCCTCGGGATACATTAGACTAGATAAGTCATTCTTTTAGATACTCTCACACAGTTAGCATGTCCTTCAGATAACTGACGTTTCATAGTAAAATAATTAACATTATAAATTTTAAATGCCTTTCATTTTGTAATGGGCTATGAGCCATGACAAATATGACAATATTTCATGTGTTCACTCCCTACCATACTTTTAGTCATATACAGTACATTAGGATGTGAAGTCATACAAAAGCACATGCAGTCTGGCATGGGAAATTATATTTTTAACCCCAGCACTTGGGAGATGGGAAAAATAAAATCAGGAGTTCAAGATCATCATGGGCTACATAGGGAGTTCCAGGCCAGTTAAGGATACACGAGACCTTGTTTCAAAGAAACAAAAATCTAATCAAAAGAAAGCAAAACCTGTTGTGCCCTTTTATTAAATTATTTTATTAAAATAGGGATGGTGTTAACACCTTGTATCATTTTATGAGGTTAAATAATTAAGCATAAGTAGGATCATATGATAATTTTACCAAAACTTCATAAATGACCATAAAATCCTATCATATAATTTTGACAATAATCCAGTGTTAGCAACTTAACTGTACAAATTAAAAACAATTATTTTACATTTCAGATTTATCTTAAATTCACATAACAAGCACAAGACTATACCTCCCAATAGCATATACCATTTTTGCCATAATTAATGGTATTTACTTCATTTTTTAAGAATTCAGAGAGTCAAGCCGGGCATGGTGGTGCACGCCTTAATCCCAGCACTCGGGAGGTGGAGGTAGGAGGATTGCCGAGAGTTCGAGACCACCCTGAGACTACATAGTTAATTCCAGGTCAGCCTGGACCAGAGTGAGACCCTATCTCGAAAAACAAAAAAAAAAAAAAAGAATTCAGAGAGTAGCTGTATTTTTCTATTTTTTGTTTTATCTTATCAACATCTTAAACATAATCTTCTGTGTGGATTAACAGTTTCTCTCAATGGTCAAATGTCATCTATTGTACAAAGATATATTCGAACATTTACAAGGATTTTTGTAAATTAGTATGACAATTAAGCAAAACAATAAATGTTTATATTTATGCATTCTTACTTTAATAATATCTAAGTTTTTGCTCATATTTCACTATAAACTTCATGATGACTATGTGAATATATTTTTAAATAATGACATATAATAAAATGTTACTCACTGGTGGGTTTAATAAGTGAAGTAGGTTGGGTTATAAATACCAAATCAAGAATTAGGCATATTCTCATTTTTCAAATAGTGTTTTATTTAATCACAAAATTCACATCGATTTTCCACATATCATTGATTTTGATTTGCATTTTAAAATAATTCATTTATTTATTTGTGAGCAGAAAAAGAGAGAGAGAGAATGAGAGAGAATGGATATACTAGGGCCTCTTGCTACTGGTAATGAACTCCATCAACAATTTAGTTTTTTAGAAGATACAAAACGGAAAAAAATATGATTCTCTTAGTTATAATGAATGAAAAATTATATTCCTATTGAATGACATTTTTGTGTGCCTATATAGTTGTTTATTTCCTGATAAAGCAGTAATGTGCTTGCTCTCTTTGCTGAATGCATTCAAAACTCAGAGTGGTAAGTGGAATATAGAAACATTTTGAAAAAAATTGAATTACTAATATTAGTGACTATATGATTTAGAGGAGGGAGCCCTACATTGAGAAGTAAAAGGCTGTAGCCATAAATTAGGCCTATGCTGTTAAAGAAAGCACTTATGTCATCTTTGCCTCAGTACACACATTTACATGATGAAAAGTGTATACTTTTAGCCTGTTTACAAAGTCGGTTACAACAAACTTCCCAGTGTATAAATAAATCTGCTTAATAAATGCATCTACGCCCTGGTACTAGTCACCTTGTATGATAAGGAGGCAATAATTTCAGAGAAGTGCATTCCAATGTAATTAGAGTCATAAGCTATTGTTATTTCTGCTTTCAGCTGAGTAACATAGATTCCTAGAAAGAACATATCTCCTTCCCGGACAAATAGGAAAACAAGCAGGGAAACTACTGATTTAAGTCTTTTCATGAAGCCATGTGATCACTCACGTTATGCAGGAAACAACTGCGTTTGCAAAGCAAACAGGCCGGGAAGCTGATGAACACCAGGATATCCTGTAGACTACCATGTGATCCTGAAAGGTTCAGCGGGGATGTCAGAGATGGCTGAAGACCATTGGAGAGGTGGAGGGGGAGTGGAAACTTGGGGGGGAAATTGCAGACAGATGGAAGTTCCCTCTTCATGGCTTAGCATTCAGTAATGCCAGTACTCTAAAAGACTCAGGCCTTCCCTCAAACTCCATTAAATTTTAAGAAGTCTATTTTCAGACTATATGTTACCTACCCCTCTCCGTTTTTGTGATAGCATTTATTTTCTGATTATTGTAGATTAGTTCCTTGCTCTTCCTGATGAAAATCTTCTTAAATACAGAGATGCTGGTCTCAAACATCTGGAAGCTGTTTGAAACACAGTCATCAAGGAAATGGGTCTTTCGTTTCCCAATGTCTGCAGGATTGCAAGGATCTACGCTGGGTTGCCAGACACAAATGGCCTCATCAAAATGGCCCATCTTCTGGTTCAGTTCTTCTACTTTTCCAATAGTCCATCTCAGGGTTTTTTAATCCCCTAGCCTATACCCAGGAAAGGTTATAAAAGTGAGAGAACACTCCTCTGCCTTACACCTATGATGCTGAAGAGGAAATAAAGAATGAAAGAAGGGATAGAGGTAGAAAAACACAAAGGGAGGGAAGAAGAAGCTGTGTAAGAAAATATGTCTGCTTAACTGACAATTTTCATTTCTCATATGGTTGGCATTTTATATGTATATGAATGTTGAATATGTAATTGACTTTGTAAACCTCTTTGTAATTAATCCATGAATGAATTATAGATTATGACAGACATGTTTCTAAAAACCAAGAAAGCTACAAATAAATAATAGGGAAGGCTATAATGAATTTTTCAGATTTAAGTGCTAAACATTAATATTTATTTTAACATAAATACTGACTGACAAATCACTGAGAATATACAAGTTGGTTTTACATCAAGTCTTCATACATAGGAATTGGAATATAAATGAACTGAAGTTCACATGACTATATTTTGAGAAAATTAGCATTATATTATGTGTATATCATATATATAGTGTTTATAGAGATAAGAAATGGGTTCATTACTTAGTTATTTCCTGAGAAGTCCTAGAAACACTAACCCAAAAGATTCAATGAGCATTCACAGTATCAAATTCTTTTTTCTAAATAATATTCTCTAATGAAAGAATCAGAACTACGTGGGCAGGGGAGATTGCTCAGTGGTTACAGGAGCTTTCTTGTAAAGCCTAATGGCTCAGGTTCAGTTCACTAGTACTCATGTAGGGGCAGATGCACAAAGTGGTACATGTGCCTGGAGCGTGTTTGCAGAGGTAAAAGGCCCTGGCATGTCTATACTCACTCTCTGTCTCTCAAATGAAAATAATTTCAAAAGAGTCAGAACTCTTGTGTAAATAGTTAAATATAATGTGGAGATGGAAACCTGAAAGTGGACTTGGAGCATCTGTTAGTACAAGGAAGTGGTGAAGATATGTCAGGAGAGACCAGAGCGCTCTCGCTCTCTCTCTCTCTCTCTCTCTCTCATATAAGTAAATATATAAAAATAAAATCTTTAAAAAAAAAACCTCAAATACTATAATGTTAGCATTAAAGGGAAAAGATAAAAATCTTAAGTGACAAGAGAAACCCCAGTGCTTAGCGTTCAAGGAGTAAATTCCATCCCATCTATCAGGGCTCAAGGAACATTGCAGAGGAAATGGCAGAATGAATATAAGAGCATTCTCTGTGGAGATGATGGCAGACATGGAGAAGATTTAAAAGCCATCAAAGCTTCAAATTAGAAGCTACTAACAACACTGGAGGAGACTTACAATAGGAAACACAGTGAAAGAAGAGGCAGAAAGAATGTAAGAGTCACTGTGTGCATAGGTGTTCTTTGCTTCAAATGTCCTTCTGTTATCAAACGAGTGCTGCATTCACAAACTCTCAGTGGTTGCCAGTACCCACTCAGGGTCAGCAAAGTTCTGAACCCATCAATGTTTTGCCAAGAAAGGTGGAGGAAAATAACGCGAATGAAAAAACAAAACCCATGAAGGGCTTCCTTCAAGGAGGAGGGTCTCTTGGGCTAGAGGGTTGGATCAGCAGTTAAGGTCCTTGTTTCAATGCCTGATGTCTTGGGTTTGATTCTCTAGTACCCACTAAGGGCAGATTCACAAAATGGAGCATGCATCAGGAGTTCATTTGCACTGGCAAGAGGCCCTGGCACATTCGTAGTTTATCTTTCTCTCTCTCTCTCTCCTTACAAATAAATAAAAATATTAAAATAGATGAGGGTCTTAAGTGCTGGAGAGTGGGGAAGAGAAGATAAAAGAGGATGATGGGATGTAAACACCATCAAATTGTGGTGTTCGTATATTAAAGCTCCAAATTAATAAATTAATGCAATTTTAAAAATAACCTTTAAGACATGACCTTAACTACTCTATTTTGTCTGTCTGCCTGTTTATTTGTTTTTGTATGACAGGATCTCACATACATAGGCTTGCCTGGAACTCACTATGTTGCCAAGGATGGCCTTGAACTTCTAGTCCTCTAACCTCCGCCTTCAGAGATCTGTAATCACAGGCATACCCTAAACTTTCAGTTTGAGGCTTTCTGCATGCTAAGCAATTATTCTCCCATCACAGCTATATCCCTTGTCCCCACTCTGTTGATTTCAATCAATTTCTATTAAAATTCCATTACCCCTTCTGAAGACTACATTTAGTTTCTCTCCTAGATGGTAGCCTGGCTTAATGATTCATTTCGAAAAAAAAAAAAAAAATGATGATGATTTTATTTTGAGGAAGTGTCCCAGGGATGTCCTGGTGTCATATACACACTGTTAGATGTAAGGAGACAATTTATTTCTGTGATATTCTTCTTAAAGTCCATAACCTTAATCTACTCATGGCTAAGAAAAGCATAACACAAAATTAAAGTGAGAAATAAGGGGGAGATGGCAGGGCAATATCATGGCTTATTGTCTATAAGTATAGAAGTTGTCAATAAAAAATAAAAATTTTCACCTGAAAATATTCTTCTAAATTTTAAAGATTTTTAACTGAAAAAGAAGACCAAGCACATGCCAGGGATTGAAGGAAACGGAGCAAACACAATAACAGAAAACAACTTATCCTCTGGAACTGCATATTGAACTATCAATTAATTAAGTGCATATTGTCAACAGAAAATTTCTGCAATTATGGTAAATGGAGAAGAGCAGCATGAATACTTAGTTTTCACAAACATGCATCATTGTGTTGTAGAAATTCTCTGGAAAGAACCCTGCAATGCCAAAACAAGTGAAAGTAAGCGAGTTTATCACCCAGGAGCCCAAAGGCTTGAGGTAACCCTCCAAAGAAGCTTTGGCCTCCATCTGAGATTTTACTTCCATTTTATAGTTTTCATAGCCAAGGGGAGGGGTAAGTGATCAAACAAGATGTGACTATTTGCATATCAATCATTTCTGTAGTCACCCGAACAATGAATCCATTTTACTTGGTTTTAGCCTAAAATGTCTGTCCTTCTTATCATCCCTTTGGTCTCTTTCTGTCTGCTGATAAAGATAAATTTTAGCTCCTCAGCAATTAACTTTTACAGTAACTCAGTGAATCAGTTCAACTTTTATCTTCTTTTCTACCACAATTGTGCAAAAATTTATCTTAAGGTGAATGTGTAACAGAGAAGAGATGTGTGAGAGTACCAGGCAGAGGTTAACTCTGGGAGGGATTGATTAACTGCCTGCCTAAAAACAGGACATGAAGAAAAATAGATGGTGGTCACTCCAGCTGGGCCATTTTGGAATCAGAAAACTTAATGTTAAAAAAAAAAAAAAAAAAAAGCCGGGCTGGAGAGATGGCTTAGCGGTTAAGGCGCCTGCCTGATAAACCTAAGAACCTGGTTCCAGTCTCCAGGTCCCACATTTAGCCAGAGGCAAAGTGACGCAAGGGCGCAATGCCGCACTTGACCACAAGGGGGCACACACATCTAGATTTTGTTCGCAGCTGCTGAGACTGCTGGCGCCCCATCTCTGTCTCCCTCTCCCTCTCTGTCTCTCTCTGTGTCTCTCTCCAAAAAATAAAGAAAATAAAAAATAGTTTTTAAAAAAGCCACTTGTTGGTCAGGTCTAGTATCTGGGTCAGATGCAGGACTTCAGGGATGTCCCCACTAAGGGAGCCTGCAGAGAGATGTTACCTCTTTCCATAGTGAACTTTACAACATGGGGGGGGGGTGCTTTGACCTCTATACATGACCTTGCGTCCTGATGTGTACTTAGAATACAGCACACCTCTTCCCTGAAAGAGCGCACCCTTGGGGAGGTGACAAGGAGAAGAGAAATCTCAGCCCTATCCTGGCCTCTGCTCTTTTCCCTAAAAAGTACATTCTTGCTTTCATGCGCCAATTAAACTCTTTTGTGTTGCTTCTTTTTTTTTTTTGGGGGGGGGGAGGTGTTATTGTTTTGGTTTTTGGTTTTTCGAGGTAGGGTCTCACTGTAGTCAAAGCTGACATGGAATTCACCTTGTAGTCTCAGGGTGGCCTCAACTTACGCCAGTCCTCCTATCTTGGCTTCCCAAGTGCTGCGATTAAAGGTGTGCGCCTCTGCCTGGCTAATTAAACTCTTAATTATTTGATCTATTTCTGTGTTCTGTTTGCCTTCTTAATTTTTTCTCTTGGGAGCATGAGGAGACAGGAGGCCTGTATATAGTTTATTTTTTATTTTTTGAAGTTTTCCTATTAAACCTAAATTATTCTAAAATTAAAATGTATAAATATATTCTTTTATATAATCTATGAAGGAAGGATTTTAGCAAAAATTATGATAAAAGTATGTGAGTAAATGATGCTAATTAAATTCAGATTATCAAGTGGAATTGATAACCTCTCAGATAATTTTAATTTATTTTCAATTTTTAAGAGAATTTTGTTTTTTTAGGAACTTGGAAATTTTAAGGAAATATTTAAAGAGAGTATCTTGTAAAAACAAGCCGGATTTTTTGTTAGTGGTCTTTGGGGATTTCTCAGTTCTTTGCCGGTGCTTTTTTCCCCTCCACCACCGGTAGGTAGAGCAGAAGAGAGAGAGAACCGGGCCAGCCACTTCTCTCTCGGGGCTGAGCTGGAAGGCGGGTGTCGGCGACTCAAAAAACCTCCCCAAGCCACCGGGGAAAAGAAAACCACATTGAGCCGGGAGACCGTCTGAGGCGGAAATCTCTCCTTTATTGTCATGGGGAGGTATTTATATATTTTGAGGAGGAGGGTGGGAAGATAGGATGAGAGAAAGGTATAAGGGCCAATATTATTTCACCACGTCAGCAGCAGCTGGGCGGAGGCAGTTTGAGCTTAGGTGCTGAGTCACTCCAAGGACAGGTCGCGAGAGTCTACTCAGGTTCCGGAAGCTCAACCAGGCCTCACCGGGAGCCAAGTAGAGGTAAACTCTGGCTGGGCTCACCACTAGGCTTCACACCGGGCAGGGCCCAAGAGTTCTTGGCATCTTACTGAAAGAAATGCAGAAAGGCGCACAAGGCAGACAAGATGCTCAAATGCACTGTGAGGAAAGGAGCATGTTCACTGCCCCAGCCATGCAGCCTTCCAGGTGCCTGTACTATTGCCCTATGCTTGTAACCCTTCAAACGTTTTCTTAAAAGTAACTATTGTGTTAGGATGATTTAACTTCAGCTATCTGAAGGTAAATAAAATGTATCAAAAAAGAACTTATTTAAATTGAAATTATTTAAAATTTACTTATTAACATAAATATTATCAGTATATTTATAATATTGTTTGATTTCATAAACTTCATAATATTAACTTCTTAATGTCAACAATATAAATTTTGAAACTTTGAAATACACTGCTTATATGACAGACAGAAAAATATACTTTAAGCACTGCTTTATCAATTAGTAGCTAGGGAGTAACGGCATAAGAAATAGAAACCATCAAATCATTGCAATTAGGTCCCTGAAAATTACTAAGGCTAATAATATAAACTTACTGATATAATTTGTTTAAGTATAATTTATTTTGTGATGCTTTCTATAAAAAGCAATCTCTTTAGTCTCTTTAGATAATTTGTATATGACATTTCAAGAATAAACAAGCACCATCTCAGACCATCTGAATTATAATTTGATAATTTTATGACTTTTGCATTGTCTTGTTTTCACTTGTTTAATTCTGATATTCATGACTATTTTAGATAGTCAATGTGTAGTTCTTCAAAGAAATTATTTGGATTTATGATAAAAATAAATAAACTCATATTCAAAAGTAATTTTTGACATAGGGTGAAATTTACTATGCCTCATAATTATTTAAAAGTTTAAAACTGGATTTATATTGGATCACATTAATAGATTTAAAGGTCCCTGTGATATTCTCCTAGCCCATCAACTGAATGGATTCATCTTAACTATGCACTGTTAATTTCATTGCAGTGATTAATAAACCTTGTCACCATACATTTATAAACCTGCTATTTTCAGGATTGCATTTATTGCTTGCCTTTTATCAGAGTGCCATTTCTTAGATGCTGTTTAACAAATGTTAAATTTCTGAGATAGATAATAGATAATTGCAAACATTTAAATGATGGATGTTAATTTGATTCTAATAAAATGTCAGGTAAAATAAGGTCATGTCCATAGAAGACAATCATTCTAAAGAAAATTTTATTATTAGATAGTAAATATGTCTCTAGTCTTACATCCTACCCATACAGTAGTCTGCTTAGAATTTACTATGGCTTTTAAACAGGGACTCGTTAGTACAAAATAGTTCTCACTACTTATCATCACAGATGAGAAGCATTCCACTTAAGAAAATATTCTAGAATACTATACTGTTTACATGATATATGTTCTGAAATAATATTCAATAAATTCAATAACTTCAAAATAACAGACACAGTTAAAGAAATAAGTTGCTACATGTCACCAATTATAACACTTTGCCATAAAGATATTTCATTATTTCTGGTATAATAAAATCTTTCCCATAGTCATCTCCCAGCTCTTCACACACATGCTTCAGAGTCATATTCAAAATGATCTCAGTCAGTTATGTGTGAACATAATGGTCTGCCATGTAAGTTTAGGAATATTTATTAATGGGCTTCAACAGATGTTTGGCTCAAAATCAGTTGTCTGTGACCCATGGGTATGACTCATTTATAGCTACTTGCAAGTTAACCTCTTTATTTGGGGCATTACAAGAAGCTATCAGAACTTATGCTGTATGCTCAAGGAAATGGAGGCAAACTCTTATTTAACTATAGAAGATTTTTTAAAAAATTAAAAAAAAATTAGCTGGGTGGGGTGGAGCATGCCTTTAATCCCAGCACTCAGGAGGCAGAGGTAGGAGGATGGCCATGAGTTCGAGGCCACCCTGAGGCTAAATGGTAAATTCCAGGTCAGCCTGAGCTAGAGTGAGTCCCTACCTTGAACCCCCCCCCAAAAAAAAATTAAAAATTAGGGAGGAATAATTTCAATTGTATCCTATCTTTAATATTGGTTCATACATGGATATTTTTTCTTAGGTTTTAAAACATATCTATGTTACATATGGAAAAACAGCACAATACGAGAGACAATTAAGCAAACATTCATATTACATGACAGTACTTGTGTATTGAAAGATATAAAAATGTAGGGACGAATCAAAGGAGAAATAGAAAGTAACAAAACACATGATGTTCTGTGCATGTACTCAGAAGGAGTACCAGTAAATCGTTTTTGCTTGTTTTTAGTAAGCATCGAGCATTATTGGGTATCATTGTATCTTGTTTTTCAAGTAATTAAAGTTACACATATTAGAAAGCTTATAGGTGAGTCTGTTCATTTTAATTACTCACTAGTTAAAATGTACATGCTTTATAATCTAATATTTCATTAGCACACTTCTTTTTAAATGTTTTGTTTGCAAGCTCCATATATATAAATAATGATAAATAAATAAATATAAATATAATAATACAATGATCTTAACCCCTTCCCACTGTCCTGTCTGTTACCCCTCCCCCACCTCCTCCACTGAATCGCTTCTTCTTTCCAGCTAGTCTCTCTTTTATCTTGATGTCATCTTGATCTTTTCCCGATATTATTGTAGGTCTTATGTAGGTAGTAGTATCAGCCACTGTAAGGGCATCAGTGTTATGGCACCTGTGTGTGTAGGAAATACTTGTTAAGGAAGCTAAATGCAACAGCTTTTGATATCCAAAGTGTATAAATATTCATAATTTAACAATGATGAAAAGTTAAAAATACTATTTTCAGGAACTTAGTTGTTTCACTGTCAATCTGAAATTTGTCATTAGTTAAATTGCATTATTGATCTTCTTAACTACTTTCCAAGGCTGCAATGAAAGTGACCAAAGTCTTCTGAAACACTGTGCAGGTATATATTGCTAAAACAGCATTTTAGTAGAAATTCCATTATAGCCCTGGCATGTTTGTGCTGACAAAAACTTCCTAAAATAATTAATTATTTTGATATGCTAACCTTAAAGTATTATTTTTATACAAAAGGACAAAATTATGTATCAAAGAGAGTTTGCATAATTGATGGCTTCATAGAAGGTCCTGAATAACAGATGATAACAAGGAAAAGTGTTTTTAACATTATATCTTATTTAAATATTTCAGAATGTTCTGTCAACTCATCTAATGTGTTGTTTCCAATATCTAGGACATGTACACTTTGTACATTAATTAAATTTACTTAACAAAAGTTAGTGAATTCATCAAAGCAGACCCTTAATTGTCTGTTGACATTGCCATAGGAATAATCGCCAGCCAGGGAATCTAATCACAGAGCATATGATCTGACTGAATAGGCCTGTCCTCAAATACAGAGACATGTTGTCTTTAAAAGAATATCCTTGGAGACCGTGTTGACAGCATTAAACAACTTCTTGAAAACTGAAAATATGAGTTTGCTATTTTAATTATAAAAGTTCTCATTTGTTCAGCTGGTGTCACTCATTAAACAGGACCCACTAATGATGGTTTATTCATATTAGAAAGGTATTTCATCACTATTTTAATGTCTTCAAGGCATGAAATAGGCCAATTTGAAAGCCTTGAGATTTTTTTTTATTTTATATCTAGAATTGCAGAAGGAAGCAGAACAAATGATGCTTCCTTTAGCTTCTTTTGTACAATATTTTCAAGATAATACAGTTTTTTGGAAGACAAATAGAGAAAGTGCTGATTCATAATTTTTACTGCCAAACATCCATAGTCAAATGCAATTTCTTTAGAAGAAAAATAAATTAGGCATAAGTAAATCAGTTGATTATAGAATCCGTGCCATTTGTGTTCTGTAGCCATTTCACTGGAATTGAAACATTCCACCATACAGGGAATCTACTAAGCAATTTACAAATGAAAACAAATGCTCATTAGAACTCCTGAAATTCTGAATGAATGTGAAGCACACTTGAGGTCAGGAAGTAAAACAGGCTCAGCATGAAAACACCTCACCAGCCTCCAGAAGCACCTGAAGCTTACAAGACTCAAGAGGTCCCTCCTCAAGGTAATTGATATAAGGAATAAAATTGGAAGAAAGATTCCCCAACAGGCAAACTTCCTACACGTTGGGGAAGTGAAACTCTGAAATGTACCTTCTGTGTGTCATAACCTATTTCTAGTGAGTCAGTAGCCTTTTAGTTATCCTGATTTTTGTAAATAACCCCAGGAAACTCAGTGGTTCATTAAGCTAGACTTGAGTGGAATTACTTCATTGTCTACTGTAAGTAAAACTAATAAACTCAATAGTTCACTAAACTAGATTAAGGTGAAAAACTTAAAGGTTCACTAAGGCAGAGTGGAACTATATTTTTTGTCTATTGTTAGTGCCCTAGCTATGGTTAATAATCATTTATCTATGTCTTCCCCAAGAAAGTTAACCTGAAACACAGAAATAACAAAGGAATTAAGAAAAAACACATTGCAGTGCATGCACAGGGCACAGTTACTGGCATAAACTCCACAAAACGTCCTGTGTCTCCAAAAATTATGAGTACAAAAAAATAGGTGACAACTCTGCTCAGCTCTATATGTGGAAGTGCCTGGTCTCACTCTGGAAATCATAGTTAATCAGTTCCATATCTCTGGGTAAATCATGTAAACCGTTAGTCTCAAGAGTGAGCACCTGTGAGTTGTGCAGAGAACACATCCTCACAATTTGGAAAAGATAAAAGGACAAAAAAAAAAAAAAAAAAAAAACGTGCATCTCATTTTACATGCCTTTAGAGGAAAAAGAGATACAGAATCATGGACTGGAGAGATGGCTTAGCAGTTAAGGCGCCTGCCTGCTAAGCCTAAGAACCTGGTTCTAATCTCCAGCAGTTCCAATCTCGAGGTCCCAAGTTTAGCCAGATGCAAAGTGGCACAAGAGCGCAATGCCACACTTGACCACAAGGGGGGGCACACATCTAGATTTCATTCACAGCAGCTGAGACACTGCAGGCGCACCCATCTCTGTCTGTCTCCCTCTCCCTCTCTCTCTGTCTGTCTCTCTGTGTCTCTCTCCAAAATTAAAATAAAAAAAAGAGATACAGAATCACCATGAGTCCAAGGACCTGAGACTATATAGTGAATTCCCTGTCAGCCTGGGCTAGAGCAAGACTCTACCTCAAAAAACAAACAAACAAAAAACAACAAAACACTCCAGTCTTTAGAGAAAAATAGTTACTATTGACTACTAGATCTAGCAGTGGTTATGTAACGCTCCAGTCTAGAGAGATAACCGAGAGGCTTGGATACTTAAGCATTAATAAAATCTTATTATAGTAAATATTTCCAATTACTCATTAACATTGATTTCATTACCATGTTTTGTTATTTTAGATATTAATATTTTACATTTTTAATTATTATGTAATAAAAGACTAAGCCAAAACAGAAGTACAGACCTATTTAGTAGAAAATGTGTATCATGATACGAAAACCTGAAAATACCTTGCATCCTTCTTCGTGGATTCTCTCTTCTACCTGTTCACAAATCTTTTATAAATCTGAAATCGTATTATAGAATATGATACAGTAGATGGACACATTCGTAAAAATGTAACTTGAAATCAGTTCTTGTAGTCTAATCCTATATGGCTGATTAATTTCTTAGAGTTGGATCTAAAGACTTCCTCTGATATAACCACAGACCTAGTGCAACCTATTATCATTGAAACAAAATAGGTATTGTGGAAATACTTTATGAATTGTTCAAGACAACATAATTGGACTTATAATTCATGTGTTTTATCTCTTATATATACTTGGACCTTTATTAGTTTTATTTTTAGTTATTAAGAGATTAATTCTTCAGGAATACATCAGTGTCCATTAACATCAATGTGTATACGTATACACATCAATAGAAAACATTTAAATGTATATGGCTAAGATGTTTTCTTCCTAGAATAGGTCACTTTTATTTTTTTTAATATCTAACTTAATTTATTTACTTATTTATTTTGGTTTTCCAAAGCAGTATTTCTTTCTAGCTCAGACTGACCTGGAATTTGGCATGTATGCTCAGGGTGGCCTCAAACTTATGGCAATCCTCCTACCTCTGCTTCCCAAGTGCGGGAATTAAAGGTGTGCATCACCATGCTGGCTTTCCTCATTTTTAAAAAAAATATTTTATTTATTTATTTGAGAAAGAAAGAGAGAGAGAGAATGAATGGTCATGCCAGGGCCTCCAGCCACTGCAAATGGACTCCAGACACATGTGCCACCTTGTGCAACTGGCTTACGTGGGTACTGGGGAATCGAACCTGAATCCTGTCAGGCAAAAGTCCTAACTGCTAAGCCATTTCTCCAGCCCCCTCATTTATTTTTACTATTTACTTATTTATTTAAGAGAGAGAAAGAGGCAGACGGAGAGTGAGCATGGGTGCACCAGGACTTCCTGTCACTGAAAACAAACCACAGATAGGCATGCCACTTGGTACAGCTGGCTTTACATGGGTGTTGGGGAATTGAACCCAGGTCATCAGCCAAGTGCCTTTATCATTGAGCTATCTCTCCATCCCACAGACTTGGTCATGTTTTTTGAAATATTTATTTTATTTATTCATTTATTTGAGTGAGAGAAAGAAACAGATAGAGAGTGAATGGGTGCACCCGGGGCCTCTAGCCCTGTATCTGGCTTTATGTGGGTACTGGGGAATTGAACATGAGTCCTTTGGCCCTGCTGGCAAGTGACTTAACCACTAAGCCATATCTCCAGAGAGAGAATAGGTCACTTTTAAATGCAAGTGAAGCAAAAGCTTTGTTTAAAACAGGATAGACAATGTTTTGTGGAGATTTGTATGATTTTTAAAAAATAGTACAGATAATTAAAAGTCAATTTACATTTGTTTTGCAAGTTAATAGCCCCTTACAAAACTGCAAGAAGTTCTCACAGAAATACAGTGACAGGAAATTAGCTTTGTTCATTTTACAATGATTTTGTGATTTCATTTTGCTGCTTCTTTCTCAATCTCTCTTAGTCGTTCATTATTTACCAGAGAACACTCCGTCCCTAAATATAGCAACCAAAAGTTGAAATCCCATTATATGTGGGATTTACTCTTTTCTTACTTTAAAATATGATGCAAAATCTAAGCAGCTGTGTCTGAATCAAGTGTCCACTTAACTTATCAGAAATGCTATTTATTATTGAGGAAACATCTGGTAAAAGATTTTGTGTAATCAAACATATAATGCTCTGTCTGAGAATTCTCTCCCAAAGGTAGGTGTCTAACAATCAGAGAAGCACAAGCAGAAGATTATCTGAGTGCCATTTGAAAGGTTATGAAAACATGCCCTCTCAATAGCTCACAACGGGACTCAGAATAGCAAGTACTTTGTTGTGCTTGGGGCATTAATTTTTAAAGGACTGAATAGTAGTACCTGAGGTCTGATACATGAAGGGAATCCAGAAATGTGAACCTGGAATTTGGAACTCTTCTTTTCTTTTTTTTTTTTTTTTTTCTTTCTTTCTTTATTTTTTTTTTGGGGGGGGGGAGAGAAACACAGAGAGAGAGACAGAGATAGAGGGAGAGGGAGACAGATAGAGAATGGGAGCGCCAGCAGTCTCTGCTGCGAACGAAATCCAGATGCGTGCGCACCCTTGTGGTCAAGTGCAGCATTGTGCCCCTTTGCATCTGGCTAAAGGTGGGACCTGGAGATTGGAACCGCTGGAGATTGGAACCAGTGTTCTTAGGCTTAGGAGGCAGGCACTTTAACCGCTAAGCTAAGCCATCTCTCCAGCCCTCTCTTCTTTATTTTTGCAGTAACATCTCACTGTAGTCCAGGCTAACCTAGAATTCACTCTGTAGCCTAGGCTGGCTTTGAATCCATGCCAATCCTTCTATCTCAGCATTCTAAATGCTGGCATACACTACAATACCAAGCGGCATTTGTAGCTAACCTTTCCCAATCTTTTATTTCTTTTATTTCTTAACTGAGTGCCTGAAAATATGGACAGAATATCAGAGTAATTCAAAAGTTTAAAAGAAACAAAAATTGAACTTCATTGACATCAAAATAAGAATGTAATTTATTGGGGGATGGAGAGAAGGTTTAGTGGTTAGAGGTGGCTCCTTGCAAAACCTGACTGCCCAGTTAAATTTCCCAGTACCCATGTAAAACCGGGTGCACAAAATGGCATGTAGCAGTAAGCTTCAGATCCACAGAGATGAACTTCCAAACCAGGCACAGTTAAGGAAGAAGGGATATTTATTGAAGCTTACAGATCCTGAGGAAGTTCCATGATGGTAGACAAAGTTGGTCCCCTCCTAAAAGGACCAGCCAGAGAGAGAGAAAAAGCCAAAATCCAAATGCCAAACCACATAGCACCCTTCAGGATCTCCAACTAAGCACTTTGCATATCTTTGGATTTGAATTTCAAATCCCCTCCCACACCTTAGGGCTGGGACCCTAAGATGCATGCAGTGACACCTCCTCCAGCCAGGTGGCTGCAGATCTAAATTACAAACTTTAATAAAACACTGAATATATTGGAGGTCATGTATTCAAACTACCACATGGAGCATGTATGAAAAACTTGTTTGCAAAAAGCCGGGCATGGTGGTGCATGCCTTTAATCCCAGAACTCGGGATGCAGAGGTAGGAGGATCACCATGAGTTTGAGGCCATCCTGAGAATACAGAGTGAATTCCAGGTCAGCCTGAACTAGAGTGAGACCCTACCTCGAAAAACCAAAATAAATAAATAAATAAAAATTTGTTTGCAGCAGCAAGAGGCTCTGTACTGCTCATTCTCTCTCTCTCTCTCTCTCTCTCTCTCTCTCTCTCTCTCTCTCTCTCACACACACACACACACACACAAACACACACAACCACATAAATTAAACTTGGAAGCATTGTACCTTGTTCATCCCATCCTGTGTCATCTATGTGCTTTGTGAGATGTGAGACTGAAATAGTTTTTCTAATATAAGCAATTGGTAAATACTGTATTCGACAAAAGAGGTCCCAAGTGTTAAAGATTATGTTCTTACTTTCATGATGAATAGAACATGTGCATGCATGTGAATACATATTGAAATGATATTTTACTGGCTACATTATTATTAGTTTTAATTATTCTAAAACATTTATTCACATTATGTTTTCTAAGTAAATTTCTATATCATCTGCCATGTGAGATGTGTTTAACATATCCATCACCTCATGTAAGCACTTAATAGCTACTACCAGAGCAATTAATAGGTACTACCATTTCAAATGTATGTAATATTATACTAAGCCAATATTGCCATGTGGTGTTGGAGAGATGGCTCATCAGTTAAAGCACTTGCCTGCAAAGCCTCACAACCTGCTTTCAATTCCCCATTACCCACATAAAGCCAGATACACAAGGTGGCCCATGCATCTGGAGTTCATTTGTAGTGGCTGGAGGCCCTGACACATACCCATTCTCTCTCTCTCTCTCTCTCTCCCCCATCTCATCTCTCTTCTCTTTCTGCTTTCAAATAAATAAAATATTAAAAAATTTTTATGAGTTTAATTTTATTTCCAGTTACCTAGAACTGAAGGATTATTTAATTTAATAAATATCTCCCCTTTTCTTTAAATGCGTTAGCATTTCTGTTTCTAAGTGTACATGTAAGATTGTATAGTATTTTCCTTTCCTGGTTTATTTCACTTAGCCTAAATATTCAAGGTTCAGTCCTGTCACAAATAGCAAAATTTCTACTTTTATTTCTGATTAATAGTCCATTGTACCCCTTCATTTTACTTCATGAATAATATATTATTATATGTACAAGTATGTGCATTGATGCAAAATTTTATTTGGGTATATATGATATAATAACTACACATACATATATGTATAAATGGATCATTGAATTTTCTTCCCATATCTTGACTTCTGAATTATGCTGAAAAAAAAAAAAAATTGTAGGTGTCTGTGAGATTCTAATTTCTGTTGTTTGGATAAAATAGTCAAAATCAGGAATGATGACTCATACAATAATCCTATTACTTTTCCTGCTGTATGTTTCTTTCTATAATACTTATACTAATTTATATTCCATTAATGCTCGGGTATTTTTTGTCGATACTTGTTATGTGTTTGCTTTATGTAATTGCTATTCTAACAGGTTTGAGGTGATATCTCCACATGTATTACTTCTGTCAATTTAAAGAAAATGTGCTAATACTGCATTCTGGAGAGATCTAAAACCTCAATTTGTGATATAACATCATCAAAAGAGAGGTATTGAGTTATTTTTGAAGCTATGAGACTAATTATTCAAATTGGATAAAAATCAATAATGCTACACCTAATCTATAGAGTGCTCACACACAGCAATCAACAGGGACCAATCTGAGAAACACTTATATGTACCCTTATTATTCCCTCAAAACAAATAAATCTATTACACACACACATGCATACACATATACATGTATGTATGTATGTGTATATATATATATATATATATATATATATATATATATATATATATATATATATATATATATATATATATACAGAGAGAAAGAGAGAGAGAGAGAAGATGGGCAGATTAGGACTGCTGTGCATGGTTCATACACTATAAGGTGCCTAGCACTGACCTGTTTCATCATGGAACACTAACTGAGTTAGACCTGAGCCCAGAAAAGTGATAAAGATGAAGAAAACATATTTTTTTTCTGTCTTTCTAAATGTCTTGAGTGCCATGATTGCAGGCTGCACTATCACTCCTGGTTTCATGATGTCTTTTAATGACTAAAAGACTATGCTTGACTGTCCAGATCCCACATCAGCCAGATGCACAAAAGTGAGGCAAGCGCAACTTCGCACATGCCCAGTCGATGGTACATGTGTGTGTGTGTGCAAGTGGCTGAGGCCCCGGTGTGCCAAATCTCTCTCTCTCTCTCTCTCTCTCTCTCTCTCTTGCTTTCTCTAAAAACAAAACAAAGAAAAAAAAAAAAGTGGCTACAGAGAGATGACTTAGCAATTAAAGTGCTTGCTTGCAAAGCCTGATGACTTGAGTTCAATTCCCAAGTACCAAATTTAGATGCAGTTCATTTGCATTGACAAGAGGCCCTGATTCTCTGTCTCCTTCCCTTCACTGAGTGGATCTCATAGCCAATCGGAGAGCCATCTCTCCATCCATCAATATTAGCATCAAATTGGCATTTTTATCTGAATATATGCTAGACATATTAAAAGATTGCTTTACATGTAAATTAATTACCTACTGCTTAAAAGAAAGACTGGAACAGCCACGGAGCCACTCTGAGGCATAATTCCCCATTGGCCCACAGGGACTGACTGAAACTGTCATGATCCCACACTAACTACCTCCTCTTAGGAGGACCCCTCGCTAGAGTAATGGGAGTTGGAAGGAGGGGACAGTGGTATATAACCTGTTATAATATATGCAAAATATACAATACATCTTTGTAAATATCATTACTCTCATTGTTTTTCACCTAAGATCAATTTGTATCATAAGTACAATAAATTGATATTGAAACAGAAAAGGTAATGCCATACCCATAACTGACAATATAAGAGCAAACTTGAAATTCAGTGTCTTGATTTTTCACAATAAATCCTTAACCTGGAAGCTGAGTTTTTCTGTCTGCATCTGGATTGAGTCTGACTGCATTCGGTCTCCAATCATATTTTATGCTGTTTCTAAAACACAGTCTTTCCCAACTGAGCCAATATAAGTTCTAAAATCACATAAAAGTCAAACCTTTCAAAAAATATTTTCTGAACTCTTTGTTTATATGTTATAAGCCATTTTCAGTTTTCATTTGTATCCATGTGTAATTTCAACACTAGTGGTATAATCAGCCTTCATGTATCCTATTTAAAATTTTACTTTCACCATATTTTTAATATATACTTTATATAATAAAAACTCCTTCATAATTCAGAATGTGCACTCATTATCACAAAAAACAATGTGTAATATTCCTATTTTAAAGGGTGTATAATATATACTTATAACAAAAAGTATCCATTGAACTATAAAAATATAGTAAAAGCATTATAATTTAGAATTTAGCTTTATTTATTCATGTCCATTGGATTTTTGTCCATAACTAAATGCTGCAAAATATTTGATCCATTATGTCAAACTTTAAATCTATTTTACTTCCATAAATCTTTGATATTATGGAGAACTTAACACTTACATATTGTGATACATACATAAAATTACTGATATCAAGTGTTTGGAGTATGTGTATGTGAGTTGAATGCTAGGGACATAAAAACATTTAAGGCAGAAATTTCTGGGTGCCTCTTGCAAGGATGACATTTTTTTTTCTTTACTTTCTTTTTTTTTTTTTTTTTTTTTTTTTTTGTAATTTTTGAGAGAGAGAGAGAGAGAGAGAGAGAATGGGTGTGCCAGGGACTCTCAGCCTCTATGAATGAACTCCAGACGTGTACGCATGTGTGACATTGCACTCCTGCGTCACTTTTGCGTCTGGCTAAACGTGGGACCTGCAGATTCAAATGGACAATCTTGGGCTTTTCTGGCAGGCAACTTGACCACTAAGCCATTTCTCCAGCCCAGGATGACATTTTCTATTTCACTTGTGCATTCACAGTGCAAAAGGTTGGAGGAATACGATGAGAGAAAACATACAGGAAAATCAAAAGGATTTTTTTTGAAAAAGAATTATATTCCATGTTAACAAAATTTACATAGTCACTATAACATGTTAAGACAAATTAACATGGGATACTGTTATTATTAAGATATAAAACTTTAAAAATATGCTAGACCTCTAGTAGGCTGTGTGGGCTCTATAGAAGTCATAGTCTAATTTACTGTTTGTCTTGCCATGACACATAGGTCCAGAAAATTCAAAATGGAATTGAAAATGTTATCACGAACTCTTACCCAAGTGATCCACTAGCAAATATTTTGGCTCATATCCATGTGAAATTTAGAAATTGTCTTTATTTTTCCTATAATAGGAAACAAGATTGATTTCTATCACATTTCATTTCTTATAGAGAAGAATTTGTTCTAAAGGAGGATATCTGGACAAAACACCAAAACCAGACGCAGCTTGATGGAGGAAAGGGATTATTTTGGCTTACAGCTTCTAGGGAAAGTTTCACGGTGGTGGAGAAAGCAAGGCAGAGCAGAATCTCGGGCACCACATCTTATCACATGACCAGGGATGAAGCTGCCAATGTGAGCGAGTCTGAACACATGATGGGCTGTAATAATAAACCCCCAGGCCTGTCCTCTTCTCCAACAGTGCTCAGTTTACCAAGGTCCAACCAGCTGGGGATTAAGTACAAGTTTTACAGACAAATAATGTTAGGGAAGACATTTGGCGTTCAAACCATCACAGAGATGCATCAGTTTCCATCAGAAATAGAGCACTGATTTTACTGAACTGAAATTCTAGCATGACACTGATCTACTTTGTGCTTCCAATGCATTGGAGAAAAAAAAAAAAAACAGGCAAAGTAGAGCGTTACAATGCTAGGTAGAGTTCTGAGCGTGTTCACGTAGGGTAATCGCTGCCCTGTAGTGTAGGTGAGGAAGGTCTCTGAGACTATCGCCTGACAATTCTGCATCACTAATGTTATGCACAACATGTAGACATCCAAGTCAGTGTTCTGAGTCATTCTCTATTGGTTACAAAATCAGAGCCAGACATGCCTGCACTGCAAAGGCTTTCAACATCATGTTAGCATAGCTCTGGACCAAGGTTTGGAAATCTATCTTCTCTTGACCTCAAGCTTAGTACAGGAATTTCTTTTTTTGAGCCTCTTTTTTTCCAACTCATTATGTTTTCAGTCACTGGAGACAATAGTGGCTTCTTATCTTTTTATCAACTAAGAAAGATATCCCTGCCTCCCGTTGGCAGATTTGTGTTTTCAATGTGTGTGCTCTTCTTGCATGGGGTGATGTCATGGGTTTGGGGGATGGGAGGCATGATTTTCTTTGAGAATGAAAAGCTCTTTCCAGACATCAAAAAAAAAAAAAAAAAAATCTGCGAAAAAGGAGAAGGGATACATAAGACTATAACCTTTGTTAATTTTTTTGAAAATCACTAGAAAACTTCAATAAGTCAATTGAGACATTTCCAATAGCATTGTTTATTTGCATGGGAGATCAAAATAAGTATCTATGAACCCCGAATAGATAAGGTACCAAGAATCCAATGAAAGGATTATGTCCATGTCCTGCTTGGGGAATAAAAGAGATTTGGGAGAATATGCACAGAAACATAAGTTATTCATAGTCAAGGAGCACTAACTTTATGGGGGGGTTGATGCATATGCATACATGTCTGCATGGTCATGGGTATACATGTGTGAGTACATGTACATCTGAGTATGCATGCATGTATAAGCCAGCAAACAACTTTGGGCTTCAGGCATTGTCTTCAGGAATGCAATACAATTCCTTTCAGTCTCCTCTTTCCCTGGAGCATTCCAATTAGATGACCTTTGCTGGTCTGGTCAGGAAGTCCCAGGAAGCTGCGTGTGTCCACGGTGGTTCTGCGATTGCAGGTGGTTACCACACTGAACATTTTACATGGTGTATCGGTTACTTTCGCTTTGCTGGGACAAACAACCAACCCGACATGGATTATCAGAGAAAAGGGTTTATTTTGGTTTACAGTTGTGAGGGGAAGTTTCACCATGGCAGAGAGAGCATGGCAAAGCAGGCAGCTGTGTAAGTGGATCTTGTCATAGCAGAAGGAAAAAATGTACTCTAAGTGAGGTATCCTGGAAAATCCCAATGGCCCACCTCCAATGACACAGCATCTCCAGCAAGGTTCTACCATTTGGGAACAAAGTAAGAAGCTCAGTCATAAACACTTGAGGCCATGGGGGCATTTTACATTCAAACTATGACACGTGGATCCTTGGGTGTCAAACCCAAGTCTTTGTGCTTCGAAGACATTTTATAACTTAGCTATCAACTCAGCCCCTGAAAATGGTAGCTTTTAGGAAGCAGTCCATATTAATCTGTCTATACCTTGTCCTTTCATTCAAATTGTGATTTCTAGATTATACACACCCTTTGTGAAAGGGCAGAAACATAGGATCAATGATTTCTAGTAGCCCAAATACAACTGAGCATCAGAAATAAATCCTTAACCCTATAAACTTAAAGTGCTGTTGTAAGGGGACAAACTGCTTCTAAAATTAGAGAGTCCAAATTTCCTTCACAAGAAGTAGTGATTTAAATCTCTTGGTTCTTATTAAAAAATAGGGATGAAAAGTTACTAAGGGGGGCCTGGAGAGATGGCTTAGCAGTTAAGGCATTTGCCTGTGAAGCCAAAGGATCCTGGTTGGATTCTCCAGGAGCCACATAAGCCAGATGCACAAGGGGCACATGCATATGCAGTTCGTTTGCAGTGGTTAGAGGCCCTGGCATGCCCATTCTCTCTGTGTCTGCCTCTCTTCTATCTCTCTCTCTGCTTGCAAATAAATAAATAAATAACTTAATTAATTAATTAAATAAATAATATTTTTAAGTTACTAAAGATTCCAAGACTAAGTATTGCAGTTACCCATGTAAATACTTTTCAGCGAAAATAAAAAAGCTGAAAAAAGGTTAGGTGAAGTGCTTATCTTGAATCAAGAGGACCTAAGTTCATATCCTAAAGGTCATGTAAAAAAATCTGGATTTGGTAACATATTCTGGGTAGGCAAATATAGCTGGCTACTTTGGACTCACTGGCCAGTCAGTCCTGCCCTCCCAATTAAGTATTCCCAGGCCACCAAGACAACACCTTGTCTCAAATAAATCAATATAAAGTTTGCAGCTCCTGAGGAATGACACTCTTTGTTGTCATCTGTCCACAAAATGAACACACATGTGCATATGTACACGCATACACACACACACGCACACACACACACACACACACACACACACACACACACGAACAGTAAGCTGGAAGGTGAAAGGGCAGCCTTGCAATCCTTATTCCTTTCCTCCTTTCATGTTACATTTCTTACCTTCTTTCCTCCCTTCCCTTTTTTTCCGTTCATCCCTTCATTTCTTTGTTTCCTTCGAGTATGCTTCAGCATACTCTCAAAGACTGCTGGGAATACACTTGAAGTTTTAGAACTTGAACATTGCCTTAATATACTGGATGTGAGGTAGTCATCCGATGAAGCCTGCACAGTGAAGCTATTTTGAGGCTCACCATCCACACACTTCTTTCTAGAGAGTCATTTTTCCATGTGTTCACAGAAAACTAGCACTTTATTTATTTTTTTGGGGGAAGGGAGGTAGGGTCTCGCTCTATCCCAGGCTAACCTGGAATTCACTATGTAGTATCAGGGTGGCCTTGAACTCATGGCAATCCTCTTACCTCTGACTCCTGAGTGCTGGGATTAAAAGCGTGTGCCACCACACCCAGCTTGACTATATTTCTAAAATAAAGTATTAGTTATTCAAATACATGGAGGAACATTTGTGAAAAAAAAAAAATACTGAAAAGGAGGAAAATCTGTTTTGGCCTCAAAACCTAAGGGCATTCTTGGCCTTGGTGTTGGTGTAAGCTAGCTGTTTTATTTAATAGACATTGTGATATCACACACAGATGTAGTCGATAGTGGCTACTTAGGGGGCTCAGGAAAGCCAGGATCATTTGACTCCCAAGCTATAACATTTCATCTTTCTGCAGTTACAGAAGTTTGGATCACTTACTCAGCCAGGCTTGCAGCAGGCTTAACTCAAGTGAAGGCTTTCCTGGGAATGTCAATTTAAAACAGAAATCAACTTCCATTCTTTTTTTTTTTTTTTTTTAATTTTTTTCTTTGTCAAGATAGGGGTTTCAGTCTAGGCTGACCTGGAATTTACTATGTAGTGTCAGAGTGGCCTTGAACTCATGGCCATTGATCCTCCTACCTCTGCCTCCAGAATGCTGGGATTAAAGTCATGTGCCACTATGCCCAGCTACCTCCATTCTTAATAAAGATGATAAAACTAATCAAATTTATATAAAATTTGGAAGAAATTTTGAGAATGAAAGATTTTTTATATAATATTTTAAGGTGTTCTTAAAATAGCATTGTTAACAGTGCATTAATAATTAATTAATATAAATTTGAGCCACAAAGGCTACTAATAAAAAAATGAGCAGAGCATGGTGACAAAAGCTTTTAATCCTAGCTCTTGGAAGGCAGAGGTAGGAGGAACAATGTGAGTTTGAGGCCACTCTGAGACTACATAGTGAATTCCAGGTCAGCCTGTGCTAGAGCAGGACCCTACCTCAAAAAGAAAAAAAAAAAAATGGAAATGTTGAAACAATATAACCATTTATAGAGAAAACAAATTCTCAATATAACTATTCTTAAGCATTTGGGGAACATTTGGATAAGTAAATTTAAATTACATATGAGATTACTATTCATATCAATAAACAAATGACAATTATAATTCCAAAATATATAAAAATTACAACTGTTATACATGTAAAAAATTTAAAAAATAAACACATATGCTATGAGCATGTTTTTATAATACCTGAAAAGTATCTACTCCTGTCATGTTTATCCATAGATTTGTTACAATTCTATAAAAAATATAATACAATTGTGATGCATTGATTAAACTAATTTGAAATTCACAAGTTATTTTTCACAACTAGAATTCATGGGCATCCTTCTAGTTATTAAATGGTTTGCATAGTTATAGGTAAATCAGAAAAGTGTGTTCTAAATTTATGTCTTGCTTATATAAAAAACTGTTCATATATAAGAAAAATAAGTAAGTACAATTAATAGCAATAGAAGGTAGGAAAATTCAGGAATTATATTCCTAAGGGAGTTATGGAAGATATAGGTAAACATCATTGGTATTAAACAAATTTAAGTAAAGGTCATAACAATATTGCCTTCTACATTGTTTTGACAGCAGATATTAGTAAATTTGAAGATTCCAGGGGATGAAGTGGATATTACTGATGTTCAAATGTGCATTAATATAATAGAAGTGTCATTTTCATTGATATCCTAGTAAAGTTGAAGAATTTCATACTCCAGCATCTTAAAATATTGCTTCTAAATATTTACAAGAGAATATTTTTCTGCCAATGCTTACTCAGAAAATCAAACAAATATATTCCCACTAGCACTCTCCAAAGTGGTCAAAAAATATACAATAATCATAAGGAGAATGGTTAAGATCCCATAATGAAATGTATACATTTATTTAATTGAACACATTATTGTGGCTAGCTCACTGATTATAATGTAAACACTTTTCATATGAAATCAGCATGAAACGCTTTCATCAACATACCATGAAATATTACATGTAAATTCATAATGAAGTCATATATAAAACTAAGATATTGTGGGGCTGGAAAGATGGCTTAGTGGTTAACGTGCCTGCCTGCTACCTGCTAAGCCTAAGAACGCCCGTTGATTCTCCAGGTCCCATGTGTAGCCAAATGCAAAAAGTGACGCAATCCTGCACTTGCCCACAACGGGGAGCATGAGTTTGGAGTTCGTTCACAGTGGCTCAGAGGCTGCTGGCACACCCATTCTCTAACTCTCTCTCTCTCTAACTCTCTCCAAAATAAATAAATAAATAAATAAATAAATAAATAAATAAATAAGACATTGTGAAGTAAAATTAAGTAGTAATGGATGACAAATAGGAAGTAAAACTTCATATTTCTGTTAATCTCATGATATCACATGTGGTAGTGCTTATTTTAATAATAGTGACTATACAAATAAAACTCATGATATAAAGCATATATGTATTGGATTAGAATAAGAAGATTGTTTATATTTGGACCATGGGGAGAATATTATCTCATACTATAAACACTTGTAGAAACAATGCATGTGTGACAGAGACTGTGTGAAGATTGCATAGTGACCACAGAGCTTACTTTTTTTTACCATTCCCTACACATGCATGCAGGTGCATACACACACACACACACACACACACACACACACACACACACCGTTTGTCATTAGTTTAAAGATACCCAATTCACCGGCAATTACTTTCACCTTTTTGTTCATTATTTCCTAGATATTTGATATGTCCCAAATATATAAAAAATTTGTGTTCAAATATAAAGTGCTTCATACTGGAGTCATAGGCTCAACCTTCTGTTTTGTATCTGATGCTCTGCATTTCTTGTGTCACCATTTACAACAGTGACTTATTTCTTGCATAATTCTAAAACAATATGTGAGCTGACTATAATATATTGAGATTGTTTAATCTAAAAGGACATTAGGTTATTTCCTGTGTTTGAATGTTTGGAAACAATCTTTCATGCATTATACATGGCTGAAAGGTGACAGTTTATCAGTGATGTAAATACAGTCACCTCCAGCATAAGAGTTATGGGCATGCTGAAATTGAGTAGATATTATCAAATGCCTCCTCAAGGTAGTACAGGTTTACACATCCAGTGACATTGGAGGACTGAATTATTAACACTTGGGATTAGAATAATCATTTTTAGTAATGATATCCATTGTGATTGGCAAATACAGGAGTTATCTCAATTTACTAAATAATCACATACAAAAATATTTGAGTTTGGTGCTGTTTTGTGTCATGAAAGGAGATGATACTGTGTGTGTGGACATGCATGCTTGCTTATGGGGTCCTTTACATCATCTACTTACTTTATAGGAAACTGTCTAATCTCATTTTATTTCTATTCTTTGGGGAAAGCTTTGGTAAAGTACAACTTTTATTAACTGGCATACTTGATTTATACAAATTAATTTTGACTAAATTTTAATTTCAGAATTTAAAAATTGTTATACATACATATATATATTTGTAGTATTTATTTAAGTTATGCAGATTTACATTTAATCTTTTTAAGAAATATTTACAGCAAAGTGTGGTATCCCATGCCTTCAATCCCAGCACTCAAGAGACAGAAGCAGGAGGATCACTATGAGTTCGAGGCCACCCTGAGACTACATAATGAATTCCAGGTCAGTCTGGGCTGGAGTGAGACCCTACCTCAAAACAAAACAAAACAAAACAAAACAAAACAAAACAAAACAAAAAACAGAAATATCATTTAGATATATTTTTATAATTTTTATTAGCTCTTTTTATTATGTTTTCCTTAGAATTATATTTTCATTACCTTCTTATTTCTGGGACAGAATACCAGAAGCAAATCATGGCCAGATCAAGTGTTTGTTGTCAGGGCTACTAAAAAGACAGAGGGGAATGCCTTTTCACCTTAGGTAGAGCAGGCAGGATCATACTAAAGAAAGTATTTGGGGCTGGAGAGATGGCTTAGGGGTTAAGACGCCTGCCTCCTAAGCCTAAGAACACTGGTTCCAATCTCCAGCGGTTCCAATCTCCAGGTCCCACGTTTAGCCAGATGCAAAGTGACGCAAGGGCCAATGCCGCACTTGACCACAAGGGGGCGCGCACATCTGGATTTCGTTCGCAGCAGCTGAGACACTGCTGGTGCGCCCACCTCTATCTCTCTCTCGCTCTCTGTCTGTCTCTGTCTCTGTCTCTGTCTCTCTCTCTCTCTCTCTCTCTCTCTCTCTCTCTCTCTGTGTGTCTCTCCAAAAAAATAATAAAAAATAAAAAGTTAAAAAAAAAAAAAAAGAAAGAAAGTATTTGACCCAAGTCCATCCTAATTAACCAGTGACACCCTGAGGGAACTTCTAGGAGCATGAGTGACTAAAGGCAGCTGCTCCACTGGCGAGCTCCGTGTCTCTTAGGTGACTTACAGGTAGTTCCACAGCTAGAGAGTTCCACTTGCTTCCTAGAGCATTCAGAAAAGCTGCATAGCTGGTTTCTCACAGGTATGGGCAACTCATGAAAATACGCATGACCAAACAAGTCTGTGGGCAACTGAGAGGCACATGTGTTGACAAAGAGTCCCCAATAGTAAAATGTGTACCTCATACATGCCCTCACAGGTGGAGGAGCCTTCCAGTGGGTGTCATGAACATTCACGAGTCTCATCCGGTTTTGGATCTCCCTCCCCTGCTGGTGGGCTGTCCCCAAAGGGGAAGGCTCTAAATCCAATCGGAAAATAGTTGCACCCATAGCAGCCTTGCGAATAGCTGTTACAACAGTCTGCACATCTTTCCTGCACGCTGACAGTGTAATATACAGGGCCCAGAGCCAAGCATGACTATTAGTGACAATCCCCCCCCCCCGCCCCCCACGCAGCAGCCAGAACAGTGCCTTCTGGCAATATGAACGTTTGCCAGGAGAAAGCTTCCAGCCAGGTTCTATTTGGATTTCCCTGATTCCTACAACCAAAGCATGCGGTGACTTCAACAATAGGGGCCTTGCCATGTGGTTCTAACCCACTTTCCACCCGCTCTTCTGTGAATGTCCCTGAGCCACATTGGGTTCGTTTTAGGTCTACTTGAGTGATGAGGTCTCGGGAGCCTCTGTGTCTCTGGATATCTGGTTTGGTAGGAGTTGAGGGTTCTCTGTGTCTCTCTCCTTCAGCCATGTGCTGGTTTCAGGTTCACCAAGAAAGCTGCAATCTTGCCCATTTCCCCCATTACTCTATGGTTTCAGCTAAGGCCCTGGTAAGGTACAATAGGCTGATCCTCCCCTCAAGTTCAGCGTCCATCTGAAAAAGAGAAGCAAGTTCTCCAGCGGAGAAAGAAGTCACCATTGAAGGCTCCGGATTCTCACAGAATCAGAAAGCATAAGGAAGAATTGAAGTTTTTTTTTTTTTTTTTTTTTTTTTTTTTTTAATTTGGGTTATGGAACGTTGAGGCAATTAACTTGAAAAACTGGACTGTATCAACTAAAAGATGTTGCTACTGTACTGGTCTGACTTTTCTTTGCTGAAATAAAATATCTGAAATAAACACGTTGAGGTAGGAATGAGTTTTTTTCTGGTCTTGTTTAAAGAGATCTCATTTGATCAAAACTGAGATGACATGCGATGTGGAGCTTCTCATACCATGGCATCCAGGGAGCAGGGAGAGAGGGAGTGAGAGAGAGAGAGAGAGAAAAAGAGAGAGAGAAAAAAAGAAAGAAAGAGAGAGAGAGAGGGAGGGAGGAAGGGAGAATGAGGGAGAGATCAAGCCTCCTGTAGGCTCACTGCTGTCTCTCCTTGTGCTCGCATGGGGCACAAGCTTTGGGACAGTGCTACACAATTCAGAGCAGAACTTCATGCCTTAGCTCGTGCTTTCTAGAATACCTTCACAACGAAACCCACATGCAGGCTTCAATCACCTCTGGGGAACTTCTCAGTCTAATTAAGTTGATTATCATGAATGACCTTCACAGATACCCTGTTACTTCATACATAAAATTTTACAGCAGTTTGCTGCATATTACCATAAAAAGAACATGTTCAAAAATCCAAAGGTAGTAAATGTACTTCCATAGTAATTCTTAATTTGCCTTTCTTTTATCTTTCATCGTGAATATACTCTATTATCCCTTTTACCTATATTTTAATCTATTAAAGTTTTTCTTATTATTCCTGTGTATTATCTATAAGTATGTACACATTGATATAAAATACATCATAATTAAAATAATTATTTTTGCAAAGAACATAGTTATTGTTCCAGTAGTATCCAACACACCAAAAATTAATGATTTTGACTATGTGATCATCATTAGTTTGAACACATATTTTTTCAAATATCAGAGATAAGTTTAGAAATTTTGTCACATTTATTATGCCTTTATAATTATTAAAAATTATTTTTCTAGAATTTTCATAAATTAATGTGTTTCTACTTTATGTGACTACCTATTGTTTGCATATTCATATCTATTTCATATGGTGATATTATGCTTTTGTTTCTATGTTAATTGAATAGGAAATTGGATGCATATGTCTTATAAAACAGTCATACATATTCTAGAGTTAACAAATTGCTAAAATTTTTTGGCATCATTATTCAACTACTTCAAACACAATTAAAAGTCAACGCTGAGTAAATAAGGCAACTCAAAGACTATCTACAAGAAACAATATTTAGAATTTATATTTAACAAGTCTTATTACTCCAAGCAGTAAAAAAAAAATGCAAACCTAATGAGCCTAGTAAATTGGTGATGAAAAAAATGTAACAGAAACTAATGAATCCAGAGAATATCATAGATCACGACATGTTATTTCCAGACTGTTAAACATGACGATTATGAACAATTGCAGGTGCTTAAAGTCTCCATGACTTCATAAACCATTAATTAAACAATGAGTGTCAGAATAAAATCCCTTACTGCTTCTCAAAAAAGGTGCACGACCAAATATATCTGAACCTCTCTCCCCTCGAGACAGCTAAAACTGTAAATTTATATCAGTTACCAGCAGCTTATGAATTGGAATAATAAATACAGATGTCTGGGGTCCCAACTATATCAGTAATACCCACAAGATTTTGACCTCATTGCTACCTCAGTGCACTACCTTATAGGAGAGAATTTGTAAAAAACAGTTGCTGTGTCCATTACGACTGGTAATTTAATACCCATCACCTTGACTAGGCCATGATGATGGCCAAATACAACATCAAACACTCTTCTTGATGTTTCTTTGAAGGTGTTTTTTTTTGGGGGGAAAGTAACATTTAAATCTATTATTTACTAAAACAAATTACTATAAAGAAGTGAGGGCTAGAGAGATGGCTTAGCTGTTAAGGCGCCTGCCTGCTAAGCCTAAGAATGCCAGTTCCAATCTCCAGGTCCCATGTTTAGCCAGATGCAAAATGACGCAAGAGTGCAATGCCGCACTTGCCCACAAGGGGGCACACATGTCTGGAGTTGGTTCACAGTGGCTGAGAGGTTGCTGGTGTGCCCATTCTCTATCTTCCTCTCCCTCTCTCTCTGTCTCTCTCTGTGTCTCTCTCCAAAATAAAAATAAATATAAAGAAGTGAATGAACTCACCGATCAATGAAAGGCATGCATTGAACACTGCCAAAGCATGCTCTTGGGACTTGAATCCCAGCACTGAATTGCCTTGATATGCAGCCTGTCAGCACCTCTTGAAGACTCTGTGCTTCACAACTACTGTAATCAGAGGAGCTAATGCATACAATAACCACATGGGTTATGTTTTCCTGAAGGAGACAAAGAAATCTATTCAAGACAATCTGATTAGCCTTCAGCTTTTATATTTGTTTCCCCCTACTTTACATTCTGTACATAGTAGCACAAAGACCTATGAACACACACCATCCTCAGCCCCAGAAAGAATGGAAATGCTCTGCGGCTCCTGCCAGGAATCAGAGGACTCAAGAAACAACGTGCCTCAAGAACTGCTTTTACTTTCTCCTGACCTTGTTTTATCCCCTTTATAACTCATTTTCAGCCTCATTTTGTAGATACTTGCAAGTCAATGCTGTGAAGAATTCTCATTTCAATTCTCTTTTCACATAAAATCTCTCCTTAATTCCAAAATAGTATTGATATGACAATTTAATGCTTCATACAGGTTCAAGATTGGGCCTCATCTATGTTCTCTTGATATTTCTGTCTATGAGTGACTTTCTTTCTTTGAAAACCTGATTAGTAATTTATTCCTTTAGACAAAGAGAATGTTGCTATGTTTTTTTTTTTTTTTTTTTTTTTCTGTGTAGTCTGAGGTGGTTATCTGTCAGGTCTCTTGCTGGAACATGGAAGTTTCCTTCATTCGCTGGCCCTGAGACTCTTCCTGGGATTCTATTGAATATGCAAGGGTTTATCTCTGATATATACATCTGTATAAGTCACTAGGAATGGTCTCCATCCTCTTCTCCACTGACGATACACTTAATGTTGCAGACTCTGAGGGTAGTGTAGGACTGAACAGACTCTCCCCTGGAATCAATGGTCTGAGCATTTGAATGGTTTGTGGCCCCTGAAAAGTGACTTATCAGCCTAAATCAAATTGGAGTATTAATCAACCTTAAACTATTGGAGTCTATCCAAACTCTCAGGAGGAATTTGTCCTCTGTAAATATTGACCTTTCTTGCACTGAAACCTCAAACACACTCTGCTTCTTTCTCTCTCCTTATGCCTGAGACTCTCCAAACTCATTCTAAGGCCTTCAAGCTATCCTTAACTCTTTAATATTTTCTTTACTCAGGACAACCACAAAGACTGTAACAGCAAAGGACACTGGACTACAAGTTCAAGTATTCCTCTGGACCATCTGTGCTTACCTGTCCATGAGAACTGCTAAGCACACTAGATACAATTGTCATAGAACCTCAACAACTTTTTAAATTATCCCCCAAAGTTCTGGTTCCACGTTTATCTGGCTATTTTCTCACAAATAATCTCATTTCCAGAGTAAAAAAAAATCATGTGATATTATTTGTCCTTCTTAACCACTTAACTTATCTCTTCCAGGCTAGGATAGATAACATAGTTTTAGCTTCCCTAATTTATTATAAAGAGTTTATGTTCCTTGCTAGATAATCAAAGAATAGCCCTTGGTGTGCTATACTCCTAAACTATTGAATGGACTTGACAGCTCACTGCAGTAATCGCCATTCTCACAGCTCCAAACCCGTCTGAAAGCCCGAGTTCGCCACACATGCCACATTTACTTTTGTTCCAAACACAACATTTGAAAAGTACTATGGGACAGCTCAGACTTCAGTAGTAGATTCTTCTCCAGCATAAGAATTTGCTGTACTTGTGTGTTCCTGTCTCTCTCTTTCCCTCTCTCTCCTTTTCCCTCTCTCTCTCTGTTTGAAGTTGATTTACTATTTTTAACTAATCATGCAAAGTTTGCATTCTTGTGTGTAGCTTTAAACATCTCTGCTCATTTACTTGAGTTCAATAAATGAATGATACATTGATTTTTGACTTTATTTTTATCCTTGATAGACCATATGTAAAAATGAAAATATTCATTTCTGTATTCTTTTTAACATATGCATATATTTTATATTTCATTTTACTTTTTTTAGACAAGAGTGAGAGCCAATTAGAGAGAAAAAGAATGGGCATGCCACAGCCTTCAGCCATTGCAAATGAACTCCAGATGCATGTACCCCTTGTGCATTTGGCTAACATGGGTCCTGGGGAATTCAACCTGAGTCCTTTGGCTTTGCAAGCAAATCCCTTAACCACTAAGCCATCCCTCCATCCCTTCTTCAGACTATTTTCATGGTGCATATAGCTGAAAAACCTCCACTGACACAAATATTCCTCAGTTTCTTTATCTGCTCATCTGCTGAAGACCTAGGTTTATTCCACAACAAGGTTCTGGTGAATAGCACTGGGATAAACCTGGATGCATCTGTGGTACGTCATCCTGGCGTATATCTGGAAATTGTACATCAGGGTCATGGGGTAGTTCTCCTTAAACTTTACAGAAGAACCTTCATGCTGATTTCCACTGTAGCTGGGCCAGTTATGCTCCCTTCAGCAGTATACATAGCTTCCTTTTCTCCCATATTTCCACAGGAGTTTGTTACTTACTTTCACAATGATAGCAATTCTTACTGAGGTAAGAGGGAATATTTAGGCAAAGTTTGTACTTCCCTAATTTGTAACGATATTTAAATAAGATGTTCATTAAATATCTGCACTTTATCTTTGGAGAACTGTCTATCCATTTCATTCGTCTGTTTGTTAAAAATCTTGTTTGTTGTTCTGGTGTTCTTTGTATATTCTAGATATTAATCCTCTATTAGATGTATACCTGGCAAATATTCATTGTCCTATTCTGTAGGTTGTTTTCTTTCACTCAATTGCTGCATTTTAATTTCATGAAGACCTGTTGGTCTATTCTTGTTATTATACTCTAGGCTATTAACATTATTTTCAGAAAATTCACATATGTGTGTGTGTGTGTATGTGTGTGTGTGTGTGTGTGTGTGTGTATGTATGTATCTTGGAGTGTTTACCATATGTTACCCTCTAATAGTTTCAGAGTTTTGCATATTACATTTAAGTGTTTGATGTATTTTTATTTGAATATTATATTAGGTTAGTAAGAGGAATTCATTCATCTTATGCATTTGGCTATTCTATATATAAATAAGAACATGTAAGGACAGAATTCAGAAATCCAATTTCCTTCAAAATACCTTTAAAAATAGAGTAAATCCAATCTAACCAAGAAAGTGAAAGACTTCTGTAATAAGGGAAATTTCAAAACTCTGTGAAAAGAAATTGAAAAAAGACACCACAAGATAGAAAGATCCCCCCATGCCCATAAATTGGCAGAATTAACACACTGAGAATGTCCATATTACCAAAAGTGATGTACAGATTCAACACAATCCCCATTAAAGATTCAATAGCATTCTTTCCTGAACTAGAGAAAACAACCTTATAATTCACATGGAAGAGCAAAAGATCATGAATCGACAAAAGCAATTCTGAACCAAAAGAGTAACCGTGGAGATACCACAATACCTAATTTGAACTAAAACTGTAAGTTCATAATATCAAAAAATGGCCTAATAACAAAAAAACAATTCTGAGCAAAAAGAGTACCACCGGAGGTACCACAATACCTAATTTGAACTGAAACTGCAGATCCATAATAACAAAAAAATGGTATAGTACTGGCATTAAAGTACTGGCATTATAAAGATATCATAATTAGTGGGCAAGAACAGAGGACTCAAAATTCAACCCACACAGCTTCAGACTCCTGTTTTGTTTTGGTCTTGGTTTTGCCAAAGATAACTTAAACACACATTGGAGGGAAGATCTCCTTGTCTCCCTCTTCTCACTACTTGCCTACACAGAGCCTCATGGTTACCGAGATATAAAAGCTTAGGCCACTGCCAATCATTTTTGGTAAACACATACTTCTGTGCATGTCTGCAGCCCGCACATGTATAAGATGAATACTGGGAGGTGGGTGTGATGCCATATACTTGTAATCATTGTGCTCAGTACACTAAGCAGCAATAACATTGCAAACCTGAGGCGGGCCTGAGATACATAATGAAATCAAGGCCATCTTAGTCTATGCAACAAAACCCTGTTTCAATATAAATAGCAAATCTATATACATGCAGACACACATACACACATCCAAAGATAACAGATTCTGATTAAAGAACCCATAAATTCAACTTTAAAGATAGAAGTATAATTTCCAATGTGATTAAGTATACTGCTATTGGATTAGAAATTAACTAAATATAATCATATCTGCTATTTCAGGAGTAGGAAAGCGAATATTATCCACACATGTTAATAAATAGAGGACAGCTACATGAAGACAAAGGCAGGTATTGAAGTGGTGGGACAACAGCCTGGGACTTCTGGAAACCACCAACGTCCATATGAAGAAAGAAAGGAACCATGTACTGGAGTCCCTACAGTAAGCATGGCTCTACCATCACTTTGATGTGTGCCTAGAGAAATGGATCTCAAACATCTGGTTTTATGAAATGCAAACAGATAAATGTCTGTTCTTTGAAGGTCGGATGTATGATTTTTATCAAGGTTATGATAATTTGTTAACTAATTCAGAGACACCACAGACAGTATGCATATGGAGGAGGATATTGGAGCGTCTAACGTCCCAACTTTATAATTTCCCAGCTTCACTTTACATATTTTCCTTTTCATTTTTGATCAAATTATTTTTTTACCAAATGGTGCCCCTACTTCACCTGTTAAGTATTTGTTTTTGCTTGTATTCTTTTATTGAGGTTGTATTTTTATTACATTTTTTGTTAACTTTTGCTATCCGAGCAGTTGTGGATTAATTAATTTTCACTACTTTTCAAAAGAAAAAAAAAAATAGAGCAGATCCCAAATTACTTCAACAGTGAATGAAGCCAAGTCACATTCGAACAACTTGGCCATAGGGATTCAGGGGAGGAAGATGTAGTCTATGGTGAGAGGAGGTTGACAGGTTGGAACCTGGAGCAGGAGGACAAAGAACTTCCTCCCATATGGTGAAAGCTGGATTTGGTGACAGACACCTGAAACGCAACTGTGGAGAGGTTGAGGAAGGAGGATCCTAAGTTCAAAGGCAGTCCCAGCTACACAGCCAGGCTTTTCTTCATCTCGGCACATTCCAGGATGTCTTCTGGAAGGAGGCATCTGTACTTGGTAAGTATCATAAGCACAGGTAGATTGACTTCTCTGGCTGAGGCTTTAAAAACACTATTTATTTGAAAGGAGAGAGAGAGGGGAGAACAAGAGAGAGGGAGAAATGGGTGTGCCCGAGCCTTTTGCCATGCAAAGGAACTCCATGTGCATGTGCCACTTTATGCATCTGCCTTTATGTGGTTACCATGGAATTGAAACAGGACATTGGGCTTTGTAACTAGGCACCTCTAATTGCTCAGCTATCTCTCCAGCTCCCCAGTTTAGGCAATTTCAGGGATGGATAGTACCATGAGACTTTAAGTTGAACCACATATCACATAATAGAAAATTTGGGGCCTGAGATGACATGGGGACCTGAGTTCAGATCCCCAGCAACCATGTAAAATGTTTGATGTGGAGGTATGTATCCATAATCACAGCACTGGGATGACATCTCTGTGCAAATGTGCCATGACCTTCCTGTATCTCTTTGTTGCTAAATCTCTTTGTGATTACATGGCATAGAATGTCTCTTGCCTCTGTTCCTCCTATGTGATCCATGGAATGAATACCCTGTGACTTCTTGTAATAGCCCACCCCCCTGTTTTACAGTAACTTTATGGTTTAACCCCCATCCGATTTTTTCCATGAACATCATGTGATTATTTCCAATAAAAAGCTGACACGAACAGTGCAATGCTACATCTCCAGGACCCAAACTCTAGGTGGAGTCCTGGTGGGCACTAGCTTTTATTTTCTTTGTTTTCTTTCTTTTTAACCCAATAAAACTTTGCTTCACATTCCACGCGTAGATGGTCTTACTTATGTGACACCGAACCCCATAACAATTTTCACATAGAACCGGTAAGTTCAATTATAATTTAGACATTGTCTTTGGGTCATTTTTAATATTATTTTTTTACAACAGAGACACAGGTAGTTATAGTTTCTATAAAAAGAAAGCACATATGAAATAGTATGTATGTGCTTGCAAGCAGGACACCTTATGAAAGTGTGCCTAGACTCGATTTACAAAAAGGAAATTATGCAATAGCATTGTGTTTTTTACTATGCATAATTGAATAATCACAGATTTTAAATTTAAAAGTAAAACTTTGAAATGTACGGTATAGTTCTTCTACTCATATTAAATTACTTTTATTTAAAAAAATAAACAGGTAGTAGTAAAATTATTAGGAATACAAAATTCCTGTGGCTGTTTTTTCCATTTTGGTTACTCCTCTTCCGCCATCTTCTGGTGGTTTTTGAGAATGCTTGCAATCTCCCCTTGAATCAATTGTCCCAAAGTATGTTAACAAATATATGTTTTTTATATTTTTCTAAAATGTACTTTAAATTTGTCTCTTATCTAATTAACCATTAACTTTAGAAAAGATGTCCTTTATGCACCTGTCCATCTATTAACATTTCTTTCGGCAATGACAATAGATATTGGAATGATAATCAAGTTCTAATCTCCAAGGTTAAAAATCCTGCAGGTAGGGCTGGAGAGATAGCGTGGTGGTTAAGGAGCTTGCCTGTGAAGCCTAGGGACCCAGGTTTGATTCCCCAGAACCCACGTCGGCCAGATGTATATGATGGCTCATGCATCTGGAGTTTCTTTGCAGCGGGTAGAGCCCCTGGTGCACCCATTCTCTCTCTCTCAAATAAGTAAATAAATAAATAAATAAATAAATATGAAAATCATGCTGGTCAATTGATGTCAATTGGCAGTTAAGATGAATTCAGCTGAGAGAAATTTTGATGAACAGTTATCTATAAAAATGCACATTACCAAAAAATGTAGTTACATTTATTGAATTTTAATTCTCCCAATATTTTAATGAACTATATTAAATGCAAAGAAAGACATTTTGTAGCAACAGTGTTTGTCTGCCATAACAAAGTAACACAATCTAAGAAGATTAATCAAAGTGCATTTATTTTCTCACAGTTTCGGAGCCTGGAGGTCTAACAATGTTATGTGGGCCATTTCTGTTGAAAGCTGCCCTTCTGGGTTACAGTTGGTAGTTTTCTTACCATTTTTAAAAAGATTTTATTTATTTATTTATTTATTTATTTATTTATTTATTTATTTATTTATTTATTTATTGGAGACAGAGAGAGGGAAAGAGACAGAGGGAAAGTGAGAATGGATGGGCCAGGGCCACCAGCCACTGCAGACAAACTCCAGACACATGCACCCCCTTGTGCATCTGGCTTATGTGGGACATGGAGAATTGAACCAGGGTTCTAGGCTTGTGCTGTAGCCACTAAGCATTCTATCCAGCCCCTTACCATTGTTTGGATGGCCTTTCCTCCAGGTATAAAAGAGGTGGGGAAAATGTCCACTGTTACTTCTATACATAGAGGTTGAAAATCTTGTTTTTAACAAGACATCATTTTATAACCATATTCATTATATGGCCATATTAGGGAGGCAAAGCTTCACCATATGAATTTTGAGTGAAACAAATCAATTTATTACAGTAGATGTGTGACACAAGGCTATCAGTATTAAGCAGTCCTTTAATGTATATCATGTGCTGGATGGAAAATGGAATAAGGAAGGTCACAAGAGACCTTGTCAAGCATCCTCCTGTGCAGCCCTTGCCTTTAGGCACACATAATGGAGGTTACCACCCAAAGTTGATCTTCCTGACATATAAAGGAGAAGTTCCAGGAATCATTAACATAGGCAAAATGCAGGTGTTTATTGTCACCTAAGGAGTGGGATGACCTCTCTGTGCAAATGTACCATGACCTTCCTGTATCTCTTTGTTTCTAAAAGTTGTTATGGTTACATAGCATAGAATGTTTCTTGCCTCAGTTCTGCCTATGTGATCCGTGTAATGAATAGCTGGTGACTTCTCCCAATAGTGTGTGCCCCCCCCCTTATAAAGTAACTTACGGTTTACCTTTCATCCTGTTTTTTCTATGAACATTATGTGGTTATTTCCAATAAAAGCTGACACTCTTAACAGTTCAATGCCGCATCCTGCAAACCTGAACTCTGGGTGTAGCCCTGGTGTGCATCAGCTTTTCTTCTTTTTCTTTTCTTTCTTTTTTTTTACCCAATAAAAGTTTGCCTCACATTCCATGAGGTCGATGAGTCTTAATTGTGCAACACCGGACCCTGGAAATCTTTCGTCTCTGCTCAGTTGTCTTTTTAAGTAAACAATGTTTAACCAATAGCATGGAACACTACAAAGACATTGCTTAAAAATATGTTTACCACATTTTTAAGGCTAAGAGCCTATGATGTTCAAATGTTTTCTCCTTGAACAGTAGTTGATATACAGTATTCAAATTATGGGCTAAAAAACAAAATGCATGAATGTCCCCACCTCTAGTGAAGAACCATGATTCAGATACTAAAGAAGTTCTGCCAATTTTGTCTACATACACTCCCTCTAGGTGCTGATTATATAGTATTTTATAGAGAACCTTTTATCATTATCCAATATATGTTGCAATATAATTTTAGAAGTTCATTTTTTCTTTAAAATAAATAAATAAAGAAATATAACTGCAACGAAACATATCCCATTGAGTCTGTGTTCCCAATAAGGATGACTTAGGTAATTTTGACTTTATTACTTATTTTATTACTTGACCTTTCAAAATAAACTGGTTGTACTCATTAACTTTGAACACCTAACTTAAATTTAAAACATATTCACATTATGTTTGAAATGGACTTACTTAGGTTGCCATCAAATTCATATTCTGAATTACTCAATCCTTGTCTAACTATGTTGAATATAAGGCCTTTGAGGAAGTGATTAATTTAAATTTAGCTTCAAATGTGAAGTCCTGTTTCCATCCAACCAGTGCCTTTTAATAAGAGGGAAACACTTCCAAGGATGCTTCCTGTCTGCTCTGTATGGAAACAGTGCAAAGTCCTCGAGCAAGTAAAACACCTCACCCCTCCAAACTACCCATGCTAGCAACTAAACATTGGCCTCCCGGATGCCACCATTGAGAGAAAATGCATTTCTGTTGTCTACCCAACCCATACACTGGTATTTTGTTGTGATAGCCTGAGTTGACAAATGTTACCTTATAATCTCATAAGCATCACACAATTCTTTACAATGCATACATGTAGATAAAGGTATATAATTTAAGCAATATTATAATTCAAGGATGAATTTTCCATGTAATAATACATAATTTTAGAAGCTCTTTACACTCATGAGAAGCCTAAAATATCACTAAATACCTCTTACTTTTTTGCAGATTCCATGATAATTTATGGTAATTATTACTGTTTTATTATAAGTTGACACAAAAGGTGACAGTTTTAAGACAAGGTCACGTTGCCGAAGCTCTGCATTCACTTGACATGTTTCTAGAATCACTTTGTCTCTAAAAGGATGTGAGCTCCATTCTTGGGGCTGACATTGTCAGCGTCTAACATTTCTGTGACAGACAGGTGGGCAGCTTGGTTCTGACCCTGAGAAGAATAGAGATGGCGTTCCACAAGTCACTGTGGCTAACATTCCCATTTCTTCCTTTCATCTACCTGCTTTACGGTGAGCGCGTAGCCTGCTTAAATAGGTGTGCACAAACTTGGTAATTGGCTTTTGCTGTGGAATCCTTAAAATACCGGATTTGTGTCCTGTCATTTCTAACTGTGGGTTATTATATAATCACAAGTTAACTGAACCAAAAATATGAAATGTCCTCATTGTTCCTATCTTATTTATAATAACTACCTGCTTAGAGTAAAATATCTTCCTGTTAAAAATACACGATTCATAATGACCAAGTTCAAATCTAAATATTTGCCTGGTTGACTTAACATTGTGAACTCAGGGCTCCATCACAGACTATAACAGAATAATAGACCCAAACATAGCCTTTTGAAAATAATCTGTGCAAATATAGTCATTTCCTACATTGGGGAATTAAGAAGTGACATGACAAAATCTCCATGATAATTATATTCATGATCCATTTTTAGTGTGTGGGTTAAAATCCAAAAGTAGACTTCATTAAGCTACAGGAAAAGTGACAGCTGGTCTGCTTCCTTCCGAGGGTTCAAGAGAAAATCTATTTCCCTTCCTTTGACAGATTCTGAAGACCACTTGCATTTCATGATCATGACTACTTGCTCTAGGTGATTCTTTGCAGTAAGATATTTTCTGAAATCACCCCCTACCTGTCCCGCCAAATGTAGCTTTCATTGGTTTCTTGGAAGAAAGCTTAAGTAGTTGCCAATATTTTCATGACCCACCAAAATACTGTAGATTGACCTCCTTACTTCAAGTCATGTAGGTTAATCTGACCTCTCCTCATACAAATTATGGGTATGTTTTTCAGTGTCTGTTTTATAGAGAAAAAATAACCTTGCCTTAATAATCTCATCTACAAGTCTAAGTTCATTACTAGAACTTTAAACAGCTTTGACATCATTTCAAACAGTCAATAATTATTGGTCTATGTGCTCAAAGTGATACCATATTCTGTTTATCATATTGCTTTATAAAGTTTGCAATCAACATCACCTGTCAGACAGTTCTTATATACATTGACTTTCCTCTCCTTTTCCTTATATTCTGCATTGAATTTCTTCTCCACTTGGATTTCTGCAATGGATTTCTATGTTTCAGCCCAATTTCCACTCTTATTTTCTGTGATTCAGTTACAGATATGTGAGGGGGAAAATGCATCCACTCATTTACACATACATACACAAATACCAAGATAAATATGTAAGTCTCTAAACTTAACAAACTGTACAGATTGGTTAATTCTTGAAATTTGTCATGAGAAATAAGTCTGATAGAATTTTCCCACACTCCTAACATATGTGTTTTTGAAAGGTGAGAAGTTGGAGGTTGGCTGAACTCCATGTTTCTTGAGACATCAGTTAATGGAGGTAAAAGGAAAATAAAACCACCCATAGACTGACAAACTATATATAGATTCACGTTCTAAGGAGCTGTCTCACTAGTTGCATAAGGGAATGCAAATAAGAAAGAGGAAACTATGAGTCACTTTTATTTTAATCTGCACTAACGAAAAAGAAAGAAAAACCATGTAGTAGTTAAGTTCAAGTGTCACCTCAAGTGGATTAAAGAATCCTACAGATGATGTTTCTGGGGGAAAATTGGCCTCTGACTTAGTAGTTTGAGGAAGGAATATACACTCTCATCCAATGTGGTCATTGGTGGTGGGTCTTGGTGGAACAAAAGTTAGAGGAATAGTCAATTCTTACTATATCTTTTGAAGCTAGACCACCTTCTCTCTCTCTCTCTCTCTCTCTCTCTCTCTCTCTCTCTCTCTCTCTCTCTCCTGGCATTTAAACACCAGGACTTCAGGTTCTCCACATTGTTTGGTCTTACTTCAATGTCCCTAATGTTTCTGAGGCTTTTGACCACAAATGAAAATTACACCATTATCTTTTCATGTGCTAAATCTCCTACAATTGGACTGAGTCCCAATATCTTACCGCTGGGTCTCCCCCTCTTATATGGGCTTTTTGTACTCCATAAAAGCATAAGCTATTTCCCCTAAGTGTCTGACAGTGTGCATATCTCTCTTTCCCTCTCTTCCTCTCTCTCTTTTCTGTATCATCTATGTATCTATCATCTATCCATCTATCATCTATCTATCATCTACCTATCTATCTGCTATCTACCTACCTATCTATCTAATCTATGTTTTCTTATGTTCATTTGGTTGTCTCTCTGGAGAACTCTGCCTCTTTGTGGTTGGATAGTGATACTTGGTCAGACCAGAACCCATCCCTTCAGAGATCACTTAATCCATCTAAACAGACTTTCAACTTAGTGGTGCTGTCTCATGGATGACATATCTCTGGGGAATGGTGATTGTGTCTGACGAGGGGATGTTTCCTTTAATTAGTACAGGGCACAAATATGATTGGCATGCTATATTAGAAACCTCAAGCTTGCCTGGGCCTATTCAAGATTGTAAATTTGATGTATAATATTTCTGTCTGGAGTGGAACCTATTGCAACAACCTGTGAATTACACCAAGAAACAACACTGGAATTCAAAATTTCCTTTGAATAACATTACCTATACCATGGAATGATGTCCTTGTGCAAATGCATTCATAGAAATATAAACATAATAAACTTGGTCAATTAATTTGGATATAGACTACAATTAATTTTTATCCATACATCTTGGGAAAGTCTCTAGTTGTTCATCTAAAATGGAATTACATCTCTGCCTATTGGTCATCTCTATATCATGAAACTGTTGTTTTCTCGTAATAACTAACTGGGGCATGCAGTTGGTGATTTTGATTCTTTTCTGAAACAGCTTGGGAGTTTGCATACACTATTGGTACATTAACCCTTGATATGTTCCCAGGTGTGGGTATAACATTCAAAGTGAGTATATATTATTACTATAAATTTCTAGATGCCATCTTTTATGGTTGTTTTAATTACTTACCCAAGCAGTTCTAATTGTGAATTATTCCTTCAATTTATTATAAATCTGATACCAGTGGCCAATATTTAATCTTTCTCACATGAGCTATACAGATAATTGAAGAAACATTTTCCAAGATAAATGACTAGTTCTTTAATATTTTTTTATTTCCTTGAAAGTCTGTTTAAGTGGAGTTTTATTTGACAGAAGCTACAGCTCTCCTCTCCCGTTCTGTTAAGCTTGTATAGCATTGCAATTGTGCAGTGTCAATATGATGGGTTAAACTCTAAAACCTGCAACAGTTAAGGTTATAGAATTCAATTATACTTTCATGAATGTATCTTTACTACATAGACATGTGGTCGGGGCATGGATTTGGTGGAAGCAACGTGTTTCCCTATTTGCTCTAGCTCAAGTATTCTATTGTTTAACTCTCCCTCTTCACTATCAGCAAACATGAGCAAATTCTGATATTTGCTCACACTAGACATAACTTTCTGTCACTTTCTAAGGTTTTCTGGTCTCGTAGTTCACTAGCCTGCTTGAATTTGCTTTCTCCCATGCATTGTTGTGCACCTTCCATTTTACCACTAGGTGGTACTCATATATTCTTAGTATGTTATAACTGCAGTTTTGTTGCTTCAATAAACAGAAATAAGATAATTTAGAGATATAAATGATTCTAAGTACTCTAAATAACTTATAATTATAAGCAGATTCTATAGAATTTAATTGAAACTATGTACATGTCATGTAAAAACAGAGTATTAAATTCAGTTTATTTTTTTACCTGGATTGCTATATTTCATTTTCTATTTTACGTCTAAGAATGTGACAATCTTTCTCCAAGGTTTATGTTTCTTTTAAACAGAATGTATAAATGTCATCACTCTTTAAATTGTAATATTTGTTTTAAAGTAGCTCATACTTCCCTGTATTTCTAAAATTATTTTATTCATTTGAGAGAGAGAAAAAAAGAGGCAGGGGGACAGGCAGAGAGAATGGGCATGCCATGGCCTCTAGCCACTGCAAACAAACTGTGGACGCATGTGCCACTTTGTGCATCTGGCTTATGTGGGACTTGTGGAATTGAACCTGGGTGCTTTGGCTTTGCCAGCAAGTGAAGCCATCTCTCCAGCCCTCCCCTGTATTTTTTGATTATATTCAATTTGTGTTTCTGTTCATCTGGTACTTAGTCCTTCAGAGAAATGTTTTATTGGTAAATGGAAGCTAAATATGAATGCTGTATTATATACCCAATAAAGCTTTCATAGATTGCTAATTCTAAGCACTATTCTAATTATTATACATTTATTAAATGCCTTGTCATTGTGCCAACCAAATGTAGTAGCTATTGTAATCAATTCTCAATTCACATGAAAAATTAAGACTTATAGAAGGGAAATAACTTTATTTTAATCACACACCAATCATAATGTTTTAAAATAAGTAAGGGGGGCTGGAGAGATGGCTCTGTGGATCAGTTGCTTGTCTGTGAAGGCTAAAGAACCATATTCCATCTCTCTCCAGATCTCACCTAAGCCAGACACAGAAAGGTGAGACAAGTGCAAGGTCTCACATGCCCAATAGGAGGAACAAGCATCTAGAGTTAGATTTCAGTGGCTGAGGACCTGGTGCACCAATCTCTCTCTCTCTCTCTCTCTCACACACACAGAGACCCACATTCTCTCTCTAAAAAAAAAAAATAAGGGATGAATGTAAGAAGTTTCAATTGGACAACTGACAATAACAATATTGTCTTAGGAAAGATAACAGAACACTCAGGAAAGGGAGGAATAAGTATGAATTACTCTGGACTGTTCACTCTTTTGTAAAATATCACTTAGGGCTAGAGGTATGGCTTACTGGTTAAGGTGTTTGCCTATGAAGCCAAAGGACCTTGGTTCAATTCCTCAGGACCCACATAAGCCAGATGAACAAGATGGTGCATGCATCTGTAGTTAGTTTGCAGTGGATGGAGGCCCTAGAGCACCCCTTCTCTCTCTCTCTCTCTCTCTCTCTCTGACTCTCTCAAATAAATAAAACAAAATAAATAAATACAATTAAAAATAGAAAATGATTTATTTATTTTCACTTGTATGCAATATATACTCAAATGTATAAAAATATAGTTATATGACAACTATATACATAAAATATAAGTATATTCTCTTTCTAACAGGGTCCACTTTGGTCCTCTTTGGCATTGTCTGCAGCCTGGAGACCAATCACTGTGTCCTGCTATTACTGGAGGTCAAGATCAATTACACCAGCCAATCAAATAAACCTCTGCTTTTCCTGTTGATTCAGAGTATTGTGGAGCCAAAAGTCATTGGCTTCAGTCTTACTGGAATTGTTGTGCCTTTTATTGGAAGAATTTTATCCTATAGAACTAAACTTCTAGGACTGAAGAGTTTAACAACACAGGGACAGGAAACAAAAATTTTGCTAATGGATCAACAGAGAGAAAAATAATTGGTGGCAATTGGACACTTATTCAAAGCTTCTACTAAATCCAACAGAATTTTTTTTTTCCTAGCCATGTAAAGCATTGGTATTTGATTGATGTATTTGAGACAACAAAATCTTCAAAAGTCTAGTTTTAAGTTCTAACAAGAAAGCATTTGAGATTTATGTGTATATTATTCACAGTGAGCTGCTATAACAAAATGCCAGAATAGGTTACTCAAACAATGTGAAATTTATTTTGTCATTCTTGAAAAATAGAAAGCCATGATTAAGGTGATAGAAAACATAGTTTCTAATGATAACATTGTCTTGTATTTGAGATAGTGTGATCTGTGTCATATGAACTTTTTTTTTTTTTTTTTTTTTTTTTTGGTTCTTTTGAGTTAAGGTCTCACTCTAGCCCAGGCTGACCTGAAATTAAGTATGCATTCTCAGGGTGGCCCCAAACTCACAGTGATCCTCCTACCTGTGCCTCCCAAGTGCTGGGATTAAAAGGCTTGCACCACAATGCCTGGCTTTGAACTTTCCTTTTAAATTAATTAATTAATTAATTAATCAGTTAACTTCCAGTCAGAGAAGGGGCATCTTATGAAGGGAAATATTTGAAGTCTGACACAGATAAAATGTGATGATACTGAATACACAAAAGAGAAAAATCAAAATTCAGAAGAATACTTACCATAGCATTTAAAAATAAATAAGCAGTGAATGCAAGAAGGTTCAACTGGACAAATGACAATGGGCACACCAGGGCCTTTAGATGCTGCAAACAAACTCTGGATGCATGTGCCATTTTGCATATCTGGCTTTATGTGAGTACTGGGTAACTGAACCTGAATCACTAGGCTTTGCAGACCAGTGCCTGCACCACTGAGCCATCTCTCCAGCCCCTTCTGTGAACTTTCATTGATGTACATGGCTGGAGAGACAGAGAAATCTCATTCCAGATTCTCCAAAAGCAATGTGGGAAACTCATCTAATGACTGTCCCAAAGCCACTGCCCGACAAGAATCTGCCAGGGACACATGACTCAGAAGATGTATTTACTCAGCTATTCATTTTAAGCATTTGGTTCAAGTGATTGCAAGTCAGGCAGGTCTCACATCTGGAGGGTAGGCTGGTATACTGGACATATAGGGAGGATCTATGAAAGCCACTGGCTATTATAATTAATTCTAACCTAACAAAAGACAGTGTTTGTTTCAGTTCACACATGTAACTGATGGGATAAATCCCCCACCACTAGCAGCACTAAGCAGAAAATCCATCTCTGCACAAAATCCATGGATTTAAGATTTAATCTCATCCCAATGTACACTTTCAGAAGCTTCCAGAAAAAAAAAATGTTTAGTCAAATCAATGAGCTTGTGGCCCTGATAAAATTATACATAAGAATAATCACTGTGCCTTACATTGAAAGGCAATAAAAGACACTACAGTGCTCATTATATGACAAATATATTTTATTTAAATAAATTTTACTATATTTGGCATTCTTACAAGCAAAATTAACATTATTAATTATTAAATTATTTACATTTTTTTTCTTTTTTCAGGAAGGTAGTGGAAGGAAACAGTATTTCTTTTATATAAATATCTTTAACCATATAAATTAGTTATCTTTTTCTATGGCAACAAATATTGCTTAATATGATCACTTAGAAAATAACATTTCCTGGGCTTGAGAGATGGCTCAGCAGTTAAGGCACTTGCCTTCCAAGTCTAACAACCTGGGTTCAATTTCCCCAAACCCACATAAAGCTAAGTGCACAAAGTAGTACATGCATCTGGAATTCATTTGCAGTAGCTAAAGGCCCTGGCCTGGCATTAATTCTTCTTTTCTTTCTCTTTCTCTGTCTTTCTCTCTCTCTATGTGTGTGTGTATGTCTTCCATGCAAATAAATAAATAAAACATTTATTGATAAAATAGGTCCGGAGAGAAGACCCACAGTGAGGCAAGTGTGCAAGGTCATACAGGTACACAATGGGACCCACATGTCTGGAGTTCGATTGCAGTGGCTGGAGGCCCTAGCATGCCATTTTTTTTTTCTCTCTCTCTTGCTCTCTTTCTCTCTAAAAATAAACTGCAGTCTTGGGCTTGTCTTCCACTCCCTCCACCCACAAAAAAAGAAAAACGAAAATATCATTTCCTAATAGGGGCAGTGATTTTAGGGACTCAGATGAATTCCATGTGTTGATGTTGTTTCAGGCTTCTATTATTTGGTTTTCATTCTAGGGCTCTGGCCCGAATAACTGCTGCTATCTGAGAGTAGTCTCCTTGCTGGAGGAAGCTTCTTGTGCCAGTTTGAATGCAATCATGTGAATACATGGCCTCAGGCCTCTGGGCAGGAGGAGATGTCACTGGGGGCAGATCCTAGAGTTCGGCTCTAAGGTGAGTTTGTGGGTGGATCTCATTGCAAAAGAGTAGCAAAGGCACTTTGATCTCTGGAAGGTAGTGCTTGCTTGTGGTGCTGGTGGTTTGCTGGTTTCTCTCTGCTTGGATCTGTGCAAGGAAGCCAGGTTCTTCTGCCATTCATGGAACTTCCCATGGATCTATAAACCTGAAATAAATCCTTTCCTCCTATAAACTGTGTCTGGTTGGATGTTTGTCTTAGCAACCTGGAGCTGAGTACAACATTCAGAAGGAAAGACATTCAATTGCTCCTCTTAAAGCTTCATTGAGAGTTAGTACAAACTCATCTCCTTCTGTTCCTCAAAGACAATCACATGGACAAATCCACAATCTACAGGGTAGGTCTGTGCAGAGGTGCACACGATTTTTGACTTTATTTCAAAATATGGAAGAGTTGCACTGCAAAGGGCAAGACTGGACAACATGATGTTCACTAGAAAGAGCACCCAAGTGTCTGACAGTCAAGGAATAAGTACAACTGTCCACAAACACAGCGTTTCAATAGGGGGTGGGTTTATGAACGTGTACACTCAACTTGCTTTTGATGCTGAGGTTGTCATTTCTTGTCAATTGACACAGGAAGAACATCATTATGATTAGAAAGAGTCACTTTATGATAACGCAAAAGTAATAGATCTGAATGAGGATTATTAGCATCTGAAGTAGAAGTCATGTAGTGATCAAACATGTATTAACTGTCATAATGTTAATGAGTCTTTAACATTGCATCAGTCTTTCTTATATGCCTGACTTGCCAGATATTATGTGTCTCTTACAATTCTCATGAAGGTATTATTTTGATGTCTCTATTTAAAGACATAAAGCCCAAGGTAACTAAATTTGTCTAAAGATAATTCATTAGTCATGAATTAACACAGTGAGCATTTCATTTCTACCATATGAGAGCCACAATATAGTGCTGTTGCCACTGAAACTAAGCATAAGAATTTAAAGCAGCCCATCCTCTTCTAAAACTAATAAGAAGCAGTGTTTTAATATTTTAAATGGCTGCTAAAAGTTAATATGCATTTAAGATTTAGGTTGCTACTTCTAAAAGTAGGATTAAAATATACATGCACCGAGTGCCAGAAAACTTCTTTTTCTAAAGAGCTTTGAAGGCATTTATGCACTTAATTTAGAAGGATGTGTTCTTGCTCATAAAGACAAGATACTAGACTGATGGATTTTTACATTCACAGATTTAAATATAGGTAATAGATAATTTGTCCTAATCAGAATCCACAGGAGTTATTTTTGAAGACATCCCTATCATTCAACTCATCAGATTCTTTCAGGCACCCGTGTTGTGAATTCCTATCTGCCATCTACAGTGATTAACAGACAAATACATCAGTTGGGAAATGTTTTCTTAAGATTATCTTTAGAAAGGTAAATTTCATCACGTGTGTTGAAACTGTTTTCTTAAAGCAACGGTTCTCCTTAAGAAACTTATCAGCAAGACAGTTATATATGGAATCAAAATCAGAATCTTCTGTGTCAAAATATGCCATATGAATCAAAGTTTGGTAAGTTACAGAGAAGATGAACTTGGTTGTTTTTAATGGAAATGAGAACATAGTGCCCTAAACCCCTTTTAGTTAGAATGAAGTAATGTTTAAGTTACTAGAAAAAACTTAGAAAAACATATTCAGGGGCTGGTGAGATGGGTCAGTGACGAAAGGAGCTTGTTTCCAAAGCCAGCCATTGTGTGTTCAATTCCCCACCATCCTTTTTAAGCCAGATGAAAAGCAGTTCATGCTTCTGTGATCTCAAAGGTGTCCACAACAATTGGAAGCATAGCCAGGACAATTTCAAATTAGCAGGCTATCTAATCTGACAGTTTGCCATGTGGAAGCTTGTTTGAAGCAACAAGAGGTTCAATCTCAAAGAACGTAGAACACAGACACCTGGGAGTTATCCTGTGACTTCCTCACACATGTGCATACATGCATGCACATGACAAACATAAATAATTTTGTAAAAAGTAAACATATTCAAACGTGTGATCACTTTAGAATAAGCTATTGTTAAAATTTAAAAAAAGCCCACAATTTATCTTATCAAACACATATTTGTTGACATTCCTGGAGCATTGCCTCATCCATAACAGTTTCTCATGTTTCTATTGGGTAGTCAGAACATTATGCAAAAGCACACACAACAGAAATGAACAAACACATTCTTGGAGATTAGCCCTGGCTAACATAACACTGTGTCCCCAAATTGATGGTGATAATGGACTTAAAATATATGCTGCTGAATAAGTAGCATGTAAGTGGCAGTAGCTTGAGTATACTAAAAAGAAAACTGTTCTTACACTTTGGAACTCTTTATTATGATTGCTGAATATTTAGATTTTAGAGTACTTATATCCATCCTATAGTTAATAGCAAGTACATTCACATAAAGCAATAAAAGTGAGTTACTTTTTTTTTGTTCAAATCATTTTACAAAGTCAACATGTGGGGAGAGCTTACACTGACATTTATTATACCAGCAAGTGAATTAATTGCATATAGAAAGAATTGAATTGAGATTTATTTATTTATTTATTTATTTTTTATTTATTTATTTTTTTTGGTTTTTCGAAGTAGGGTTTCACTCTAGCCCAGGCTGACCTGGAATTCACTATGTAGTCTCAGGGTGGCCTCGAACTCTCGGCGATCCTCCTACCTCTGCCTCCCGAGTGCTGGGATTAAAGGCGTGCACCACCACGCCCGGCTAAATTGAGATTTTTTTTAAGCATTCAAGGTGTTGTTATTTAACACAGAAGCCAAATTTATGTCATTTACATTTCAGAAACCAGAATAATTTGGTAATACTCAGCAATGATTCTATTATGTTTAAATCTTCACCAGCCTTGCAGGTTATGAGGCAGAGGAAGGAGAATCTAGAAAATGACGGCATGAGAATAATCAGAACACTGTGTTTTTGAAGTGTGTGTTCCTGCATATGCATTGGTTCTTGCTGCTAAGTTTTTAATGTAGTAAAAATTAGCATGGGATCTACTCTTTGTGCACATTCTAAGCATGTGATAAAATGTTGTTAATAATAAACAGCACCCTGTACCCCAAAATCTTCAGAATTTGGTCACCCTTCATCATGGAAACATTGCATCTTGTGAGCAACAATTTTCCAGCATTCTCTTTCCACTCCCATCTCTAGTGACAGCCATACTGCTTTGTGCTCTTGAATTTGGCACTTTTATAGTCCTCATCTAAATAACCCCCCCCAGATACTCTTCATAATGACTTCATCATTGAAAATTAATCTCAAACCGGGCATGGTGGCGCACGCCTTTAATCCCAGCACTTGGGAGGCAGAGGTAGGAGGATCGCTGAGAGTTCGAGGCCACCCTGAGACTACATAATTAATTCCAGGTCAGCCTGGACCAGAGTGAGACCCTACCTCGAAAAAACAAAAACAAAAACAAAAAATTCATCTTATGTAAAAGATCTACAACTTTGATCCATTTGGACTTGATTTTTGTGAATGGCAAGATGTGTAGATTGAGTTTTCTTTCCCTACATATTGTTGTCCAGTTTTTCCAGGACCATTTGTTGAAGATGCTGTCTTTTTTCCAGTCTACATGGATAGGGCCTTTGTCAAATAGCATAACAAGTAGCTATAATTACTTGACCCAAAGTCTGGGTCCTTTATTCTGTTCCATTGGTCTATATTCCTGTTTTTATGCCAGTACCATGTTGTTTTTATTACTATGGCTTTGTAGTATAGCTTTAGATCAGGCATGGTGATGCCTCCAGAGGAGTTTCTTTTGCTGAGGATGAGCTTGGATATCTGAGGGCTTCGGCCATTCCAAATGAATTTTGAGATCATTTTTTCTATCTCTGGGAAGAAAGAAGTTGGGATTTTTATGGGTATTGCTTTAAATCTGTATATTGCTTTTGGTAAGATTGCCATTTTCACAATGTTAATTCTGCCTATCCAGGAGCATGGGAGGTCTTTCCATTTTCTCAAGTCATTCTCAATTTCTTTCTTGAGTGTTTTTATGTTTTCATTATATAGGTCTTTCACTTCCTTTCCAATCATGGGCTATAAAATGGCCTACACAGATAAAATTCTCTTTAAAATAATGATGGCCATCCCATCTACCTGACCTCTCTCCATTTGAGAATTTGCTTCTCTTTTTCAAATAGATACTGAACCTGAGGGGAAGATCAGCCTTTCACACCTCACCAAGGCCCCAGCTGAAACCATAGAGTGACAGGGGAAATGAGCAAGAGTTCTGATTTCTTGGTGAACCTGACACCAGCACAAGGCTGAAGGAGATAGACACAGAGAACACTCAATTCCTACTAAACCAGATATCCAGAGCCACAGAGGCTCCCAAGACCTCATCAATAGACATAAAACTAACCCAACATGGCTCAGGGAAATTCATGGAAGAGGGGGTGGAAAGATTGTTAGAGCCACAAGTTGGGTCATTATGCACAGAGACATTGCCTCTTCCCCCTAACTGATGGCTACCCCCATGATGCACGACCCACATTCCCCAATGAGGAGGGTCCCTTTGCGGGGGGAGGACAGGGAGGAGGTTATCGAAGGTGCCAACATGAATTCATTTACACTATGAGCATAACTAATAAAATAAATAATAAATGTTTAAAAAGATTTGCCGCATAAGTTAGTGTGTGTGTGTGTGTGTGTGTGTGTGTGTGTGTGTGTTTGTGTATAGTATATCCATGTGTATTTGGCCATGTGGTATCTTGATTTGCCTGCTGTGTAAGTGCTGGTCTTCAGTGGCTGAAACAGCACATCCATATCTAGTTCATCTCTTAATGATCCAGGGAGCTCTGGTCATTCTTGGGTGTCTGTTCCCCTGTGTAATTGAGATTACAACTATGGACATTCCCAGCTTTGTATGTGGGTCTTGTGGATCAAACTTGAGCAGTCACTCAGGCCACCCTGGGCCATCATGATGACACAGAAGTGCTCTTAACTGCTGAACGATTTCCTCAATGCTGTGCTAATACTTTTTATGCAGTATTTTGCAATCATTTTCCCTGATTTCTCCTTTATCACATGAGAATACTTGACATTACTGTTGCTGTTGCTAGGTATTGAATCAGGTGCCTTGAACACAGGCTAAGGAAGAACCCTACAATGACAGTCACTCTCCAGAAACCAATCACTGCACTAGGTTTCTGTGTAGCTGGATGCGTTCAAGATAATGTTATTGTACAGGCTGATTGTACATGTACATGTGTCCATCAAGATGATAGTATTGTGCATGGCTTAGTACAACCAGTAAATGTTGAAAGCATGTTAATATTTTAACATTGCATGGTTGTATTGGTTTTGGAGGTTGTCCACAAACAAGGATCACAGACTGATTCAGTGACATACTTATTCCTGTGGTTCTGAAGGCTAGCCATCTAAGTTCAAGTTCTCAACAGGGCTGACTTCATCCTTATAGTTGCTTGTTTTCTTCCAGTGTCTACCCATGGCCTTCCTCCTTTCTCTGTCTATGAAGACCCATCCTTTTGATAGTCATCCTGGGGCACTAGAGTTTAAGAATTTGATATATGAATTGTTTATGTGGTGGGATATAATTCACACTACAAACACTGCTTAAAGATATCCAGGAGCTTATTTTACATACAATTAAAAAATGTGATTTATAAAATAATATTATAATTCAAATTTTAATTAAATGTTCAATATAACTATATGTTGCTCATTTTCAGTAAACACACATTTATTGTGAGAATAAGGGAAACAAGGTTTTTTAGGTAGTGAACATTTATTAATTTCCATATTTTCATATATTGAAACTATTTTTTTTGTCTTTCTTGTAACATATTTTTGAATATTCTGTCTTAGTACATCAGGGTTATAATTGCATTCATGTCTACATATGTTTCTGTGTCTTTTAAGTCATATATATTTAAGTACTATTTCATGTATTGTGATTCAATATGCCCCATATGTTTTTCAAATCTAACATTTTTAAAATAACACTGCAAATTCTGCTTCCAAAAGTTCCCCCTGACAGACCAATGAAATTTTCTTCCATTTTATCTTTCTCCCTTTTATATAGTATCAAACTATAAAGGAAAATACTTAGGGTAAGTTTTGTGATTTTTATTTTATTCATTTTCCAATTACACAACAAGGTCTATATTGTACAGTGACAACTGATTTTATCTTACTTATTGTCCTTGGTGCCCAAAATGTAGTATATGTGCTATACCTTATCCTTCACTTCCTTTACAAGCCTCTGAAATACCTTCATATTTCAGCTTCATGTGGAAGCTTCTATTATTTTAACCTTGTATCTTCTGTAGAAAAAAAAATGCACATTCTCCACACAATTACTGATGATAGCAAAGAATTCAGATAATATAGCCTTTCACTCTCCTCTGAAGTTTAAGAAAACAATTGATGCTTCCTTTTTTCTAACATCTCTATCATAATTTTGGCACAGATACCTAGTAATCAAATACTTAGTTACTGCATTAGCTGTCTCATGATACACTATAATATCATTACATTTCTACTGGTTGGATACAATACACTTTTATATGATTCGGAGGTTAGGGTATGGCTTAGCTAGGGTCTCCGCTTCAATGCCTCACAGCCTGACTGTAAATATTAACCAGCTTTGCAGCTGGGGTTACTCGGGGATTGATCTACCTCCAGACGCACAGGGTCATTGGCAGAATGCAGTTCCTTGCACAGTGCTTAGCTGAGGACCTTGGTTTATTGATTGAGTAGCTTTTGGAAACATCTTTCAGCTTCTTGTGATTGGTTCTTTTTATCAGGCATTTCATAGTATAGCAGTGTAATTCCTTAAAGCCAACAAGAAAAATAAAGAATCTTCTAGTCAATCTAGGTGACCATACATTTACCTATCTTCAATCAAAGAATCTAGTCATCTTCACCTGCATCCTCTCTCAGGCTATGTGGGTTAGAGGAATCTGAGGTCCCACCTCACTCACAGGAGGGAGACCACACAAGGGCATCAACACTCCAGGTTGGGTTTCATAGAAACCACTGTAGAGCTCGTATGCCATATACCTTCATATAAATCATGACATTTCTTGACTATAATGTATTCCTGATGCTTAATTGTCCTAATACTTTGCCTTTTCCCTTATGCAGCTATATTAATATATCCTCTTTGCTCTCATCAGGAAGACTTTTCTAACCAGTGTAATCTTCCCACCATTAAATGAAATTCTTTTGCCACATGTCAACTGACAGTTCAATATTTCAATAAAAATAATTGCTTTATATGAGTTTTTCTTGTCTACAATTAGTCTAGCCTTATTAAAATTATTTTTCATAGATTATAGAAAAAATCCATGCTAATATTTAATAATATGCAGTTTGTAACCATCCTATGGCATCTAATAGAATCAGGTTCATGTGTATTAATTTATAAGCAAAATTTTGATAAGAGAAGCCAGTTCTAATGCATAAATTTCATTGAAATGTTTAATTTATATGCAACATTAATTAAAAAAATATTTATGATTGATTGAGTCATGTCTGAGTTAGAGATGATTGGACATAGAATACAAAATTACTTTTAACCAAGAAATTTAATATGATTTTGTAATATCATCTGCATAAAAACTATGTTATGAAAATGAGTGTCTTAAGAGAAGCTGAATGGCTACTGAGCCAACATGATAAAAATTACTTTTGACATAAAGAAAAGCACTACTCTGTAAATAATTTTTGCTGAATAAATGGATTCTTTAAATTAAATTCAGCATCAAATGGCCACATCGTCCCCTCTTTTTCTTTAGCAGTAATTTGCTCCAGAGTTTATTAGTTATTTTAAATTGCTACTGAAACTTAATCTGAGAGAATCATGCATCAGAATATAAAATAATGACACATAATATGAGCTCGGTAATAAAAGAAGCAAATCTCTTCAACTAAAAAAAAAAAAAAAAAAAAAACACATCACACTTAATAGCATCCATATAAAGGAAGAGCCTGGCTGCTCTTTAGACAAATGACAAACACTTTTCTGTTGAACAGTGATAGGCAGTATTAGTGTTTGCCAAAGACACTCATGTTTATGCATGGCTTTGGACTTCTTATTGTCTCTACTCTATACTTCTAGTCATTTAGCATATAATTACTAACAACTGTGTGTAAACTTTAGTATGTGAATCAAATGTTAGACACTTATATTGTTAATAGATTAATATTATAGGATTTTTAGAAATGGGAAACAGAGTCTACGATTAAAATGGCTCTTTACCTGGTTAGATATCAAAATGAAATTTTTATAATAGTAACACTTCATTTGAATTGGTTTATAAATGTCATGTTAGATGTAAGGCAATGAGTTGTGTAATGGGTTTTACGAATACTTTCTTCCTCATCATGTAAAGCACTTCAGAGGTGAAGTTTCAAAGTCATATAAACTTTATTATTACACATGGTAGTGAAATTTATAAAAGTTCAGATATTTTAGCCTTTGTCAGTTTTTAAAATATTAATGTTGTTTTATGTTAAAATCATATATGTAATATCTAGTCTTGATTTTTCCATAAGACATTTACAGCTTTAAACATTTTTTTTTCTTTTTTTTAACTGACAAATTCTATACTTATAGACAATGAACCATGATATTTCCGTCCCCTCTCCCCGTTCCTCTGCAGAACTCCACCCTCCATCATATCCCCTCCCTCTCTCCATTAGTCTCTCTTTTAATTTGATGTCATCATCTTTTCTCCTTTTATGAAGGTCTTGTGAAGGTATTGCTAGGCACTGAGAGGTCATTGATATTGAGGCCAATTTCTGTCTGGACAGTTGCATTGTAGGGAGTGGTACCCTTCCTTTGGCTCTTACATTCTTTCCACCACCTCTTCCACAATGGATACTGATCCTTGGAGGGAGTGATAGAAATGCTTCAGTGCTGGACACTCCTCTGTCCCTTCTTTTCAGCACTATGTTGCCTTTTGGGTCATCCCAGTGATCATCGCCATCTGAAAAGAGAAGCTTCTCTAACCAGAAGTGACAGTAGCATTAATATGTGAATATGAACATAAAGCGTAGTGCTTTCAGGGCAGTTTTGTGGGAATAATAGATACATTGAGTCAGACAAGAGTAGGCTGTATACCCCTAAGGCTCATGACCTCTCCTGCCATAGGCTTTTGATTAATTTTTTTCAGTACCAGGCATGTATTCCCTCCCATAGAGAGGGCGTTTAGTCCAATTAGGAAGCAGTTGTTTTCCCCCAGAACAGACATGCTGCTATTGCACCTGTTCAGTCATTTGGCCTGTCTGGCCAAACATGAGGCTTCCAGTGTCCACTACTTTCACTGCTGATGACTTCTGTCTCCCATAGGGCTGCATGCAGTGCAGCTTTTACAAGCTTTCAGTTGTCTGGTCTACAGGGAGAAAGTTTCTGCTCAACACCAGCTTGATTTTCAGTGACCTTGCCTCTCAGGCAAGAGATGTCTTCAGCAATAGGGTCTTACCATCTGCTAATTTATTGGAGAGAGTGAGCAAGGGAATGAGGCAGCGAGAGAGAGAGAGAGAGAGAGAGAGAGAGAGAGAGAGAGAGAGAGAGAGAGAATGGTCACACCAGGGCCTCCAGCCACTGCAAATGAACTCCAGATGCATGTGCCACCTTGTGCATCTAGCTTAGGTTGGTCCTAGGGAATTGGCTTTGTAGGCAAATGCCTTAACTGCTAAGCCATTTCTCCAGCCTCTATTTAAAACTTTTTTAAAAGAGAAAAAAAACTTGAGTTTTTTTTTTTTCTTTTTAATATTTTATTTACTTGCATAGATTGAGAGAGAAACAGACAGAGAGAGAGAGAGAGAGAGAGAGAGAGATGGAGAAAGAGACAGAGAAGAGAGGAATGAGAATGGATAAACCAGGATCTCTTACCATTGCAAAAGAATTCTGGATGCATGTACCACTTTCAGACCTGGTTTTATGGGAGTAGTAGGGATCTGAATCCAAGCTGGCAGGGTTTGCAAGCAAGCACGTTTAGTTGCTGAGCAAGATCTCAGCCCTACAGCATTTTTTATTTGAATGTTTATAGAAAACATGAATTTAGGATATGATTCAGTTAAATTTACCTGGATAACAGAAATGTCATTGGTTTATTAATAGAAGTCATTTAATAATTAAACTGTCTTAATTGTCACAATGAAAGAGTGCATACTACATTCTTTGAATAATATTATGATTAAATGTTTGTTTTTTGTTTCACAACATTTTCCATTCAAACCGAACATCCATCTAATGTAATTCTAAGAGCTGATTAATAAGCACACAAATGAGCCCACCTGTGCCTTTGGAGCTGCTCATAGGCCCATTTCCTAATTCATTTGTGCTATTCTGTGCATTTGGGAGTGAAAATAAACAATTGCTCTTCTCAACCTCTGAGTTCAGGCGCCATTTCATAGACAGCAATTGATAGTGTGTCTACAGAGTGGGAAAAAAAAGTTAGCATAGAGTCACAATAAAAATCTATGATATGGACCCTCATCTTTATAGTCACATGACAAATACATGCTAGAGAAATAAACTGCTAAATGAATTTAAAAATAATTTTAAGAGCTGAATTTGACTCTCTGGTTTTGAAATTTTGGTAACATTAAACATACAATAACTTGCAAGACTGTTGGAAATGCCAAAATAAAGTGTGGATTTTTGGTAGAGTAATTTAGAATCATTTTTGTTCTTTTTAGGTTACAAATAATAATATACAATGAGAAACATCAAATTTGAAGAAGGAATTAGGCATTATGACAAAAGTCAAACAAGCCCTTATACATAGACATTCCAATGGGAAAAGAAAATTTAAATTCAAATAAATCATATTATCATAGACTATATTCACTAGTTCAATACCTCCCCTTAGTCCCTTTTAGGAATGAAAGTCAATTGCTTTTCTAAAATTTAATTTGTGAGTAGCTTGTAAGAGCTGTGTTATTATACAGGGAAAGAGGGCAGACACCTTGTTTGTTTGCCACATTTTTTGACTTTTCTTACAAATATGTGAAAAGATAGCTATTCACCCCAGATAATGAACAGATGACAATGACATGGAAATCAATTCATCTACATCTAGGTTGGAAAACCAATGAGTTTATTGGGGTTACTGGCGAGACCACAAGTGACTCAAAGGAAGCTCTTACAGGCCCTTGGTGGTGGGATGTGTAGAAAAACAGGCCCCATGCCTTACAGGCCCTTGGTGGTGGGATGTGTAGAAATTGTGGCTTACAGGCCCTTGGTGGTGGGATAGCAAAAACCTACATCCCTGGAATGCCCTGCCCAATTTGCAGGCAACTCCACCTTGGAGTCTCCTACCCATGAACTTGGAAATTGTATATTGCTTACAGGCCCTTGGTGGTGGGATGTGTAAAAATTGTGTATTGCTTACAGGCCCTTGGTGGTGGGATTTGTAGAAATTGTGTACTGTTTACAGGCCCTTGGTGGTGGGATGTGTAGAAATTGTGTATTGCTTACAGGCCCTTGGTGGTGGGATTTGTAGAAATTGTGTACTGCTTACAGGCCCTTGGTGGTGGGATGTGTAGAAATTGTGTATTGCTTACAGGCCCTTGGTGGTGGGATTTGTAGAAATTGTGTATTGCTTACAGGCCCTTGGTGGTGGGATGTGTAGAAATTGTGTATTGCCTTACAGGCCCTTGGTGGTGGGATGTGTAGAAATTGTGTATTGCCTACAGGCCCTTGGTGGTGGGATGTGTAGAAATTGCCTTGGTGGTGGGATTAGAAATTTACAGGCCCTTGGTGGTGGGATTTGTAGAAATTGTGTGGGATGTGTAGAAATTGTGTATTGCTTACAGGCCCTTGGTGGTGGGTGTAGGATTTGTAGAAGGCCCTTGGTGGTGTGTATTGTGTATTGCTTACAGGCCCTTGGTGGTGGGATGTGTAGAAATTGTGTATTGCTTACAGGCCCTTGGTGGTGGGATTTGTAGAAATTGTGTATTGCTTACAGGCCCTTGGTGGTGGGATTTTAGAAATTGTGTATTGCTTACAGGCCTTTGGTGGTGGGATTTGTAGAAATTGTGTATTGCTTACAGGCCCTTGGTGGTGGGTGGTGGGATGGTGGTGGGATTTGTAGAAATTGTGTATTGCTTACAGGCCCTTGGTGGTGAAATTGTGTGCTTACAGGCCCTTGGTGGTGGGAGATTGTGTATTGCTTACAGGCCCTTGGTGGTGGGATTTGTAGAAATTGTGTATTGCTTACAGGCCCTTGGTGGTGGGATTTGTAGAAATTGTAACTTTCTCAGCTCCTGAGGATTTTTTCCTTTGTTTTTATTTTTTTTTTTTGGCATGTATATATATATGTTGTGTGTATGCATGTGTATATGCAGGTGGGCACACATGCATATGAGGTGCATATACACCAGGGTTCATGTGCATGCGGACAGTGGATGATTCCTCTACAGCATTCCACCTTGTGTTTGAAATAGGTAGAAAGCTCACCCAACAGGCTTGATTGATTAGCCAATGAACTCAAGGGATTCCCCATCTGCATCTCCCCAGTGCTGGGTTTTCAGGCATGACCACCATTACTGGCATTGGACTTGACAACTGGAGATGCAAAGTGTGCATGCATGCATGGCGAGCATTTCACCCACTGAGCCATTTCCCAAGCACCAATTTTTATCTTTCATTTGGGTGAGAGAACCGAATACCTTGGAGTAAAACATTGCGAGTGAGAGGTACATTTCTACATTGTTGGTTCTGAATATTTTCTTACCTATTTCCCTGGTTTATTGTATTTCTACCTTGGTGGCTTTCAATGAAGCTATATTACATTCTTTTTATTTTTTTTTAAACTTTTTTATTGAGGGCTTCCATACTTACAGACCAGTAAATTTACATAAACTTAACAGCTATGGTAGTTCGAATGTAAAATCTGTCCCATAGATTCATGTCCATAAACACTTAATACCCAATTTTTGGCATTGTTCAAAAATGTTTAAATTAGGTGGTTGAGCTTTGCCAGAGGAAGTGTGCTTATTGAGAAAGGAGTGGAGGAGGTTCAGCCCAGCACTGCTTCCTGTTCTGGATCTCTCTAATTCTTCCCCACTGCTGTAATGATGTGACCCTGTGTTTTTGTTCCGGCCACATTGTCTCTGACAAGATGGATTTTCCTCATTAGAGCTGGTATAAGATTTAAACAATTTTCTTTTCATACCCTGATCATGGTGAGATATTTTGTATCAGTAGTGAGAAGTAACCAATACCCAGGTTTTCAGTCTCATGCTTAAATGCTGAGGCCAAGGTTTGATACTATTTTTTTTTTCTCTTTTACTTTGCCATAGCTGTGATGAAAAGAAAAAAAAAACTCTGCTCTAAACCTCAAGTTATTTAAGACATTGCAGTGTAGGAGTTTCTTCAACAAATTTTGCAATAAAAACTGGACCCCCACATTGAAATGTTGACCCTTACAATCTGTTATGTACAAAAATTAATACAAAATAAAGAATTAATACTAGGACCTACAGCTATCAAACTCCCAGACATTGATCTTTACATCTTGTGGAACATTATCTAAAAGCATAACCAGTCACAGCAAATGTAAATGACTTGTATCACAACAAGCCACAAAGCTTCTGCACACAAAGGAAATGACAAACACTATGCACATACAGGTTACACAACAGCAGATTATACCTGCAGTATATAAGTCTTATGAGCACTTTATATCCAAAATTATAAAACAACAACAAAAATAACTCTATGTGATAAATAAATAAATAACCTTATTTAAAACCTGGCTGTTAAGAAATTCTCCAAAGATGTGTAAAGGTCCAATAAAAATATGAAAGAAAAAAATAAAAATATGAAAGAATTTTCACACATAATCTTTATGGGTTAGCATCCTATATGTATATCACAGTCTTCCAAATCCTTTTTAGACTCTAATAGTGGCTCATTTCTGAGAATTCCATGGAATTTCAGCTTACATTTAAAGTTTATAAATGCCAAAAAAAAAAAAAAAAAACGTAAGAAAGAAGCATGAATGTATTATCTCCTCCCCATCTCTGATGAGCTTTCAATTGAATGTCACTCATGATAATTTGGCTACCTCTGTCAATAAATTTGTTTAGAACCACAATTAAACCAAAAAAAAAAATCAGCAAGGCTGTTTCATTTTCAATAACCACGAAGGAAAAAAAAAAAAAACAGTCAAATACCTTGGAACTACATTAACCAAGGATGTGAAAGACCTTTACAATGAAAACATGCAAACAGTCAAGAAAGATATTGAGGAGGACTGGAGAACACACAAATACCTCCCATGTTCCTGGAGAGGCAAAGGTAATATTGTGAAAATGGCAATTCCACCAAAAGGAATAGGTTTAATGCAATACCAATAAAAACTTCCAGTATCATTCTTCACAGAGATAAAAAAAAAAAAAAAAAAGATCTAGAAATTCATATGGAATGGCAGCAGATCCTGGACATCCAAATGTTTCCTCAGCAAAAGAAATACTTCTGGTGCTATCACCAACCCAAAGGTATACAACAAAACCATAGTAACAAAAACAGCACGGTACTGGTATAAAAACATACATATTCACCAACAGAACAGAATTGAAGACCCTTAGGTCAAGTTACTATCACTACTTGATCTTTGAGGAAGGTGCCAATCATGTAGACTGAAGAAAGTCAGCATCTTCAACAAATGGTACTGGACAAATCGGATGACCACATGCAGAAAAATGAAACTAGACCCATTCTTCTCACCATACACAAAAACCAACTCCAAATGGATGAGCTATTCTACTACCAGAAATAAAAACAAAGGAACTCTCCACAACATAGGAGAGGGGAATAATCTTGAACGATATCACAGTAGCTCAGGAAATTAAACAATCTCTCAATCAATGGGATCTCATGAAGCTAAAAACTTTAGGACAAGGTATTTTTGTTGTTGTTGTTGCTATTGAAAATGGGACAATCTTGTTTATTTCTTTCTCAGTATCTTTGTCTTTTGCATACAGAAAGGCTACTGATTTTTGTACACTGATTTTGTATCCTGCTACTTTGCTGAAGGAGTTAATCTCATTTAAGAGTTTTGAGATGGTGATCAAGGGTCACTAATGTATAGAATCATGTCTTCTGCAAATAGGGTGAACTTAACTTCTTCATTTCAAATTTGTATCCCTTTTATTTCTTTCTCCTGTCTTATTGCTTGAGCTAGGACCCAACACATACCAACGCAGAAATCCAGAGGCTCCTAAGAGCTCATCATTTTAGCAGACATAAAACAAACCCATCAAGACTCAGGGAATTTTGTGGAAGAGGAAGCAGAAAGATTGTAAGAGCCACGAGTTGAGATGTCATGCCCAGAGGTGTTGCACCCCCTCCCCCAATAACTGACTGCTGCTTCTGAAACAACACATAACCCACATCCCCATGGAGAACACCAGTAACCCTACTGAGGAGGGGTCCCTGCAGAATGGGGGCAGCGAGGCGGGAAAAGATGGTAAGAACACATGATGTATTCATACAAGCTATGTTCTTAATAATAATAAAAAAGAAAATAAAAAGGGAAAAGTGTAAATCCTAATCTGAGAAATAAAAGATAAAGTGCTAAATAAAAAGAGTCAAAACCCAGAGGATAATAGGTTAAAAAATCTGAAATTATCTCCAAAGAGGAAATATGGGCTAATTTTCCTGCCTCAAAGTTAGGTTCATAATAATATGAAACCTAAGGGAACATGAAATATTGGAGTCTTGGTTTCTAATTTACTGGTGAAAAAGCCAAAGAAAGGATAGTTTCCTTCCTGTGCTTCACAGTTCTCAGAATAAAAATAAGGTAATTATAATGTATAGATTATAAGTTTACGACTAGTTGAATATAAATATACAAAATGTTTTCCAATGTGTTTCTCATGGGATGGTCACCACTGCATAAACTGTTGTAAAGTCACAAGATGATATGGAGTTACTGAATTTATTTTCCTTGTAGCGAATGTATTTGTTAATTTCTGCCATTCCCTCACTCTGAGAAATAGGCCTATATCTTATTGGACTGGTTTATTCTAATATTTAATACAATACGTGACACAGGGGAGATAAGTCTGGTTTTACAAGTGTTTATGTTTAATGAGTGAATGAAATAAATGAAGGGAAGTTAGTGGAATGGGAAGGTAAATAGAGTGAAAACGTGTGACTTTTCCTGAGGAGATATGAACAAGTTTATTTATCCCACAGAGGAATGACAAACCAAAAACCAGCTTCCACCTAAGTTTCATTGTGGTAACCAATGTGTTTATTAGGGTCACTTAATAGATCTTGATCTAAAATGTATGGTGGGGGCGTGCTAAAAGGCAGCTGAATCTACAGAAGGCCCACCCAGCATGCAGAACAACTTATGCTGACATCATTCTGGGTGCTTCCTACCCAACTGGCAAGAAGTTCCAGTCTAGAGAGCCTCGTATACCCCAGCAGTTGCATTGCTCATGTAACTATGAGAAGGGTCACCATGAGGTTTCCACACAGAGCGTCCTGGGTCTGTAAGTTTGTACACTTCCTCAGTCTTGGGGTCCTCCCTCCAGGAGAGAATGTTTCAACTGAGATAAAATAGTTATAAAACAGAATGGCATGACTACAACTGGGAATTAGCCATATAAATTGCATCATGCATATATTATTTCTATTTTTGCGACATGCTGATCAAATTGCAATAAATATTTATGCATCACCTACTTATCTGTCATTATGCATATATATATATATATATATATATATATATATATATATAAAATCTATCTTCTAGACATCTGCATGCATACGAATTCCATATATGTCTTCTGAGAACATTGCAAAAATAAAATCAGTAAAATCACATGTCATTTAATTAAGTGATTAAAGGAAGAGAAGGAAATAATAAATGGGAGTTAGATGGAAAATAGTAAAGAATAAAGAAAGTAAAGGCAAGCCTGAAAACATCAGGGCAGTCTTTTTTTGAGCTAGGACCATCATAAATTAATTTTGTTCAATATACTTTCTTCAAAATATTCTATGAGCAATATAGACTAAATGTCTCTTGCACGACGACACTGGCCCAAAACATCATGTAGATTTAGGCACACCTCATAAGAAGTTATAATCTAACTGTAGGTTGATAAAGTCTAAAGAGGGTCAGGATTTTATATACTAATTCATTTTTATCAAAGAAACAGTTTAAAAAATCTACTGTTCTAAATTAAAGTGTATATTTTTTAACCTAAAATAGGTAAAATAATTCTAAAATGTAACAAAGTGAAATTTCAATATTAGAGCCCCAACCATTGGTAGGCTCAGCACAGCCTTGTGATGCTTTAGTGTGTTTCAGTAAGTCAAGGGGAAACTCATTATGCGATTTACTGAGTCCAATGAACTGAATCGATATGAAACACGGTCTTTAGAGGAAGGCTTCATTTCTATTCTTAAGGAGTGCTAAAATAAGATATACACACAGCATAGCAGGCACTCAAAAGTGATAGTTATAATCATGAATGGTATCATTGCACCCGTTTTAGTTATTCTTTTTTTCTTAATTTATTTTTCATTTATATTATTCTGATTTTACATTCATAGTGTTGACTCCATTATCCTCCTCCCTGTCCTCCCTCTTCCAAAGGGACCCTCATCAATGGGGAATGTGGGTCATGCATGTGGGGTAGTCAAGAGTGATGGGGGATAGCCCCTGTCTCTGTGCATAATGCCCCAACTTGTGGCTCTAACATTCTTTCCTCCCCCTCTTCCGCGAATTTCCCTGAGCCACATGGGGATCATTTTAGTTCTACTTCAGTGATGAGGTTTTGGGAGCCTCTGTGTCTCTGGATATCTGGCTTAGTAGGAATTGGATGTTCTCTGTGTTTATCTCCTTCAGTCTTTTTCTGATGTTGTGATCACCAAGAAAGCTGTAATCTTGCCCTTCCCCCACATTACTCTATAGTTTCAGCTGGGACCCTGGTGAGGTGTGAAGGGAGGCTGGTCCTCCAAGTTTGTTGTCCATCTGAAAAAGATAAGCAAATTCTCCAATGGAGAGAGAAATTAGTACTAGATAGATGGGAAGGCCATAGATAGTTTGGAGGGAATTTTATATGTGTAGGCTCTCTTCTAGCCCACATTTTGTGGTGTCATGATCTTGGAGACTGAGCTCTTTTTTTTTTTTTTTTTTTTTTTTTTTTTTTTTTCAAGGTAAGGACTCATTCTAGCCCAGGCTGACTTGGAATTCACTCTGTAGCCTCAGGGTGGCCTCAAACTCACAGTGATCCTCCTACCTCTGCTTCCCGAGTGCTGGGATTAAAGACATGCACCACCACACCTGGCCTGAGCTCATTTTTGTACATGGTTTTGACTTATTTCCCAGTTCCAGCAATGAGTTCCATTCCACTGGGTGGATCTATTTAGCCAAATCAAGAGCAGTTGGTTATCCACCATGGCTGTGTGCCACTACTGCACTTGTTTGAGCATTGTGTCACGTTGTTTCCTGCTGGGTATCTTATACTGCAATTTGTTTGGACAGATGTCAGCCATTCTCCCCCAGTTGCTGGTGTAGCACCCTCTGGCACTAGACTAGCTAACTGTTCTCTTCAGATCACATAAATCTTTCGCCATTTTAGTTATTCTTAAGAAAATAAAGAAGTTCTGGGAGTGAATCTTAGAAGTAGAAAGTGATGGTCTAACATGTATGGGGTGCTGGACTAATTTGCAGCAGAAGAAAGAAAGAAGTAGAAGCAAGGGAGGGAGGGGGAAGGTTTTAGAGACATTTTAATCTAACTCCTTATTGTGGGCGATTTTAATAACCTAAAACAAGTATCTGTCATGTATTGGAACTCAGTATAGGTTTGTAGTTACATCTTAACACGTGGCAGTCAGAATAACTAGTCTTCGTTTTCTGCAGGCTTGGGTCCATGGCAATGTCTTCAGTGGTAGATCTTGATGGTATAAACCAGTGGGCTTCATTTTAGCATTTCATTACATGCATACCATGTTTTTGGTTTATACTAATCCTTCCTTCCTCATTTCCACCTTGTATTGATCTCTTTTCTTTCCCTTAATAAACCCACTTGTATTTCAAGTCTTATATACTATTTTTAAATTTTAGGTTTTGTTCAGAAAAAAAAAAAAAAAAAACATATATTCTTAATCTTCCTGAGTCTGGCTTATTTTGCTTCACATGAAGATTTCCAGTTTTATTTCATTCTTCTACTTGAGTTCAGATGTTGTTTCATAGTTTAAGCAAGTCCTCACCAAAGATCAGCCTCTTTTATTGCAGTGAAGAAAAAACAAGAAATTTCTGCTGTTATGAATCCTTACTATTTATTCTATATTTTATGTCTAGTCCCAGCTTCATCCAAACCCTGGTGCCTTTTCTGTTTCCTGAGTTAGAGAACTCAATAAATGATAGGGTAAGGCTGATGATTTGTTTCATTTCATTTTTACCATTTGTGGCCTAATTAAAAGGAGAATTTAAGACTAATAAAATAGAAGATTCATGTGCTCTCAAACAAAAATATATAAAGTTTATTGTGTTCAAAAACCCTAAAGTTTTTTTTTTTTTTTTTTTTTTTGTTTTTTTTTTTTGTTTTCCAGGGTAGGGTTTACTCTAGCTCAGGCTGACCTGGAATTTACTATGTAGTTTCAGAGTGGTCTCTAACTCACAGTGATTCTTTTACCTCTGCCTCCCAAGTGCTGAGATTAAAGGTGTGCACCACCACACCTGGCTCCCTAACGTCTTCTTGCAGCTACATCTAATTTATTTTTATTTTATTTTAAAAAATTAGTTATTTATTTGCAAGGAGAAAAAGAGAAGGGGGAGAAAAGAGAGAGAGAGAGAGGGAGAGAGCGAGATGGAGAAAAGAGATACACAGAGAGAATGGGTACACCAGGGCCTCAAACTGTTGCAAAGGAACTGCAGATGCATGTGCCATTTTGTGTATCTGGCTTTATGTGGGTACTGGGGAATGGAACCTGAGTCCTTTGGCTTTGCAGGCCAGTGTGTTAAGTGCTAAGCCATCTCTCCAGCCCCTATTTTTTATTTATTGTCTAAGTATTTTTCTGCCTTGTGAATTAGTTTCACATTTGCCTTAGTTGGATTTCCATATGCAGCCATGGGACTTTTACCTCAATTTATGCATCTATCTGGACTCTTTAATACAAGGAAATCCTATAAACTGTGTAACTCTTTAGGATGTAGAGCGCATTTAGTCTCAGGATAAATGTTCCTTGCCAATTTCTGATATCCCAGAAATCATGCTTGAGCGAGACTACAATAAGAATTCTTTATAGGTAACAAAGTGTTCCAATTAAAACTTGATTTCTTGGGGCTAGAGCGATGGCTCTGCAGTTAAGGTGCTTGCATGCAAAGCCTCATGACTCAGGTTTGATTCCCCAGTACCCATGTAAAGCCAGGTGCACAAAGTGACACATGCAGCTAGTTAGTTTGCAGTCACTAGAGGTCCTGATACATCCCTTCTCTCTCTCTCTTTCTCTCTCTCTCTTTCTCCTTCTCTCTGTCTAATACATAAAAATGATTTCTCTAATATTTAACTTTATAAAAAACACATTTAAAAAATCACACAATCATTTATTTTGAAAATCAGTCAAATTTGAAGAAATAAGCTAAATGTCTATATTTTTTGTTTAAAAACTGGAATTACATTATATAAAGTAGGGGTTGGTTATCTTTCTTATTCAAGTTCACACATACTATTTTAATAAATAGTATGCATAATGTTTATGGCTATTTTTTTTCATAGGAGGGCCCCCCTATAGTGTGAAATCAAATCAGTGTTCCTCACATTCCCTTCGCAAAGTGAAAGAGATGGTAAATTATTCCAGTAAGATTGAAGTTACATCTGTTTACAAAGTAAAATGTCTAATATGTAAGCTAAATAAATCACAACCCAAAGTATTTAATCATTCCCAAGCATAAATGACTATATTTAGGCATGATTCATATTCATTTGATCTGTCCAGATCAATGGCAGTCTTATTTAGAATCTTATTTAGAAAGTTTGTCTAAATGTCCTTCAGCTCAAAACAACTGAAGTTATTTATAAATGATCATTTTATCTACTTCAAATAGAAAAACACAATTTATTTCTACATTTAGATAGGTTAAAATATGCTTGGCTGTTTTATATTTCCAATGTAATTGTATTTTTTTACAGAGAAATGGTGATTTACAAAAGATGACAAGTTGCAAAATAGGTTTTGCCAGAATTTATGTTTTGTAAAATGCTCTCTTGATAGTAATCAATGGTAGAATCACTGCTTAAATTTTCTCATTTATTTGCAAGTTTATATGTTATGGAGCTAGAAATAGTAGAACTCCCATCTAAACTTTCCATGGTGAATGAAAAATGTATCTTTATTACAAAATAATTCAGTAAAGTGCTGAGAACTGTAAACTTCTCTGTTAGAGACTACCCATTATCCTCAGATGATATGAAAGGTCACTGTCTTCCTTAGGATTGGATGTATGAAGAAATGGCCAGTCTAGAAGGAATTGGAGATTGTATCACATGCTCTCAGGGCACTGCCTTTAGTATGTGGCATATTTCTTTATATACTCTCATTATAAAACTACACAAACTTTCCCCAGCTCCAACAATTCATTTTCTCTCTAGAGAGAAAATCTGAGTATATACCCTAATCGGTACTCCCACTTAACATCATACTCCCTCGCCCTTCTGAATGCTGGTATTATAGGCCTGTATGCCGGGGTCCAGTCCTAGCATCAACAAGAGGTGAGACCATGAAGTTGGGATGAACGGGAGTGGCGAAAACGAAATGAAATTTAGGACACGTTGGTACAAGCTGACAGGTCAGGCTTCAGCAGCGAGCCATTTGACTCTCTCTCTCTCTCTTACTCTCTCTCTCACTCACTCACTCTCTCACTCACTCACTCATTCACTCGCTCTCTCTCACTCACTCTCTCATTCATTCTCTCTCTCTTCTTCTTTTTCTTTTTCATTCTCTTTGTCTCCTCTTTTATTCTTGCTCTCTTGGGCTTTTCTCTTGCTTTCTTGCTCTGCTGCTTCTTGCCACAAAACCTCAGTCTTTTATTTTTCAAATACAAAGAAATAGGATTCAGGGCTGGAGAGATGGCTTAGTGGTTAAGGCACATGCCTGTGAAGCCTAAGGACCCCGGTTCGATTCTCCAGGTCCCACGTAAGCCAGATGCATAAAGGGGCACATGTGTCTGGAGTTCGTTTGCAGTGGCTAGGAGCCCTGGCACACTCATTCTCCCACTCCCTCTCTCTCTTTCCCTTCCTCTGTTTCAAATAAATAAAATCCTTAAAAAAAATTATTAAAAAAAAAAAAGAAATAGGATTCAAAAGGAAAAAGGCAAAAACAAAAGTGTCCTAATTTGACACGCATGCATAATCTTTGAAATTACAAGTACATAATATTTCCAGGAAAGTTAGCCCAATCCCTTACAATCATTATGAGCAAGCACTATTAACCATTAGCTGTGAAAAACATCTTCTTTAAAATTACAAATACATAATGTTTCCAGGAAAGTTAACCCCATCCCTTACAATCTTTATGAGCAAGCACTGTTAACCATTAACTGTGAAAAATACCTTTGAAAAACACCTTGACCAATTCTTTTTTGAATAATGGGGCACTAGCTCCTTGCGGTTTCTTTTTCATTCTTTGTTAAATGTTGATCCTATTTTCAGTTGCAAGTTAGCAAAGGTGAGAGACAGATTGGCTACAACAGGTGTCCATTATTCAATTATAGTTAACTCAGTAAGTCTTTCTTTTCCTTTCTGCAAGCAATACCTTATAACTTAATCATTACATCCAACTTGCATTTGCTAAGCATATGCCTGAACTAAATCTTTATGAAGTTATATTTTCTCATCTTTTGGATAAACAGTCATAGGGTCTCAAATCACTAACAGCTAAACAATAAAACCTAACTCATCAGCCCATTTTCCTCTGTAGTCTCTCCTGCCCCAGATCCTAAGTCTCACTCTTCCACTCTTAGGGTCACACTGATATTGACCACCTGGAGGAAGCAAGCTTTTAGGATCAAATCTATGCCCCTCACGAGTAGCCTGAGGGGGCTCTCACCATTTATTGTTGTTGTAATAAACCCCATTGTTTTCCATTCCATTTTTTTGTTTGATCTGGGAACACAGCTCCTATTGCCTGCATAATACTATTCCACAAAATCGCCTCATCAGAAGCTGGCAGTATGTCTAACTCCCAGGGGTCATGGCTGGCCTGCAGATCATTCACAGAAGAGAAAGAACAAGCCAAGATAAGGAGAGAAATCAGAAAGATCAAGGCAACAAACATGAGCTGTACAGCTGAAAGAAGTAGATGTCCTTGTCAAGCTAAATGAGCCGAGGAGACCACAGGTCGCATCCTTGTCAAGCGAAACACTGGGTCTCGACTCAGGCTTTTCGGAGCATGCCGTCCCCAACACTGTACTGCTATTCTGCTTCCCCAGTCATCAGAATGTCTGTCCCTGCTCCCTTGTTAAGCTAGTGTTCAAACTGCCGTGGCCTTTAGAGTCAAGTTTATCTCGCTGTACTTTATTCAATTCTGTACTACTTAGAGCTTACTTTGCATATTTCTTACACATATCTTTCTTTGAGTAGTTCTAAATAACATATCTATGACCCTCTAACACTCCATCCACAAAAGGAACTTTAAGGAGACAGTTCCTGTTTGTTTTCCTCTGATAATATTTCTATTAGCCTGCATGCTTCTTAGGAAGCCATCCTTTCAGTGAAAGGAACTTGTGAGGGTCCTTTCTCAGTCTCAAGGTGTTTAGTTCATAAAATATGACAATTGTATTTGCTCAGCTTTCCCAAAAACATTTATTGTATGCATTGATCCTATTGATATCAGTGTTTTGATCTTATAAATTATTTGTGAAGCATAGGATGCCTGTCCATTGTGCTCATTCTCCATAATAGCTTATGTATATATATTATATGAGGAAACAATTGAAAATGTCTTTTATTTCTTAAGTCTTTAATCTCTCCCCCGGTTTAATTTCCTAACATTTTGTTTCATGATTTCACTATCAAATTCAAACATTTATATTTACATTGTAAAGTCTAGTGAAAATGTGTCATTCCTAGACAGGCATGGTGGTACATGCATTTAATCCCAGCACTTGGGAAGCAGAGGTAGGAGGATCACTGTAAATTTGAGGCTATTCTGAGATTAGGTAGTGAATTGCAGGTGAGCCTGGGCTAGAGTGAAACCCTACCTTGAAAAACAAAACCATAAAAGAAAGAAAGGAAGAAGAAAGAAAGTAGGGAGGGAGGGAGGGAAAGAGGGAGAGAAGGAAGGAAGGAAGGAAGGAAGGAAGGAAGGAAGGAAGGAAGGAAGGAAGGAAGGAAGGAAGGAGGGAAGTTATAATTGCTTAGCTAAAAGATATATTATAAATAGTTGACATAATTAATGTTTCTGTGCTCAGTTTTATATTTTCCCCTATTGGATATAAGACTAATTCATTTTACTTTAATTCCCATAATTTTCCTCTTTGAATTTTATATTTTGGAATATCATGGGTTACTTTGTTATATTCCTTAAACACATCTACTATTTTTGTAATGCCATTTGTCTCACAATTGATTATGTACTTATATCTTAATGACACTTAAATTATGCAGACTGAAATATTCAGCCAGTTTTTAAACATGCTTGCCTGTATTTACAACACACTTCTCAAAATTATTATATATAAACTGAATTTATTCTTGTCTTCCTAATCTACTCTATGTAGGTAAATGACAACACAAGCATTTGGTATTGAAGTAAATAAATGACACGTTGATCATTTGGCATTGAGGTAAGACAGGATTGTTTGTCCTCATCCTGTCAGTTGTACCAAATTTTAATTCCACTAACAAAAATGTTACTGTTACATGGAAAACCATTTTGAAATCTGATTACTCACTGTTAGAACCAAAATGTCTCCAGTTTTGGACTTCGATTGCCATTTCACTGTAAGTCTCTGTGTCCTAAGAGTGCCCCAAACCACCATTTCCAATTATCACCTTCTTGGAATGACCCAGACCACCCATCCCAACTATCATTTTCCTATTGTGGCAAAATCCCTGAGGCAAGGTGGCCTGCCCTGCAGCCAAAGTTCAGTGACCCCGTTGCCTCTGCTGTTGAACTGCATCTTCTCTCACGTTTCTTTCTGATGCTCGATAAAACTAACCAACTGGACCACTCAACTCTTGAAACTAACCACCACATTCTGTTCTTCTTTTATTAAAGAAAGAAATATCCAAATGTCATACCTATACCTGTACTTATGCCTTCCCTCTTACAGAACACTAATTAGCATGGCCATTGCAGAAATTGCATTATTTAGAAACCTGAACTTGACCTTTGTTGTTAAAAAAAATTAATGTGCCTTTGACCAAATATTTCCTTTTGGTCCGCATATGCTTTTCCCTGTTCCACCAGGGCTGGAATCCCTAGACCATCACTTCTTACATTCTCTTAAAATGCAAGCTTCAAATTCAATTCTGCTTAAGAGAAGCCTTCATATAAAATTGAGTACAGGGCTTGAGAGCCATTAAAGGCACTTTTCTGCAAAGTCTGACAGTCCACAATGATTCCCCATGATGCACATAAAACCAAATGCACAAAATGGCTAATGATTCTGGAGTTTGTTTGCAGTGGCAGAAGGCTGTGGTATGCCCATACTCACTGTCTTCATTGGCCTCTTTTCTCTGTCTTGCAAACAAATAAACCGAATATTAAAAAATGTCCAGTCATTGTGGCTCTTGCCTGTATTTCTAACTTGGAAGGTTGAACATATATTTGTCTTGCAGATAGTGTGGATATTAGCTATATAATAAAGGAGGGCTCTTCAGTTTGCCATTAGCTTCCAGGTATATTTCTAATAACCCCTTATTTTGGTAGAGAAAACAACTGAGCCCATTCTTTATTTGTTATGATTACTGTAGCTCCTGCATGCTAGAAATCACCTTGCTGATCATTCTTCCCAGTGGCTTTTAATGCTCAGAATCTGTTGTTCTTACTTGAAACACCTAGAGCAATGTGCCTTTCTACCTAAATCCTGCATGGTTACTCAGCATTTCAAGTGTTTGCATGTAGCACAGCAATGTGGGTGGAAAATCTGAATTCCATTCTCCAGTGATAATAGTCTTAAGACCTCTGATATAATGCAATAGAGAAATATTCACTTAAAGTATTATTTAAAATAGGCTGAAATGAAGTTCATAGTGAAATCAAAGTTTTGGCTAATGATGTCCAAATTAGGTTAAAAATAATTATTGAAGGCTAGAGAGATGGCTTAGCAATTAAGGCACTTGCCTGCAAAGCCAAAGGACCCAGGTTCAATTCCCTAGGACCTGACTAAGCATGATATACAAGGGGTTGCATGTGTCTGGAGTTTACAGTGGCTGTAGCCCCTGGCATGCCTGTTCTCCCTCTGTCTGTCTCTCTGTGTCTCAAATACATTAAAAGAAATAAAATAAAATATTTATTGAAATGATTATACTATGGTGACAACTTCTGATTATATTGGAGAATTTAAATAAAGTAAATGGCCAGAATATAATTTTAAATTTCATTACAAGAACAGATAGGAATAGAAGAGATTGTCCGTGATTAACATGAAATATCATCTTGATTATGATACATATGATACTATAGATAATATATCCAACTTCTTGTCAAAAATATATTTTATTTATTTAGTTGATAGAGAGAGACAGAGAGAGGCAGAGGGAGAGAATGGGTGCACCAGGGCCTCCAGCCACTGCAAATGAACTCCAGATTCATGAGCCCCCTTGTGCACCTGGCTTACGTGGGTCCTTGAGAATCGAACTGGGATCCTTTGGCCTTGCAGGCAAACCCCTTAACTTCTAAGCCATCTCTCTAGCTCAGTATATTCAACTTCTAATATGGATGTCTATAGCTACAGTATAAAGAATTACAAAATAAAATTTACCTGCAATAATCACTCACCTTAAACTAATTAAAAATACTTCTGACACAGGGAAGTATGCATTTGGGGAGATTTGTACGAATTGGTTTATATTGAATCATCCCACTCAGACTACTCTTCAAAAATGATGGAGAGCTCCATTACCCCTTCACAGAATACATGGTTTCCAAATCAGGATATATTCTTGCAGGAAACATGAGTTTCTCACAAGTCGGCCTCATCACTGTGCATTGTATCCAGATCCACAATGGGAGTTAAATGACCAAATCACCCAGAGAGAGGACAAGTCCTTTCTTTGAAGTCATGGGGTAGTTGTTAAAGGACCTGCAAGGCTGTGGAAATGCACAATAATAATTGAATAAGGTTTAATGGCACAGGGGAAATGCTGAAGGTAAACAATGTTTGTCAAAGCTGGATCCAACAGAATAGTTGGATATATTCAACTAATTTTTGCCGTAGACGTACAATTAATAGTATACCTTGGTAATGGAAAGAAAAAAAGCTCCAATAGTATCTTGCAATAATGGTATTTTAAATACACACACACACACACACACACACACACACACTTTTTTTTTGTTTTTGTTTTTGGTTTTTCAAGGTAGGGTCTCACTCTAGCTCAGGCATACCTGGAATTCACTTTGTAGTCTCAGGGTGGCCTCAAACTCATGGCAATCCTCCTACCTCTGCCTCCCGAATGCTGGGATTAAAGGCATGCACCACCACACCCAGCAAAAATATTTTTAATATTAATTTTTATTTATTTATTAGAGAGAGAGAATGGGCACACCAGGGACTCTAGTGGTGTAATGAACTCCAGATACATTTGTCACCCTGTGCATCTGGCTTATGTGGGTCCTGTGGAATTGATCCTGGGTCCTTTGGCTTTGCAGGCAAGTGCATTAACCATGAAAATATTTTTATTAATTTATTTGCAGGCAGAGAGAAATAGAGAGAAGAGAGACAGACAGAGAGAATTGGCATGTCATGGCCTCCAGCCACTGCAAACAAACTCCAGATACATGCACCACTTTCTGCATCTGACTTTATGTGGGCACTGGGGAATTGTATCTGGGTCACCAGGCTTTGCAGGAAAGCATCTACTCTTTCTTTTCTTTTTGTTTCTGCATGCATATCCATGGCATATGTGTATGTATGCATGTTCATGTGAATGTAAATACACATGTGTGGGTATATATGAACAAATGTGTTTGGAGGCCAGGGATCAACATTAGATGTTGTGTTCCAGCTTTTATTTTGTGAATCTCCCACTGAATCTGGATCTCACTGATTTGATTACAATGTCTAGTCAGCATGGCCCACAAATCCTTCTGTCTCCACCTCCTCAGCGTTAGGACTGTAGTGTGCATTCTTGGGCTTGTCACTGTTCCATGACAGGGATCTGAACTCAGCTCCTTTTGCTTGACACCAACTGGCAGAGCAATCTTTCCAGCCCCTATTCATTTCTTTATAATGTGGAAGGCTAAGAAATATGAGTCAAAAACTCTAAACCATATCATCCTCCTGCAACATCCCTTCAGTACCTTCGCTGAATGTAAAATCATTGCCTGCTTTGCAAAGGAGACACAGTTGAAGTTGCATTGATCATTGTTGAAAAGACATTGATGGATAGATTTGGAGCTGAGAGGACATGAATTTATAAACAGTGCATTTTGTCAGATTATACACGAAGAAGTTTTCATTAACCTGTCTTCCTTTACCCGCAACCGTATATTATGCCATTTCCCTTGATTCTGAATTCACACTTTGGAAACAACTGGCATAATTCTCACATCAGCTCCGTGTATCACAGATCAAGGTCAGTTACAGTAAAAAAGGGAAGAGTAGAAGCCCCAAGAACTTTATTTTGTAACAAAATAATAGAATGGAAACAATATAGTATATCAGATAGTGTACAGAAATGATTGACACCCTCAAGACATGAAAAATACACAATTATGTTCTTATTTTGTCCTTCTTAAATTTCCCTATTTGACCTTTGCATAAAAATCTATCAAGAAATGAGTCTGCACTATTGTTTCTTCCCAAATGTTGACCTCAATTTTACCTGCTGTGATAGTTGTTTCATCTTTACTAGAAGCAATAAAATAAGTGTTTTGTTCCTTGTACACACACACTGTCATTTATGTTTCCTTTTCAAATTGTAAGGTCATGGGAAATATTACTATGTTATAGGAACTTCATTGCCACTGTACTGTCCAAGCTCAGTGCTGGCAGAGTCCAACATCACCTTGTCATAATTAGGTCCACTAAGATCATCTTGATCATTTTCTGTTGTGCATGATATATTCTTTTCTTTAATAGTGTTTTATTTTCAAAAAGAGAGAGACAGAGAGAGTGAACAGGCACAGGAGGGCCTCCAGCCACTGCAAACGAACTCCAGATGCATGAATCACTCTGTGCAATTAGCCATACATGGGTACGGGGGAATTGAACCTGGGTCCTTAGGCTTTTCAAGCAAGGGCCTTACCACTGAATATCTCTCCAACCCCCAGTTTTATATGCTTTTATTTATTTTTAACTTCACTTCACTGAGGTGGTGATACTATGGTAATTGGGGCTCATAATCAAAAAACAACAAGTGCCTATGAAACATGTTAACATAGCATGGCACATAAAGATGATATAAAATCCCAAGTAAAATTTAAGGACCTGAAACTCCAGAAAGGTCAATAGCGACTAATAACCCTGTTAGATTCTTCCAGGCAAGGGTTTCCATGTCTATCTCTACATTACTTTAACCCATTTACTGAGAATGACCTGATGGCTACTTCTTGTGAATAGGGATCAGGGCAAAGTCATTTTCATAGCCTAAAGCTTACAATACAAGTCACTCCACCAAGCAGTCCTTTTAAATGTACAAACGTGATTTTGCTAAAACCACTCTCAGTCCCAAACATAATGCCAGCGCTCTGCTAAGCTCAATAGCTAAACCATGACGTGATGTCTTGGGATTAGAAGGAAATTGACTGAACATTGCATCCAGCTGGGTTCTGAACACTGATGACATGGAGCCAAATAAACAAATATCCCTCTACTGTACTTGGCCACCTAGGCATTATCTGACCCAGTGAGTCATAAAATTGGGTTGTGCAATAAAACTCCACAATCAGCTGGAAATGGTGTATATGAAACTGGGCTCTCCCAGGCTCTAAGTTTTATTTAAATTGTACAGTCAAGTAGTTCAAAACCCCATGACACTTGTTTGCATTTCACTACCACCTATTCTTCAATCCACACCTAGAGAACTGAACCTAGAAGAGAATATGCTTATTTTATGAATCAGTCTTTATATGATACAAATACTAAATCAGAACTGAAGAATTACATCTCCAGCCAAGGTGTGTCTATCTGGAAAATAATCCCCGGGAGTCTCAATATGTCAGTGTCAAGTTATTGCATCTGATTTTGTCTTTATTAGTAGTAGTTGCATGATATAGCTTTTGTAAGCTGAATTCTTCTTGATGTACTTATCCAAGAAACAAGTGATCTAAGACTTATTCTTACTCTTATTAAACTGATGTGATCATTTGATGTTTTGTTTTGTTTTACTTATTTTTATTTATTTTCGTTTTGGGAGAGAGACAGAGAGAAAGAGAGAGACAGGAAGACAGATAGAGATGAGAGCGCCAGCAGTGTCTCAGCTGCTGAGAATGAAATCCAGATGCAGGTCAAGTGCGGCATTGCACACTTGTGTCACTTTGCATCTGGCTAAACGTGGGACCTGCAGGTTGGACCTGCTGGAGATTGGAACCAGCGTTCTTAGGCTTAGGAGGCAGGTGCCTTAACTGCTAAGCCATCTCTCCAGCCCTTGTTTTACTTATTAACCCTTCTCCACCATTTCTTTCGTTTTGACTATTCCAACTTATTATTCTTGGTTTTAAATATGCCAGATGTTCCCTACATTTAAGACCATTGTGTAGAGTCTTGTGGCCTTAGGAACACTCTACTCATATGACTGCAGTGGTTTGATTCAGGTGTTTCCCATAAACGAATGTGTTCTGAATGTTAGGTCCACAGCTGATGGCGATTGGAGAATTGGAGCTTTCTGGAGGCGGTGTGTTGTTGGGGGTGGGCTTCTGTGTGTTATAGCCAGCTTCCCCTTGCCAGTGTTTGGCACACTCTCCTGTTTCTGTTGTCCATCTTATATTGACCAAGAGATGATAACCACCCTTTGCTCATGCCATTGTTTTCCCCTGACATCATGGAGCTTCCCTTGAGTCTGCAAGCCAAAATAAACCCTTTCCTCCAACAAGTTGTTCTTGGTTGGGTGCTTTCTAACAGCATCTGACTGCAACAGTAAAATCGGTACCAAGAGTGGGATTGTTGCTGCTAAAAACCCGATTGCGGCTTTGGTCAACTGGAACTGATTTGAGGGAGGAATATGGACAGATTTGAAACCTTGGCCTAAGAGACTCCTTGCAGTGCTATAAGTACAATTGATGACCATGTTGGTCAGAGTTGAAAGATGTTGGGTTAACAACTTAGTAGTCTAACTGGTACTTTGTAATAGCACAAATGCAGGAAAGAGAAGGTCATTGAATTAGCAACACGGTTTTGTTTTTTTGGAAATGGCCATGGGCAGTGTGAAGCAGGCTTATTGGACTAACTGCATGGAGGACTGATGGAGCCATGGGGATGAACAATGGGTTGCAGTGAAATCATGATGGAGATGCCAGGACTATAGGATGATTGCTAATGATAGCTGCTGCACCAGATGGAGTATATCAAGGGCTATGAGCATCTGAGCTGGAGGGGTGGAATTCTAACTCCAGAGGTTCATCACTGGTTAGAACTTTTGGACTTGGACATTTGTCACTTGTTAGAGTTGCCAGACTTAGAGCTACAGAGTTTGATGTTTTCCCTGTTTGCTTTAAATCTTATATTTCTTTGCTATGTCCAATGCCATCATTGGCAGTGTGAATGTTTATTCTGTGCCATTATGCTTTTTTTTTTTTTTGAGGGAGTATTATGACTTAATTAAATGATCTTTGACAATGGGGATGTTTGTGCATCATTGGGATTGATAAAAACTATGGGGACTTTTAAAGTTGCATTGAATGCATTGCATTTTACATCATGGAAGTTATCAGTTTAAGGGGGTCGGGGGAAGATTGTGGTGGTTTGTTTCAGGTGTCCCGCATAAGTTTATGTTTTCTGAATACTGGTCCCCAGCTGGTGGAAGTTTGGAAATTAGAACCTCCTGAGGGTGATGTATTGTTTGTGGTGGGCTGGTGGGTGTTATAGCCAGCTTCCCCTTGCCAGTGTCTGGCATACTCTCCTGTTGCTGTTGTTCATCTCATGTATACTGGGAGGTGATGTCCACCATATGTTCATGCCATATTTTCCCCTGGCATCATGGAGCTCCTCCTCAAGTCCATTAGCCAGAATAAACATTTTCCTCCCATAAGCTGTTCTTGGTCGACTGTTGTCTGACAGCATTGAGAAGCTGACTGCAACAATGACCTTATACCTACCCTGGTGTTCACAGATCAGATCAGTGAGAACAGTCTTGCGACTATGATTAGAATTACAACTCCCAATCCCTCCCTCCATCAGCCCCACTCTTACTTCGTTTTGTTCTTTAGAGTAGAGCTCATTATCATAAAACATTCTATGTGTGATCATTAAATTTTCCCTCTAACATTGATCTAAATTAACATTTTAAAACCCTAGAGTTAAAGGCTGTTTTCTCATTTCTCTTTGGTTTAACATTCAGAGTTTTATAACTATATTTATAAAAAGTAATCAGTAGAAGTCTGAGGAAGCAAAAATCATATGATAGGCAGAGATGGTGATAGATACCCAAGTATACTCGTGTGAGTGTGTGTGTGTGTGTATGATGATAAAGATAGAAGTGGACTTTACAAGGAAAGCATCAATGTAAAGGTGAAGTATTAATCTCCAAGGCAAAGTATAACATCTAAATCAACACTTTTAGATATACAAATCTAGAATTGTCTCCATAAGCCACAGAATTGAGTGATATAAAATTATGTTTAAAATGCCTGGCATTTATTCCTGGAGACCATAAAAGAAACATGCACTGAAGAACTTAAAAGATAATTTGAAAAGAGAGGTTTTGTACATTTGTGTGAGAAATATCATCAATAGAAGGACAAAAAGCTTGGAAAAAATTCTTGAAAGGTATCTTGTATTGCAAGTGGCTGGGCTGCAGAGATGACTTACATGTTAAAGTGTTTGCCTGTGAAGCCTAAGGACTCAGGTTTGATTCCACACTATCCTTGTAAGCCAGATGCACAAGGTGGCATCTGATGCCTCTTGAGTTCAACTACACTGTCTAGTGGCCATGAGGTGCCCATTCTCTCTCTTTCTACCTGCATCTCTCTCTCACTCTCTGTCTCTCTCAAATAAACAAATACACTTAAAATATTTTAAGGAAAGAAAGTAGCGAGTGGCTTACAGTTTTAATTTCAGAAATAAGCAATGTCAAGGGTATTATATAGCCCAGAACCTACATGTGGAAAATTGAATTTGGTCCAAATGCTCTAAAAGAAATATGTGAGCAATATATGTGATCAATAAAAGAGTAGTGATGAAATAATTTTCTTGGGATTCTTATTAGAAATAGTTGGAATATTCTTTCTTCATGGTAATGAAGCACATAGTAACTTATCATAGGATGGTACATGTGTCTACAATGTACAACAGAATTATAGTATATTCCAGGTTTGTAGACCCATGAAAGAACATTTATTTCCCTGCTACAGCAATAGCTGAGATAGAATTGGGGATGCCATTGTTACACTCATCGTGCTGGGAGGTCATTGGGTCATTGGGCTGTCATTGTCAAGAATGATTCCTGCTCATCTGATAATTCCCGTGAGAGCGAGGTGTTACAAAAACATGACTGGAGTGCTGGTCACTCTCATCAACTTGATGGAATTGAGGATCACCATGGAAACACATTTTTGAGCATGTTTTGTTAGGAATGTGATAGTATCATTCTGTGGGATGGGCATCCTGGACCATAAAAAAATAAAACTACAAAAGAAAATAAGGGGCTTAGTGGTTAAGGCTTTTGCCTGAGAAGCCAAAGGACCCAGGTTCAATTCCCCAGGACCCAAGTAAGTCAGATGCACATGGAGCACATGTGTCTGGAGTTCATTTGCTGTGGCCACAGGCCTTGGTGTGTCCATTTTCTCTCTGTCTCTGTCTCTGTCTCTCTCTCTCTCTCTCTCTCTCTCTCTCTCTCTCTCTCTCTCTATATATATATATATATATATATATATATATATATATACTTGCAATTAAATAAATTTAAAAAAAAAATTAAAAAGGTGAAGTAGGTGGCTGAGCTAACATGCCTGGCTTGATTTTTTTTTTTTTTTTTAAGAAAGAAAATAAGAAAGCTAGCAGAGCAGGATAGTTCATTTTTCTCTACTCCCTGATCTCAGATATGCTTCCTGAGCCTCACCATTATGAACTGTCATCTCACCAAGTGAACCAAAATATGCCTTTCCTTTCTTACATTGCTCATGAAAATCAAAATCCTGAGTTAAATAAACTTCATTTCATTATAAAATACTCCAACCTAAAGTTTTTTTTTTTTTTTTTTTTTATGGCATAGAAAATGGACTACTGTCTAGGATTTGAGTGTAAAGATATTTGAAATGGACTTTAGGGGTTGTCAAGATACCCAGGGTTTGATTCTTCAGTACTCATGTAAATCCAGGTAGACAAAGTGGCACATCAGTCTTGAGTTCATTAGCCGTGGCAACATTGCCCTGGTGTGCCTCTTTCTTCTCACTCTCTCTTTCTTTCTTTCTCTCTTCCAAATAAGTAAATAACATTTTAATAAAATAAATAAAACAAATTTTAGTTTCATTAACAGAATTAAGGATCCCCACTTAAACAGAGAATAATAGGAAAATCAGATTGAGTTAAATGATAAAGAGAAAAAATCCATGGAGGCATTGTAGAGTGATAGTGCAAGAGAAATAAATCACCATGACTATGTACCAAAGGCTTTATTTTCTCTATCTTTTCCTTTGTCCTGATAGTAACTGAGAAAAATTTTTCATTATTGTGTTTTATTTTTTTAATATTTATTTATTTCAGAAAGAGAGTGAGAGAGAAATGCAGATAGAGAGAATGCACATGCCAGGACCGCTGGGTATTGCTAATGAATGCCAGACTCATGGGGCCACCTTGTGACTCTGGCTTATGTGGGTTCTGGGGATTCAAACCTGAGTTTTTAGACTTCACAGGTAAGCACCTTAACAACTAAGCCATCACTCTAGCCCCAATCTTGTGTGTTTTTTTTTTGTTGTTGTTGTTGTTGTTGTTGTTACTACCATTTTAATAAATTTTGTGTAGTTCAATTTAGTAATTCTTGAGACCTTTTTTATCTATAATATATAATTTAATATAAATACTGCCTTTTAGGGTTATGTAGTTTTCACCACTGTATTCTCTAACAATAATATGCAATACTTAATTTCATAAATTTTAAGTAATGGATCTATTTTTGTTTCTTTTTTTCCATCAATTATTGAAACCCAAGGTGATCATCCACAGTTTGCCTTGCGAATGCTGATATGAAAGCAGTTCTATTACAGTAAACAAGTAATCCATTTGAAATCATTTTTTGTCATGTTACTATTTTCTGTTATCAAATGTAACTAACAAGATCAAGCCTAGAAGTGAAAACCTATAATACCAGCAGTCAGGAAGTAGAGAAAGGAGGCTCAGGATTCATGACAAACCTTAATTACATAGCAAGTTTGAGTCCAGCCTGTATTACATGAGCTTTTTATTAAAAATTGTAAGTGCAAACAGAAAAGATTTCTTCCATTATTTAACAAGTAATTAATTTGATGTTATAAACAAATGCTATAATTGTGTAGCCCTATAAAAATTTTTATATAATATGTGTGAAGGTGAATATATAATAGTACGTATTATAACCTTATATGAAATGCTCTAGCATGCAAACACACTGCTAATAAATCATTTTAAAAATTAAAGGGCACTGGTAGTGTCCCAAGATACAAAAGTTCACAATGTTTTCAAAATCAAAATCAAATGGAAAATGTGCGTGCCATGGAAATACCTCTCACTGACATGGACTGTGAGCATTTGCATTTGTCATTTGTGGGGAAATACGAGGAGGTATTGAAAGGATAAACAGAATAGTTACAAAGTAAAAGTATATAGATAGAAATGTAAAGAATGTAAGCAAGAAATGCCCAAACTAAAGTAACGCCATGACAGGCTCTAGGAATATTCACAGGCCTGAGTTTCTATTTCCGGGCTGAGCTGACACAGCATTTTTGCAGTTACTGGAAAAACCCCCAAACTGCCCAGTACCCAAAATAATCCTTGAAATGAACCAGTCAGAAGAAACCAAGCAAATGTTATACATACTTGTGGTCCTCATGTTATAGATAAGTTGGCTCAAAATGCCATAGTAACCACATAACCAATGAGCATACTACATGTACATTATTTTTAATTGTTAACCAATCATGTTATAAATTCTCCTCTCCTTTGTTTGAATCCAATAAAAGCTGCCCTGATTCTACCCTCGGGGCCTCCAGTCCTCTACCCCTGCGTGGTGTATGACTGGGGGCCCCAGCGCGCTGGAATAAAAGTCCTCTTGCTGTTTGCATCAAGACCATTTCTCAGAGTGATTTGGGGTGTCGCCTTTCCTGAGACAGAGCCCGGGGAGTCCTCACTTCCTGGGTCTTACAGTAATTTTTTTAAAATTTGTCCAGGAATTTTTCTAAGGTTATCATGTATATTCTATAATAGTAACCTGTCACAATTATTTGGATAAAATTATGCCCACATATAATTTTCTACTGTTTTCACAAAGTTTAGAATCATCTGGAAAGTTTTAATATAGATTCTTCTTGAAATGTGTACATTCCAATCATATTCCAATCATAAAAACAAAACCAAGAAAACACACAATGATATACAGACCTGAAATTTATTTCTTCAGAAATCACATGGCCTTGATCCTAAAAGTGTTACTGTGAAATAAAACAAGGGAAGCAATTGGCAGGAAGTACATGATGATGAAATAAAAGCTTAGTATTTTTATATGAAATATGACATAAAGTGAAAATTTCCACACTAATATAAATTAAGCCAAGTACCAGAGGGAGACAGATAAATATAATCCCACTCTTGAAAAATAGTGTTGTTGAAGTGCATAGAAGGGTAAATGACTTTTCCAATTTCTTATAGGAAGCCAGAAATACAACCAAGGGAGAATTCATAGATTTTAAGTTCACAATAAATTATGAACACGGAAATGCCATAGTATTTCTTAATAAAAATGAAGGACTGGACATAGTTCATGGTATAAGTTACTGGCTTTGATTTAATAGGATTTTCACCCTGAACGATCTTAAAGAAAGAGGGCTTGCCTCTGCACCCCATTTTTTTCCAGCACAACTGTAGATGTGACTGATAGTACCGCAACGCTCCATCCTTAGTAGCCAGGAGGGAATGGAAAATACCGTCACGGCCACTTTCAGTTCCTGTGTCCTCACAGAAAATATCTGATCTTTGAGTGCTTAGTTTTATTCTTTTATATTTTTTCTGCTCATGGTTTTTTCTGACAGAAATATTTGGAATTAAATTAACAAATAAATTTCTAGAATACACTATATTTGCATCTATTAATAATATTTTATTTATTTACTTGAGAAACAGAAAAAAAGGAGGAGGTGTGGAATTGTCATGCCCAGGCCTCTATCCCTTACAAGCAAACTCCAGACACATGGGCCACCTCATGCGTCTGGCTTACGTGAGTGCTGGAGAATTGAACCTGGGTCCTTAGGCTTCATAGACAAGAATCTTAACTACCGAGCAATCTCTCTAGCCCTATCTTCATCTTTTCATAGTTCTTGAGCACTCGTCAATCAGAATACACACACACATACATGCACATGCAAAGACAAAATCATGAGAATATGCACACCATCATAATGTCAATAATTTTTATCATCCAAATCAACATAGTTGGGTTATAACATTTTTTTGAGGTAGGGTCTCACTCTAGCCCAGGCTGACCTGGAATTAATTATGTAGTCTCAAGGTGGCCTTGAACTCACAGCGATCCTCCTACCTCTGCCTCCCTAGTGCTGGGATTATAGGCATGCACCACCATGCCCAGCTGGTTATAACAATTTTTTAACAAGAATAAAAATTAAGAGAAATATTAGTCTGTGGTACAATGTGATACCTGTGATATTTCCTTCAAAACTAGCACAACTACCTATTAAAAAAATAGTATTACAGATATTTTGTCAATCCTATAACAGGCTGTGAAGTTTTGCACTATGTATTCAACATTTTCTAAAGGGGGAGGTATGATTAATTACTTGATTCTTTTAGACTTTTTGGGTTATTCTGCATATAAAAATTTTAGTAAGTAACCTGGACCCATTTTTTCTACAGTTCTTAAATCGTATAAAGATATTGCATTTGTATGTTCATGACTACATTTAAGAAATATCAATCATTATAGGCACATTATATACCATAACTAAATGCATTTAAATGCATCCACATGCTCATAATTTCCTATTTAATTAGAACTAACTTACATGACTGTTTTTCAAACAGAGTCTCTCTCCGTGGTCCAAGTTGGACTTGAACTCATGATCCTTTGTTTCAGACTCCTAAGTGAAAGAATTACAGGAATGGGCCATGTCACCTAGACTGCCTATCATTTGACTAAATTTCTTTTTTAATTTATTCATTTATTTAATAGTGATAGAGGAAGAGGGAGATAGAGAGAGAAAGAGAATAGGCATGCCACGGCCTCTAGCTACTGCAAATGAATTCCAGATGCATGCACCACCTTGTGCACTTGACTTACGGAGGTTCTAGGGAATTGAACTTGGGTCCTTAGTTTTCAGTCAAATGCCTTAACTGCTAAGCCATCTCTCCAGCCCCTGAATAAATTTCTTTAAATCTTGTAGGAAACAATACCTTATGATTCATGATTTAAATGCCAGCTTTCATCTATGAAGCAAGGCATATACTTTACAATCTACTCTTCACTTTTGGGGGGATATTAATCACAAACTATCTTTAAATAGATTTAATCTATCAATCAATATTTTCAGGTTTTAAGTATGTAGTAGACAGCTTCAGATTTCCTGAGATAAACTTCCAGCTCAGGCATAGTTATGGAGGAAGGGATTTACTGAAGCTTACAAATCCAGAAGAAGTTCTATAAAGGCAGAAGAAGCTGGCCTGCTTTCACAGGATCAAACACTAAGAGAAAAGCCCCAAGGCAAAAAACACATAGCACACTTTAGGAACTCCAGGTGGAACGAGGCACTTTGCACATCTTTAGAGTGGAATTTCAAACCCACCGCCTCACCTTAAGATCTGCCCAGTGACACCTCCTCCCACCATGTAGCTACAGATCCAAACCAGAAACGAATAAAACACCGAATATATTGGGGGCCATCTATTAAAACTACCACAAAGTGATAATGAAAATTGAATTGGAACTTTCTTTTTACCATATGTGAAGTTTCGATTTTGAGTTCCTAATCATTGTGAATGATTTTATTTCATCTAACCATATATACTAACCATTAAATTGCTTTGAAAATTATGGGAAGTTTTATAGAAATGCCTTACTGCATATAAAAAAAGTGCTCTTTCTTAAAGATAGAGAAATCTGGAGGAATAAGTATTTACTTTAAAAAATTAACTTCATCTAAATCAATTATAAAATAACTAAATGGCTTGTACACTTGTTGATGTCTAAGACCATTCTGTATCAAAAGAATAATTCATATGTTTGAAAGACTTTTACATTAACAATGTCTGATGCAGGGGCGTCCCTCAATTTGCTGAGTGCATATTTGAACTACTGGCTGACTTAAGTGAAATTGAGAATATAAATGCTGAGGACAATGTCACTTCTCCGTTCACTCAAGGTGTGGACAGACAGCATGGATGTCAAGTGAGAGCCTACGCCTTCTGTATCTCCTACTAACATGTGCACTAAAAGTTCTGTAGTGATAAGTCTTCGTCCTTTGCAAAGCTTGACTGTAGAGACTATTGAATACCCCAACTTCCCGCTGAGGAATCTGAGTAAAAGAAGTTAGCTTGATCGTACTCTTTGAACCCTGAGGGCCTTGGATTCAAACCAACATGAGCCTTTGTGTCTCATCCCTATGTGAGGATGCTTAGTATCTCATGGATGTTACAGAGGCTGGTGTTATACAATGCGAGGGGATTAAATTAATCCTTTGAAATAGTAGTGAAATCACCACTGGGCTGTAAGAAAAAGGAGGCTTCATTTACATATGCTGGACTGGGTATTTTCTGTGACCTCCAATGGGATGGCTGAGGCCTTGTAGCTAGTACGAGTTTCCTGTGGCCTGTATTTCTTGACTTGACCAAATACACTTGCACTAGAACTTGGATTTAAAGGACTCTCATATTCCCTTTGAGGTTAGTGCTATGTTCTAGCTGATACATCGCCAAGTTAATAATCAGTCATGCAGCACTTTAGACTCACTGTGGCTGTCTTCTCTAACCATTAATTTTTCATTACTCAAAAAGTTACACAAGTTAAATTGCTTAAAGTCATGCAGATTAGTCTGTGGGTCAGGATGACAAGCACAGCTTAAGTGTGTCTTTCTTCAAGGTCTCACTAGCCTGTAGTTGATACAAAAATTTGGCATACTTAGCCTCTATTTTTTTTTTTTTTTGAGTACACAATTTTGAAATTGTTTTTAATTTTTGATTATGTTAGATTAGCAGAAACAATAAGAAACATTCTCCTGAAAGAATATTTAGTTTTCTAAAATATACCATGAAAAGAATTTAAGTAAGCAATTTTTATCATGACCCTGACCAAATACCTAACAGAAACAAGAGAAAGGAAAAATTGCTATTCTATTCATGGTTTCAGTTCATCTTGACAAGGATGCACGGGGGAACAACACATACTGTGGTAACCAGAAATGGAACAAAATGTCTGAGTGCCAAGTATAGTTTTCCCTGTTCTCGCTCTGTTCCATGAATGGTCTTCCTCTTTCCCCTAATCCTCTCTGGAATCACCTGTGAAAATTCACTCAGAGATAGCTGTTGCTCATCGACTGTATTTTAAAAAATATTTTAATTTATTTGTTTGCAAGGAGAGAGATATAGAGAGGACAGACAGCCAGACAAAATAAGAATGGGTGTGCTTATGTGGGAACTGGGGAATCAAACATGAATCTTTTGCCTTTGCAGGCAAGCACCTTAACCACTAAGCCATCTCTCCTGCCTTCTCTTGTACTTTTCAGTCTGTCCAGTTAACAACCATGATTAGTCATCACACCATCTGTGTTTCTTTTCATTACTGCTATTCTAGTAAAACACACTTTGCAAGTAACTTCTACAAGAATCACCTTTTGCTCTTTCATTTGCTAAATGTGTTAAGTCTGTTATTCACTTGTTTATGTAAATTCTAGGGTACATCAAAGAATACTAAAATATAATATCCATAACCTTATGTGTTTGCACAAAAATAAATATATGTGGCTGTATAAATTTCACACAGCACACACTGCAGATCACATTAGCCAAGTATTAGTTGGATCTTACTCAAGCAAAATATTCACTTCAACTCAAGAAACAAGCTGATGTGGATATATTATACAATGAAATAAACGGTAATCAAACAAAGTTAACAGCAGTAAAAGTTTACTTAAGATCTTAAGTGGTCATATATAGGTACTACTTCCAAGTTTTTTTGTTGTAAATATATTAAAAATCCAGAAATAAAGTATTTTAGAATAGACAAGTCCATTTTCTGCATCAAAATTTTAAATGTTTAAAACATTAAAAATTATTTATAATTTTAGTGGAATCAAGGGAATTTTTGTTGTTCAGGTTCAGCTATTAGATATTTTACCATTGTATGGAAACACAACACACACACACACACACACACACATATATGGAGAAAAAAAGAAAGAAGAAAAATTTAAAATTGACTTCATTCTGAAGTAATTTTAATGAGTGTCCCTCTGGTTCACAAAGCTTCTATGATATGTGGCAACACAGTCCAACATTAGAACCAACGATTTAAGATGGCTGCTTCAGATATCATTTTATCTAAGTAAATGCATTAATTTGGTGTGATAACTGTAAGTCTCCTCAAATAATTTTTCACAAAATTGTTAAACATATTTTTCCCATTAACAACTGAATCAAGAAACCCATATATACAATCCTACTCATTATATACACAAGAGAAAAAAAAAGGAAGATGTTCTTTTATTATTCTGCATATACTTTGTCTAATTCATTTTCTGCATTTATATAGCTATATGCCTGAAATGCCAAACTTCTTTTGTGCTTTCATGCCCTAAATATCCACAATCTATGGCTAAGAGTTAACAATGTTTGCCTCACCAGATCTTTCTTGTCCTCGAGTAACCTTCAGTCACGTTTCCACTGTGTGCTCTTGTATCCTACTTGTATGGTGTACGGTGACCACATACTTGGATTCCACAACATGTTTCTAATCTATGCCACTGTTCCCAGCTTCCTAATTCACTTACCAGTCTGCTGAGTTGGCTATTTCATAAAAATTTATGTATGCGACCTGGGACATACTTTCTTGGCAGAATACTTGCCTAGCATACACAAGGCTTTATCTTCAGCCCCAAATGTTTTCATTTGTAGTGTCTATAAAGCATTTCTATACCTATACCTGAAATGCTTGTCCAATAAAATAATTACATCTAAGAAATGACTAGTGATCATGTTTTTCTCTTTCCCTAGTCCATTTTATGTCCTAGAAATACTGGGATATAAACTAACACTACCTATACAAGGTTATAAAAGGGTTCTCCTTCTTTTAGTTAGGGAGTACTTTATAACCTGTTTTTAGCCACATGATGTAACAGCCTATGGCCCATGACAAATCCAATAATCCCTAAGAAACTACAAAGCACTTATGTAAGGTCAGCTAGCAAGATAAAGAATCATGTTTGGTAGAAATACAGAAACAGGTTAAAGTGATGATCATTTTCACTTGCAAATTTACATCTTGATATATTAACCACGAATGTGATGGAGGTAGGTCCTCTAATATGCTTAGGAGTTGAGGGCAGAATGTGTGTATTATAGTTATCCTTATAATAGAGGGTTCAGAGTGCTTCCTGACCTCATGTGCCATGTACAGGATAAGGGAGAAGCTGACTTTTTTTTTTTTTTTTTTTTTCTTTCTTTTTTTTTGAGGTAAGGTCTCTAGCCCAGGCTGACCTGGAATTCACTATGTAGTCTCAGGATGGCCTGGAACTCATGGCAATCCTCCTACCTCTGCCTCCCAAGTGCTTGGATTAAAGGCATGGGCCACCACACCCAGCTGAGAAACTGACTGTTTATGTTTCTTCAGGCCAACTTTAATGAAATACTGATTCTGTCAGAGCCTTGTATTCTAGTGTTAATGCTAGTCTTGGGGTTCTTGTCCCAATATACCAATTTGCCAGTGCACCAAGATATTTAGGTTATCCCCGGATCCTAATCTTATGAATTTAAAGAATGAAAATGCATACACCAGAAGGTAAGACTTAGAAAGACTTTGTTAGATTAAGAGGAGGAAAGAGAAGAAAGTAGAGAGAGCTCCTGCCATGTGAAGGCAGACGAGGGTAGGAAGCCCATATGGGAGTAATGGTCCTCCCATCTCCACCTAGCCAGGCCGAGGTGGAGGGGGCTTTCTAGAACAGGGATCTGGAGGGTCAGGAGAGATGACCAGCCAAAAGACAGGTCCTGGCCACCTAGTGAGGATCTATTTATAATATTATTGTGGTGGGCCTTACCTCCAGGTGAGTCTGAGAGAGAATTGGTCTGGACTCAGGTGGCTGGCTTAGGAAGAGGACAGCATACCTGAATAGGGGGCAATGGAGAGCTGATGGGATAGTCTGGATCAGATGCTAAACTCTCTGGTTCTACTGAGACACACAGGCAGAATGTAACATCTCTTTTTTGTTCTCTCTTTGCTCCTTCTAACTAGCTACCTGAAAATAAAGCTACTTAACTAAAATCCCCTTAAAAGATTCTGGGACTGACTTTGAGAATTAATCTTATGTTGTTTTTAAATTATTCCAATTATTCAACCTATGTTAACACATATTGTCACAAAACAGCTAAGACATAGCAAGTTCAAGAAAATAGGGGAAAAAGAAGTCATACCATGTGTAGATAATACTTTAAGTCAGAATTAAAAAAGAGAGAATACAAATGGATGGTAAGTGAAGAATCCTACAATTTTTTTCCCCATTTATAGAGTCTGAAGAGTAGAAATGAACCCTTTCTGAATATTGATAACAATTAATTCAGTGGTGATTAAATTCATGATCAAATATTATCTTCATACAAATTCTGTCAATATACCCTCTCTCCAGGCAGGTGTGGTGATTTTTCTGTAGCATTTTCTCCAAACTGAAATTGTCTCTCTCCAAGAGCAAGAGAAATCCCTCATTCAGGAAGTCAAGTCTGGAAGCCTTGAAAAGTAAATGTCACACAACCATTCTTCAAGATTATGTTAATTAGAAACTGAAACATTCCTGAGGCAGAGGGAGGAAAGAAGTTCCAGAGACACAGGAAGTCAACATGTCTTGGGAAACAGGTGTAAGACCCCACACTAAAGCTGTACAAAGGGAAAACAACTGTGTGGAGTTGAGACTCCAATTGAGCTGCCTGCAAATGTGCACTGTGCCCCAGAGACACAGCTTCCAGGAATCCTCACCTATGCTGGGGTGGGCTTTTCTGTGATGCTGCTGTCTTTGAGCCATACATTGCTCCTGTAGGCAACCCCTCACCCTGTTCAGCAAGGAACCCCAATAACCTTATGGGCTCACTGAAACTGGTTTTGGTTTAATTATCCTTTTATTTATTTTCTATGCCCTATCTGGGGAGAATACATGTGATTGAGTCACTCCAAGGGGAAAAGTTTCCCATAGTATGATGCCTGTCTTTAATTTTAACACTTGAGAGACTGATATAGAAGTATAGGGGCCAGCTTGGGGCTATAGAGGGAGCTCCAGGTCAACCTGGGCTACAGTGAGACTACCTCCAAAAAAAAAAAAAAAATCCATAAATAAATAAATAAATAAAGAATCTGGTAATTCCAAATTGATAAAACAGTGTACTAAGGGAAGGATATATTTTCAAAAGTTTTCCCATACTTTTGTAAGTAAGGTGGAATCTCAGGCTTTACCCAGGAAGGTTAATACCTGAATTTACAGGAACTTTCTCAAAATATAATCCACAGTTATTTGCCCATTTTCTGTTGTAATAATACTAAAGTTAATTATGTGACATACTCATTAAATTAAACAAATTAAACAAATTTGACAAATATATAATTAGATTTAAAAGAATTCCCAAGTTTGTTTTCTCAAATGCATCAGTTCATAGGTATATAAAGATAGGCAAGTGATTGAATTTCATGGGTGATTAAGAGATTTTCCATCTTGTATATAGTTTTTGTAATATTCTATTTTTATCCATTAAAATTATGTTTATTCATTAAAAATTTCTCCTAGTTTGTAATAGTACAGTTTAATAGAAAACATTCATCGTGTATGTATTATTTAAGTGTTCTGATAATTATATAGAACACAGAATAAAATATCTGGACCAATTAGTGTATGACTAGAGAATTGGGACAAGTAGGAAGGAGACATGTTGACAAATTGTACACAAAGATGGGCCATTTAATGTACAAACCAGATGAATAAGTGGAATGGAGATGTGGTCTGTTCTTGTCCCAGAACCTTTACTATACTTCATGGTATTCTACATATCTGCCGTTCTTCCAGGATCAGTATGCTTCTGTTCTGCCTTTCCCTTTCTATTTTACTTTATTATTTGTTTATTTATGGCAGACTACTCAAGTGGCTTTCTATTTGTCTTGCTCCATAACAGTTCTACTGATAGGAGACAGAAATTGGTTGGGTAGTTAGGGTAATATAACCCCAAAAGTGAGTGGTATTTTATTCCTTGACTAAGAAGACAATGTCACTAAGATTGCAGAAACCTGGATGTTACACCCTCTGTGAAAGATTTCTACATTAAACTTGTTCTTTTCATAGAGGACAGAAACTCTGATCCTTACCTAAGATTACAGACAAAGTTATAAAAACTGGTCCTTGTCCTTAGTAACCTGCTGACCTAGTCTTCTTCATGTAACCACTCCCAATCAAAAACCCAGATCTGAGTCTCGTGGTGGGCTTTTCAAACCCCCTGTTGCCTCTCTGGGCAAGAGCTCTGTCCTCTTCCCTCATTGGGGGGGGGAGGGTCTCAAAACTCCTCTTTTCTACCTGGGCAAGGGCTCCACTTTGCTTCCTTCTCTTATGTTCTAGGCTTAAGCCTCCTTATCTTTATCCTCCTAAAGCTTTAAGATATAATAAAATCTTTCTCAACTTTATCCTTTGCTCCATGGATTTCATTCTTCGAATTCATAGGACAAGGTTCTGAGAACACATCAAATTATTGATGCATTAGTGTATAAGGAACTTTCATAGGTCAGGGGATCAGGGAATTTTGCCAGGAGCTGTGTGTATGTCTTCCAGTTATCTGTTCTAAAACTTGGGAAATAACTCAAGAGCAGTCTTGGAGACACAGGAGAGACACCTGTGGCAATGGGATTTAATCCATGTGAGACAGATGGGAACAAAAACTGCTTTAAACACTGAGCTTCTGCAGTGCCATTCTCTGATGAATACCTCACCTTTCAGATGTTTTGAAATTGTAATAATTTTGAATTCAGTGTTCCAGAAATCCCAAAAAGTACTGATTTCTTTTTCTCAGTACACCCTGCAAAGACACCATGGTCAATCATCATTTGCACCTGTGCAGAAGAATAACACATATACAGCAGCATAAATATTGAGTGCTCCAAGATCTAATTGTTTTCAATGGGGACTTGGTCACCAGAAGACCCTGTGCAGGTACCCAGTGCCTGGGAAGCTGTTCGTCCCTTTGAATCACATGATCCAGCATGAAGGATCAGTGACAGAGAATTCATGTCTTAGACAGACTGTCACAGAAGAACCATAGTGCAGGTTCTCAGGATTTTAAGTCTCCACTACTTTTACAGACTGGTAATAGTCTCCTACTGAGAAACTCTTTTGATTTTGCTGTCTGGATTTAATAGAGACTAAATGCGAATTCATTCTTGATCCTTAACTTCCCAGTTGATACAAGAATGTTGATCCTCACATCCATTCAATACAAGTGATGATGCCTACTTACTTCATGAAAATATGTTTCAGGCAAATGATGGAATTTAACAGGTCTTCTACGGGAAAACAATAAGACAAGGTTGTGTAATGGTATTTATTCTTATGCCACAAAACCCTAGTTTAAGAATGACATAATGTCGTAACCAATTACTTAAAAATATGCTCTAATTAACAATGCAAATTTCCCTCTATTATTTGCTGTTTCATATTTTGTATTTCCAAATTATTAATTCAATCAATAGCCTCTTTCTAGGGTATTGCTGTAAGTGAATATTGATCCCATGAATTGCCCTTTAAAGACCTTTAATAAGTTGATACCATAAAGATGTCTTAGAATATCAATTATGTCATATCTTTTCCTTCTAAGATACATTAGGACAAAAAATATACTTTATTTTCTCACCTGCTTTAATTTCATTAGATCATTTCACCCCCCCCCAAATCACCTAGAAGCCACTGAAAACTAAGACCAATTTTTTTTAGAGTGTGAATCATATTAGCATACAAATCACACAAATCATATAATTATAGAAAATGCTTTTTAGTTCTTTAATTGGGAGAGTGATTAATTGTGTTACGATAGAAAGCATATTGTTAAGCACTTTATCTCTCATATAGATTTGGTATCACCATTAATGAACAGCATGTGGAACAATCACATCACAAATTAACTCTTTTTAAGCATTTTGGGTCCCAAAGCAAATAACATTATTAAAAGCTTTGTCAAAGGCCATAGTATACAGAGATTAACAATTGCTAATGTGCAATTCTTGGAAAAAGTATAATGGTCAAAATACTTAGCCTAAAGTACAGTAAAATTTGGTGGTTTTGTTTTTGCTTTAAGTTGTGTATTGACTCACTTATGGTACATAAAATATTTCTGTAATCAGGCGCTATTGGATTTTTCACTGCTTTATTACCTAAGTTTATTGTTCAATCAAAAAAACATATATTTTAGTGCCCGTGTTGACAGGAAGTAATTCGGAATCCTTCATGCTGAAATTCCTCCTCGTATTTTCTTACACTGCCCTCTGTGAGAGAGGAGCTACTCAGCACTTTTATATTTTCTCAATTCATGTTCTCATTTTACCTTATATAACTTGGGTCATTGTTAAACACTTGCACAAAATTTGACTATTGAAGTAGAATATAAGAATTGATCAACAAATATAGACATTGCAGTTTTGAATAGGATATGCCTTTTGAAATCTACTGATTTTCTTAAGGAATTGGAAGTGAGAAAATTCAATATCACTAAAGGAAAATATGGAGAGATAAAGATCCTTTGTTCCACTGAATAAAAATACAAAGAAGGCTAATTCAGCCTTAAAATTCATGTTAAAGATTAATGTTTTGAAATTGGGAAGTATGTTTTTTAATATACAATATGTTCCAAAATTTTAAATATACCACTTCATTAATTTTTATGATGTAGTTTATTAAGGAAATATCTTTAAATGAGGAATGAATGTATTCTTCAGTAACACAGTTGTTTTTCCTTCTCATCATCTTATATACTAAGATTTTTAAGAGATTGTTGAATTATTTGGTAAATTTGTCTCCTTCATCAAACTCATCAAACTCATGACACGTTTTGAGCATTAGGGAGTTGAGGTCATATGCTGAAGGTCTGTGGGAAGACATGCTGTTGACTTCTACCAGGAATTTATGCTAATAGCTGCATATACTCACTGTGACTACAAAGGTAAGGGCACACACTGCAATTCTGGGGACCACCACTGGCATGCCCTTGCAGGCACCATGCCCACACATATCATTCTGTGTTCTCTCTTTCACAGCCACACCAACCCACAAAAAATACTTAACTTTCTCATGTTCACCATTCTATTTCTACATTTATTATCACTAGATATGTTCTATTCATGATTTTTTTTAAAAAATTATACATTTTAGGGTTGTTTACAGAGCTCCATGTAGTAACAGAATTCAAGTTAACTCATTCTAAAATTATAAGAAATACATTTTTAACTTTCAGTAAATCAACATTTGCACTCTTTTAAGGTCTTCAACAAAATGTCTTTATTTTTTTTCTGCTGGACTTTTTTCTTTTGTTGTCAATTATACTCAAGTTTATACAGTTCATACTCAGTGAACTCACACAAACACAGAAAGGCAAAGACTGCATGTGGTTCCTAACCTGGAACAGCTTGAGTTGCAGGCATACCTGACAGGCATCTGGAGGGACAGACAACAGGGTTGGAAGGGTTTGGGGGGGGGGGAGATAGCAGGATACATACACAAAACTAAATCCAAAATGAATTGGGACCATAGAAGCCTTTCTCCTGGATAGCAGACTAAAAGATACAACCCTCAACAGGAGTGGAGGAATGACCTGGTAAGCAGGGCCCTGGAGAGGATGCCATGAAGCCTAACCTTGAAGGATGTGCATCAACCTGTAACTCCCTACCTGTAACTCCCAGTGCCAGGAATTGGTTACTGCCAATCCTGAGCTATTGATCAGAGAGACCTACATGGTCCCTAAAACACCACAGGCTTCTGTCAAAGCACTTGACTATTCACCTGAGATAAAAGGTAAGTGCCTGTTGCTAAAGACATCACAGGCTGCTGACAGAGAACACTGAGAGATCCGACTGGAATCTGGAAGGAAGCCAGATCCCAGATGGCGAGCCTGTGTAGTGTGGAAAAGACTACATGAGCTATTGGGGGAGAGAAGCCAACAAAGTTGTGAGCAAGTAGGACACACTGCTATATGAAAGCAACCAGCCTGACAAGACGTACACACCTGCGCAGTGGTGGCACCCAGACTTGGGTGGTAACCAATGGCTTTCTGATTGGCTAAGAGATTGGCTAAGGAACCCATAAATGGAGTTGGAAACCAAGTCAAAATCCAATGGAGACCAAGATTATGGTCTCCAATGACAAGTTTCCACTAGTTTTTGGACCAGCAAGGGGCTACAGCCATCAAAATCTCTCTAAATTAGCAATGCTTACTTACCCCCTTTAACCTGAGCCATGGTGGGTGTGTTTTAAGTCTACTTTAGAGTTGAGATCTCAGGAGAGTCTGAATTTCTGCTTTGGTATGCTTTGCATATCCTCAGTGTCTGTCTGTGGAAGAGGGAGGCAGAAAGATTTGACGAACTACAGGGTGGGAGGAAATATCCAGAGGCATTGTCCCTCCTCACAATGACTGACTGCTGCTCTCATAACCACATCTCCGTGGTGCATACCAGCAACCCCACTGAGGAGGGCCCTCAGCAGAATGGGTCATGGAGGAGGGAAATGATGGTACCGACACATGATGTGTCCATACCAAGTATATACGTAATAAAAAAATTCTCTTTTGATAGGAGAACTAAAACTCACAAAAGAATCATAATACCCTTCATTTGTTTACTAAATTTCTAAAACTTTGTGTCCTATGCTTATATCCACAGCCTCCTCACTATGTTCATCCATTCACTGCTGTGTTCAGAAGACAGAATTCCAAAGTACCCTCCCAGCCTCTTGCTCTTTCATTCTTTCCAGACAATCTTTTGCAATTTGTTTTGCAGTGGGCCTTGGAGGGTGTAGCAGACAGCTTCAGGTTCGCTGAGATGAACTTCCAGACCAAGCACAGTTATGGAGGAAGGGATATTATTTATTGAAGCTTACAGATCCAGGGGAAGTTCCATAATGGCAGGAGAAGCTGCCTGCCTTCACAGGGCCAAGCAGAGAGAGAAAAAACCAACCAGGCACACAGCACACAGAGCAAAACTACAGCCCAAAAGCCCCAGCACACTTCAGGAACTCCTATTAGGCACACTTTGCATATCTTTACAATGGAATCTCAAACCATCACCACACCTTAAGACCCGGCCCCCAGTGACCTTGCCTCTAGCAAGGTGATTGCAGATGCAAACTATAACTAATAAAACACTGAATATATTGGGGGACATATATTCAAACTACCACAGAGGGCAGGAAGAAAAGGTTTAATTAAACATTGAGCACTCAAACACCACTTAATTTTAATACTTCATGGAGTTTTGAAGCCCTCCTGCAAACTTCCAAAGGAAGTTTTTTTTTTTTTTTTTTCTGACCAAAAGTGAAATCAGCACTTATCTATGGGCATATATGTAAAGATTTAGAGGACCTTTTGATGGTTACAAAATACTTATTTAGTCAAACAAGGTCAGTAGCTTCCCTTACTACGGCCTGTGACCTTCCAGATGTAGGCTTTTGACTAAATTTTCAGTATGAGGCATGAATTCCCTCCAACGGAGAGGACATCAAATCTGTGTTACACTTTCTTCACACTTGCATTTAAAACTGTTGGTCATAAGATGCTTTCGTCACAGACTTTACTTTTCATTCTCCGTCACAAGGTCATGGTGGAATGCTAGGTTAACTCATCATTTGACTCTCATCTTTGACTCCAAATTTATCAACATTTCATTAATCCACTGTGATTTCAAATTCTAGAGAGATTGTTGTTCAACATAGTTGGACTAATCTACTTAAAATTTTAAATGATTTCTAACTTTACATTTATCTTCTTGACATTTAATGCTGTTTAAATCTAGACACACCTCTTTCTCCCTAAAGTCTCTGTTTACAACGTTCATTTTAGTTGAAAAATAAATAATTTCAATGTATCATGATATATTGAGCATGTTAATTTTGTTCTTGAGGTTTTCCTTGTCACACTAATATTTTCTTTGATATATTATGACAGCCAATAAAACAGTTATTTTTGAATTTCAAATAAACACTGGATATGGTGAGATGGTCTTTGTTGACTGACAAATCAGGAATTTAATACAGTATGACCTAGTGTCAAAGATGAGCTTGACACTTTCAACATAATAGTCCACAGAACCTCACAGTGCACATATTAAAATAGAAACCCGGGCTGGAGAGATGGCTTAGCAGCTAAGGCGCCTGCCTGCTAAGCCTAAGAACCTGGTTCCAATCTCTAGCAATTCCAATCTCCAGGTCCCATGTTTAGCCAGATGCCAAGTGAGGCAAGGGCGCAATACTGCACTTTCCCACAAGGGGGCGCACACATCTGGATTTCGTTCACAGCAGCTGAAGGACTGCTGGCGCGCCCATTCTCTATCTGTCTCCCTGTCCCTCTCTGTCTATCTCTCTCTGTCTCTCTCTCTCCAAAAATAAATTAAAAATAATAAAAAAATTAAAAAGAAATTAGAAACCCCTCTGAGTTTTTAGTTGGGAATCTGAGGTTCCAGACCTTTACACTCAAAGTGATGTTAGGGAAACATTTTATGCTACCTGTTTGTACCATCTGAAAACTTTCTCTGAATCTTCTTTTATGCCATTTCAGCACTCTTCTGTGGTAAAGATAGAACTTTTCACCAAACTTTATTTCCTTTTAAAGTGATCAAATCAAGGAAATAAATGCTGTTTGTATAACACAGACTTCCATTATGATGAGTTCCCATCAGCAATTTTCAGAAGCGATCTTCATTTACTCTTCCAAGTGCTTTGGAAACCAGTAAAACGGTCATTTATTTCCCCAGTCACTAACAGTAATCTAGGCAATGTGTCTTTTCCAACTGCCAATAATACTGATTTATATGTTCTGTTAGGAGTTTTCCTTGTTACTATCAAATGGTAATTTTATTTCACTGAGCAGTAACTTGCTGAAAATTAATAGAATTTGTTTACACTTATCCTAGATAGAACAATAAGTACTTCAGGCAACAATGCGCTTCAAAGAAGAAATCTGCATTCTCCTTAGACACTCACAGGGATACAGAATCAGGATGCATCTAATACTATCACCCTGATTAACTACAAAGGGAATTTGCCTTATGATTGCAGAAATAAGACCAATGAGTGGGAAAAATAATTGGCTTATATCAATACCTGGATTTCAGGTTTTCTTTATATCAAATTCTAAATAATGACACAAATCCATATAAGAAACCCCTATCCCAGTATGGTGGTGCACACCTTTAATCCTAGCACTTGGAAGGCAGAATAGGAGGATCAACATGCATTCAAGATAAAAACAAAAACAAAACCCACTGGTATATATATGTCAATATATCAGTGTTTCCCATAAAGGAATTTAAAAATTCAGAAATTGACAAAAGTTACTACTAATAGTTTCTAGATTCAGTAAGGTATAATGTCACATAAAATATACAGTTCTCTCTCTCTTTTTAAACCTCAAGGCTTTAATGGGTGTTATATAATGGTAATTCAGTTAAATGTTACAACTTTAAATCTCTCATGCACAGTAGAATACATGCAAATTAAAAAGTATTATATTTTTAAAGGAATCAGAAAGTGACTGTTTGAAGAAGATAAATGAAATACTTCCTATTTTAGTAGATATTAATTCACATTTACATTTACATAAATTACAATTATGTAAAGTGATCTTAACATCCAAAGTCATCAGTATTTCCCAAAGAATAAAAGTATGTGACATCAGTTATGCTAATGACCAGTGCTAGGCATAACTATGAAACTTATTTTCTTTTTTTAAAATATTTTATCTATTTATTTATTTATTTATTTATTGGAGAGAGAGAGAAAGAGGCAGAGAGAGAGAGTGAGAATGGGCTTACAACCACTACAAACGAACTCCAGATGCATGCACCTCCTTATGCATCTGGCTTACATGGGTCCTGTGGAATCAAACCAGGGTCCTTTGGCTTTGCAGGCAAGGCCCTTAACCACTAAGTCATCTTCTCCAGGTGAAACTTATTTTCATTTGTGCTAATTTATACTATTGCTTTTGTCCAGCACTTGTTTCTTTTACACTATGTTGTCTTGAAAAATTAATTTTTTTTCTAAACGAAGTACAATTCCAATGACATAAAATGACTCATTAATTTATTTGTGATATCATGGACCACTTAATGTGCATTTAAAATCAGAAAATGAGTCATTGGAGAGATTCAGAGGTCACCCACAGCAAATTACCTGTCAATCCACCTTTTTTTTTTTCTTCTTTCATACAAAAAAAAAAAAAAAAAAAAAAAAAAAAAAAAAAACAGCGGCTCCTTGCACCTTGCAACTGAACACTTGGGACTGTATTGGATTTTTTGTCAGGTCATGCAGGGCTCATAATGAACTCTGAGCAGTCCCCACCTGACATGGCACAGAATGTGACTTTGAGTCATTAAATTAGTTCTGTCATCTGAGCCCATAGTAAATGACATTTTTTTTTTCAAAGACTGAATGATCGATAGTCTAGGACTGTAAGAAGTCTTGTCCTGTCTATTCTTGGTGATCTAAGTATACCTCACACCTGCGCAGTGTACCTGCTTCAGTCTCCCAAATACTAACATCACATTACGGTGTCCCCACGTCAGCCTGTTTCCTAAGTCAGTGATTGCCTTGAAGATTAGTAACAAATTTTAATTTTTATGACTTCCATTACTGTTATATCCAAGAACTATTGGTACGAGGGTGCTGATTTCTGTATTATCTGGAAGGCATATTGCAGAAAGTTCAATTTGTAAAAATTTGCACAAGCTTTTTTCTGTACAGTTTCAATACAATGGCTGAATATAAGCAATGCATGCATTTCCTTTACACACACACACACACACACACACACACACACACACACACGTGTGTGTGTGTGCACGATTAGCAACACAGGCTTAACTGCCAATCTTCATTTAAAGCATTTCTTGAGAACACTGGAGCCCACTGTGGATGAATGGACACAGTTGTGGGACATGAATCCTCTTGAGTGGTCAAGAAGCTTGGAACAAAGTCCCTGTGTCTCCTGTCCTAGTGCCCAGTCTAAACCAGAATGAGCCTGAGACAGTCCCTCCCTCCCCCTCCCCAGCCCCATGATGGGGAAAATGTAATGAAAGTCCTCAAGGAACCCACCCGCTCTGTGAACTCCTGAAGCCCTCCCTGTTAAGGTGACATGGGTCACTGTGTATCATCATCCTGTTCCAGAGAGAACCGAGTTCACACAGCGCCCTGCATCAAGCGGGATGCCAGGGAGCATTTTGAGACTACCCCTAATCTTGACTCAGCCAGCACACTTTCATTATTCCACTTTTGTAACTTCACCAGAAACTAACACACCCATCACCCAAGCTATCTTTTGGGGAATTCTAGAGCGGCTCTAGCTCCACTTACGTACCCACAGAGTGAAATGAACACACTGCATGGGTTCCACCACAGGCTGCCATGTGTTCTTCATACTACAGGGTGCTCTGACCTCATGACCCTGGAATGGACACCAGGTCTACTTGTGAATAAAACTGTTTCTCAGTAAAGAAAATCCCAGAACCAAATGGAATCTTAGCTGAATTCTGTCAAGCATTTCAAAAAAGTACTCACTCTATTTCTTTCCAAACTACTCCAAGAAATTAAAAGAACATGAAGTCTTCCAAACTCCCTCTATGAGGACAGCATTCTTCTGACACCAAATCCAAAGAGTTACACAGCAATAGAATAAAAACCAGTATCTTTGGTCTGAACAAGAAGTATACATTCTCAAAGAATACTTGCAGTGCAAATTCAATACCACATCCATTATACAATTTTCCACAAGTTAGTAAATTCAACATATGGATGCAAGAATTTTTCTTTATACACAAATAAATGTAATGAATCTTGGCATAGAATTAAAGGGAAACATAATTATTTAAATGAATATAAAAACATCCACTAAAACTATACATGCATTCATAATTTAAAAAACTGAACAAGAGAGCTGGAGAGATGGTTTAGCCATTAAGGCACCTGCCTGTGAAGCCTAAGAATGCTTGTTCAAATCTCCAGGTCCCACATTTAGCCAGACACGTGTGATGCAAACACACAATGTCGCACATGCCCACAAGGGGGCGCACATGTCTGTAGTTCGTTCACAGCGCCTGAAAAGGCCCTGGCAAACCCATTCTTTCTGTGTCTCTTCTTCTCTCTCTCTGTTTTTTTCTATATATCTGTCTCAAATATAAATAAAATAATAATTAAATAAAAAACTGAACAACCTAGGCCAAGAAGGAGCACAGGTCCACATAGCCAATATTATCTATGATAAAACACGTTTGTATTTACACACATTCTAGAATCTAAAAAGAAAAGTCCCTAGAAATATTTTCCAGATGGGAGGGAAAATTTAGTCTCATCAGCATTTATGGTCTTTATCTGGCCTGCAGGTATTTAGACTTAAAATCTTTGAGGGTTATAGAGATTTCTCAATGGTTAAAGGCACTCGCTTACAAGGCCTGATATCCTGCTTAGGTTTAATTCTCCACTGCACGCATAAAGCCAGATGCACAAAGTGGCCAGTGAGTCTGGAGATTGTTTTCAGTGGCAGGAGGCCTTGGCATGCCCATACTCACTCACTCTCTGTATACCTCTCTCTGTCTCATTTTCAAATAAACAAATATATATTTAATTTTTTAAATTTTTTAAATTTATTTTTGGAGAGAGAGACAGAGAGATAGACAGAGAGGGAGAGGGAGACAGAGATGGCATGCCAGCAGTCTCTCAGCTGCTGTGAATGAAATCCAGATGCATGTGCCCCCTTGTGGGCAAGTGTTGCATTGTGCCCTTGCCTCACTTTGCATCTGGCTAAACGTGGGATCTGGAGATTGGAACCGCTGGACATTGGATCCAGTGTTCTTAGGCTTAGCAGGCAGGCGCCTTATCCGCTAAGCCATCTATCTCTCCAGCCCTAAAAATATATATTTAAAAAAATATTTTATATTTGTTTATTTGATAGACAGAAAGAGGTAGAGAAAGGGAGAAAGACAGAATAGGTGCTCCAGGGCCTCCAGCCACTGCAAACGAACTCCAGACACATGTACCCCCTTGTGCATTTGGCTAATGTGGGTCCTGGGGAATTGAACTTCGGTCCTTGGGTTTTGCAGCCAAATGCCTTAGCTATTAAGCCATCCCTCCAGCCCCCCAAAATTTATTTTAAAGCATCGGTTGTGGTATTAATGTTTTTGTTTTCAAATTTTGTTTGTTTTTTCTTTTGTTTTGATTTTCTGCTATAAACCATGTGCGTGACCAGAGTAGCCACCAAAAAATTCTTCTTACTAAGTGTCAAACATGATCCTGTGAAATAAAAAAAATATTACAAGAAGACTTGACAATAGCAACATTTTAAAAGTGTTTGAAGTTCTGGGTCACAGTGGAAATGAGGAAAATGCATGATGTGGGCTTTCTTACTGAACTCAATAGTGCTTGCATTTTCCAGGACTTTGTGGAGACAAACACGAACAGCCTGCAGGAGTAGGGACCTTTACTGGGAAAGCAAGCCAGGCTTCACATATATCTGTTGCTATTAGAGCTCACTGCACCGTGATCTCAAAGCAGCCACACATGTCATTAATATGGAAGAGTTGGTATAGCACATAGGTGAGTTCAGTCTTATATGGATAGTAGATCACTACTATTATTGCATCATAAAGGTCTACTATTGAAGGATTGTTTAAACAATGCTGTAGTTCTCTATGTCTTTTACCTTTGTGTAATAATGAGACCAAATCCAGAACCATGTGAGCTTCAGTCTGCATCATTACAAGGCTGACTGGTGACATCTTACTTGGAAGCACACATGAACTTCAACAAATGAAAGTATTTTTCAAAACACCCCCCGCTAATGAGGGACGTCATCAAGAGTTCTTCACGTAATGTTTCATTATGAATTTCTTAAGTGAGCCACGTTTAACTTACCTGAAACCTGAAGTTAGCCAAGAAATGGGAGGTTTTGTAGAAAAATTTTGACATTTATCCATTTATCCTTAGTGTATTAGTTAACAACAGGAGACTTAGACTGCTATTCCCTACATGAGCATATATTCTTTTCAAATGCTAATGTTTAGTCTGTCATCCACAGCTGTGTGTTCAACCACAATGAATCAAAAGATACCTGAGGGCTTGTGGAATATCACAATAATTTAAGAATACTTTTCATTCCTTAATATTAGCCAAATATATTACAATTATGTGTATTTAAAGATGTCTTTTATTTACAAGGAGAGAGAAGGAGAGAGAGAATGAGAAAGCATGGGCCACGGTCTCTAATCGCTGCAAACTCCAGATACATGTGCCACTTTGTGCATCTGCACTTGGGAGTCAAACCTGGGTCTTTAGTGTTGTAGGCAAGAGCCTGAACCACTAAGCAGTCTCTCTAGTCCACAAATATATATTTTTAAAGACTTGAATTTGTACTGAGCATGTGCTGTGCTTTGATTGTAAAATGTTCCCCATAGGGTCATAGTTCTGAACATTTGATCCCAGTAGGTGCTGCTGTTTGGGAAAGAGGGAAACAGCACCCTACCTGGTATTGTGGAGTATAAGAAATGCAGGAAAGAGAGGGTCATTGAGTTGCAAAGTGGTCTTGTGTTTTGGAAACATGGCCATGGGATGGGCACTGTGAAGCAGGTTTGCTGGATGCCTGCATGAAGACTCCATGGAGCCACGAGGATGAAGAGTGAATTGCAGTGGAGACCCAGTGGAGATGCCGGGACCACAAAACGGCTGCTAAGGAAAGCTGCCAGCCCTGGATGAAGTCTTCCAGGACTGTAAGTACTCTATCTGGAGGAGCGGAATTGCAAGCTCCAGAGATTTGTTGCTGGTTAGAATTATGGGCCTTGGGGATTTGTCACTGATTAGAGTTGTTGGCCTTGAAGCTACAGTGTGATGTTTGCCCTGGTTGTTTTAAATCTTTATTGACTGAACATTCTTTGCTATGCCCAATGCCTTCCTTCTTTTGTAGTGTGAATATTTGTTCTGTGCCATTATGTGTGTGTGTGTGTGTTTTTTTTGGAGGGGGGGGTTGGTATTATGGCTCAGTTAAAACATCTTGGACTGTGGAAGTGTATAAACATTATTGGAAATGGCAAAAACTACGGGGACATAAAAAGTTGCATGAATGCATTGCATTTTACATCATGTATGGTTATTAGTTAATGGGGTCCAGGGGCAGAATGTGATGGTTTGATTCAGTTATCCCCCATAAACTTAGGCTTTCTGAATGGTAGGTTCCCAGCTGATGATTTGGGAATTAACACCTCCTAGAGGCAGTGCGTTGTTGGGGGCGGGTTTATGGGTATTATAGCCAGTGTCCCCATTGTCAGTGTTTGGCACACTCTCCTGTTGCTGTTATCCACCTTATGTGGGCCAAGGGGTGATGTCCACCCTCTGCTCATGTCTTCATTTTCCCTGGAATCGTGGAGCCTTCCCCTTGATTCTGTAAGCCAAAATGAACGCCCCCCCCGGTCTCCGGTTTTTTTTTTTTTTTTTTTGTTTTTCTTTTTTCCCAAAAGCTGCTCTTGGTTGGGTGATTTCTGCCAGCAAAGCAAATCTGACTGCAACAGTCAAGGAAAAGAATGTGAGAAAATTGAAGTCCAATTTTACTACATCCAACAAAGGGGCTGCAACGATGAAGGAGGTTAACTCCATTAAAGTGAAGCCTGCTCGTGGAACTCCTTGGGAAAGTTGTAGAAACTTAGGAGATAAAAACTCGCTGTGAAAAAAAGTGAGTCTCTGGGGTGTGAACCTTCAGATTTTGTATCCTGTCCCCACTTCCTATCCCGCCCCACCCCCGGGTTCCTGCCTGAAAATGTTGAAGGAGAATAGGAGAAGGCTAGCTTTAGTTAGGCAATTTCAGTTAGGGATTGAGGCTCAAAGATTGAGGTGCCATCTCAATGCCACCTTGCCCTGACACAAGAACGGAACTCAGAACTCTTGACAAACATGGAACTCATGTCAGATGGAGACTGCTCCAAAGTACCCCCTGACAACCCCAGTCTGGCACACTATCTAAATAAAATAGTTCAAGCGGGCTTGCTCTAAGATCCACTCACAAAATTTTCCTAGCCAAATAGTACTTGAATCTAATGCTATAAAGGCTGTGACCTTTCAGCCCCTCCCTCTCTTCTCGTATGGTACAACCCAGGTGTGAGTGGCTCTGTCCAGCTCGGACACACGAGTCTGGCCTCTCCCTGCACCCAGACTGGATCAGGCTGGGTGGGGGTGGGAGAGCATGGCATGATCTCTTGATCTTAACTTTTCTGCTTGCCTCTGCTTGGTATCATTTTACATAAGAGTCCTGAGTGTATGTGAATTTTGTCATTTGCAGGGGCCGAAACAAATTCTCTGTAGATAACAAGGGGTGATCTTCCTTTACTTACTAATACATTTAACAATAATTAGCTAAAGATAATTGTTTTATACTGTTGTCTCATTGAATAAATGTGTGGCCCCATTTCATGTAAAGTTAAAGAAATACATTTCCTGATTTATCAGTGAAAATGTGCACACGTGTATGAAAGCGTATATCATAGATTTAAAAACAAAACAACAACAAAATCAAGATACCTTTCCATGGCTTGCCTTCACTCTCTAATTTAGTGTAGGCTGACCAGTTACTTTTTATAAACTTTGTAAGAGACAAACTGCAAATAATACAATGCAAAATCGTCTGACTCGCATCAGCTTCTCAGTAGAGTCTGTCTTTAACTGACCCCAGCTGCAACCCGTTTATTTCCGAGTTTTTGACAGTTGTTAACGAGCAGCTGCCGCATCAGCCTTGTCCTCCTCTGGTTGCACAGCAGCGCCACCTAGTGCCACAACAGTTTCTGCATCCTAGCCACACCAGCTCTACTGATTGCTTTCCTAAACAGTTCAGGAGCGAAGCTGCAAAACAGACTTTAAGGACATATTTCACAAAGAATAGTTGTCCACTATCTGATGTCACATATAAACATGGAGAAAACCCAACGGGCTTCAGCTATTTTTAGTTCTACTTCTTATTGAATGGAAATTAAACTAAATATTTTTAAACCGAACTCATTAACACACTTTAACCACCAAAGAATACTGGGGGGAGGGGGATGATTGTTTCATCAATTCACATTTTAATTTTGTTATAACTCAATTAAGAAATAGCCCCCAAATAGTTCCTTCCTGTTTTGTAATAGATTTCTACTGGGAAAACACTGAGATAAATCGATTACAAAGATTTTTATGGGATCAAAGTCTTTTTAACTAATGTTATTTACTAAATTGTATTTGATAAAATGGTTATTTAATATATAATTTTAATATCAATGCATCCTGCTCTGCTAATTTCCTTTAGAAACTTTTCCTTGAATGTCAGTAAAATAATGTACTGAGATAATCCAAATGAAAACAAGCCAATTTACACTGCTTCATGCACTGACTGACTTAACTTAGACTGGCATCTTAAAAATGTGGCAGCTTGGGCTGGAGAGATGGTTTAGCAGTTAAGGCACCAGTTAAGCCTAAGAACCCGGTTCCAATCTCCAGGTTCCACGTTTAGCCACATGCAAAGTGACGCAAGGGCGCAATGCCGCACTTGACCACAAGGGGGCGCACACATCTGGATTTCGTTCACAACAGCTGAGAGCCTGCTGGCGCACCCATCTCTATCTGTCTCCCTCTCCCTCTCTGTCTGTCTCTCTCTGTGTCTCTCTCCAAAAATAAATAAAATAATTAAAAAAATTTTAAAAAAATTAAAATGTGGTAGCTCACACTTGAGGGGACTTTGGTAATACAAGTGGCAGTGGAGGTTAGGTGAAGGGGAGAGATTATGTCACAATGGGAATAGAGGAGGCCGACGTCCTGTGAGCCAGAACAAGCAGAAATAGTGACTCCTTTGAGTGCAGAAAAGGCCCCTGCCTTTACTTTCACTAGAGCTGTTAATGCAAATAACCTGCGTTTGGGCTTTTGTATTTAACTCCGACATTGGGCTGCAGGAAAATACTGTGAAAAGAAGCTGTAGTGACCACTGACAACTGGGAGAATCTAGGCTGCTGGTAAAGCCCACTAAAGTGCTCCTGACCCAGAGAGTCCTAAGATGCCCATGGAGACACAGCTACTGATGATCCTTTAACTCAGCCTGCGAGGGGAGAGAATGCAGAGCGAAGTCAGATCCACCTGGAGCTGTTTGCTGCTTTTCTGTAAGCTAAACACAACAAGAAGAAACTTGCCTTTCAGATTAATTGAAAAACCTAAATTAGTTACCCTTTCAATTCATGATGTAGAGGGAAATGATTTATTTATTTTTTTAAAATTCCCAATAAGTTCTTGTATTAATGATAGACACAATCAGGATTCAAGTCCAGATCAAACTGGTGTTACAAATACTTACATCCCAAGAGCTGACTTTGTGGACTGAATGCAAAAAGGAGAAAGCCAGCTGAGCACCAGCCTGTCATTCTCTGGTTCCTGGCTGGATGCAGTGGGACCCGTAGCCTCACATTCCTGCCACCATGCATTCACTACCATGAGGGACTCGGCCTCAGACTATGAGTTGGAGTAAGGCCTTCTTTAGATTGCTTTTGTCAAGTATTTTTTTCACAGCAATGAGAAAATTAACTTGTCCACCCTCTATTTCTGCTATGCAGGCAACAGGATTAACAAAGAGCCTTTTTTCCTTTTTAGAGATCTCAGGGAAATCCCTCGCCAACAACTCATAAGGAGGTAACCAACTCCTCCTTGGCACTGGATTTTTATTTAATACCTTTATATGGCAGTGTGGATTGCTTTTTTCCATCCATGTAGAATACTTTTGTTCAATTTCTTTTTAAAAGACAACTTTATTTTTTGCAAGCGGAGAGAGATAGTGAAAAGAGAAACAGAGAGAATGGGCACAACAGGGCCTCCATCCACTGTAAACAAATTCCATGGACCACCTTGTGCATCTGTCTTTATGTGGGTAGTAGGGAATTGAACCTGGGTCATTAGGCTTTGCAGGCAAGCACCTTAACTGCTGAGTCATCTCTCCACCCTCATTATTCGTTTCCTTAATGGCTGTCTTTTTCCAGGTGTGTTTTCAAATCTGTAAGGTGGGGCTGGAGAGATGGCTTAGCGATTAAGGTGCCTGCCTCCTAAGCCTAAGAACACTGGTTCCAATCTCCAGCGGTTCCAATTTCCAGGTCCCATGTTTAGCCAGATGCAAAGTGATGCAAGGGCGCAATGCCACACTTGACCACAAGGTGGTGAACTCATCTGGATTTCGTTCACAGCAGCTGAGAGGCTGCTGGTGTGCCCATCTCTATCTGTCTTCCTCTCCCTCTCTCTCTGTCTCTCTCCAAAAAAAAAAAAAAAATCTGTAAGGTGAACAGGATTTTTGAAGGAATACTGCCATTCATTTCAAGAAAGTGTACTTGGTCTTAGCATTCATCAGCTAAGGATATGATAGTGAGGTCCAAAACAGCACTAAAAGAATCTGTTGCTGGAGTGGAGATATGGCTTAGTGGTTTAGGCATTTTCCTATGAAGCTTAAGGACCCAGGTTTGATTCCCCAGAACCCATGTAAGCCTGATGCACATGGTGGCAATGTGTGTGGAGCTTCTTTGCAGTGGCTAGAGGTCCTGGTGCACCCATTCTCCCTCTCATAAATAAATAATTTAAAATAAAATATTAAAGAAAAGAATACATTGCTGGTTTCAACTGTGTCCTTAAAAGAGTAATGCTGGGGGTGGAGATATGAATAATTCATAAAGTGCTTGCACACAATTGTGAGGACTTTAGTTAGGTGCCCCAGCACCCATGTAAATGGCAAATGGACATGGAAACTGGCCTGTAATCTCAGCATTTGGAAGGAAGAGGGAGTTTCCCTCTCCCCACCAGAGTCAAATTTAATGTTCAAGTGAGAGATTCTGTCTCCATAAATAAAGTGGAGAGTGATCCAGAAAGACACTTAGTGTCTTCCTCAGGGCTCCACATGCATGCACACATGCACATGCAACAGGCAAGTGCCCCTCCCCATATGCCCATGCTCATATACATGTACATATCACGCACACACTCATGCCGCCCTTGGTACAGCAGAGTGAGACCCATGACTCCATTTGGCTCTCTGTAATCTAGAGTATATAACCATTTTCCATGAATCACTCCAGTTTCTTATCCTGGGCACTTCCACGAGGAAGATCTGCACCTCCTCACTGTGGATATACTCAACGCCAACCACTCACTGCTCTTCCTTGTTCACTGAGAAGTGAGATCACACTCTTTCCTTCTGCCCTTTGCACTCAGCAGGACTCCCCAAGTCTACGAGGGTTTGGTCCAGCACTGTGCATCCTAAACACTTTGTTGCCTCTCCCTTGCCCACACCTGGCTGCTCAGAGGCCCTGAGACTTGGATCTTTATTTTTTCCTTGATGCATACTTTCTTGGAGACAATAAACGAATAGATTATTACCCACCACTGGAGCAGGTCTGGTTATTTTAACTTGCATTTTTAAAAATCATTTATGCTTACCATAAGCTTTTCAGGTTTTAGAAGCTTCCAGAATTTCCACTAGCACAATATTTGGTTTTCTGTTAATATTTTTTCCCATAAGAAGTTTAACTTGAAACAAATCTTTCCACACTGGCCTTTGGGAAGTCTGGAGAGTCCCTCTTCTCCGCGTCACCCTTCTCTCATTGCCTCATCATTGTTTTAGGACTTTATGAACTGATGCTAATCTGAGTCTCTTGGATCTCGCAAAGCGTCTCCTATCTCACAAAGATCGTGACCCACCAAGGGGCTCCACAGTAGCACCCAGGATCCTTAATAGTACTGAGGTCCTTATGAATTCACTTCTTTTTAACCTCTCTGTAAACGAAGACCTACATACCCCAGGAAACTGTGGACATTATACACCACCTCTCCCACACGGTGTTTCCCCAGCAGTGCTTACACTTCTTTTCCATTGTCTTCTCTGGTATTCATGGGAAACTCAGCCAGCAATAACTTACCCTAATGGTTCACATATGTCATATGCACTCACTGGGGACTGATTTCTCTCGTCTTGCCTCAGGTTGTGCAGTCTTTGTCTTAAGGAGGGATGGACACTTACATATTCTTTACCGGGTTGTTAATATATGAGAACACTAAATTTTAAAGAATGTAAATGCTGCAGTTCCACACCCACAGATGGATTCAGGGAAACAGGCGTATGTCCATCAAGGCTCATGTCTGTAATTATTCGCAATAAACTACACAGTGGGGAACATGACAAATGTCCTTCAACTGGTCAACAATTGTCCAAAGAACACTAAGTTACATTTTTATAGGAGAAAGAAGTTTGGAGAACTGTATTACAACAGAGTAATTTTAAATATGAAGAGTCTATGGCTCATTTCAAAAAATTACAAACAAATTATTTTGCAAATTATTTATTAAATAAAATGATAACCTATTGAATAAATGAATATATTTCACCTATTTGTCACATGAACAAAATACAGGTAACTATTGAATATCATGTTGCCTCATGAAAATGTACAATTTCTGTATTTTCTGTACATATAATATTTCATGGGAAGATAAAGTGTTGCATAAGCTGAAATGGTACTCAGCAACAGTAAACACTCACCTGCTTTGAAACATCATGAGAGAACATGGAATGTGTCATGTCTGAGCAGAATTATGCGCAGCACCTAGGTTGAAGAGAAAGATCGGTACCAGCAGTAAGACAGATGTATCCACACCCAATGCATGAGAGAAAAGTTACATATTCATGGTTTATTTTATTTATTTTTATTTTATTATTATTATTTTTAATTTATTATTATTATTCATTTTATTTATTTTTCCAAATCAGAAACATAGAGGTAAGTATAAGTGGATTCATACAACTCTTGGCATATCTCCAGGAATTAATAAAAGATGGTTGTTATAGTGATAGAATGGCATAACTGCAGGCAGGTGATATGGCATCTGTTGCAGTCAGGTTCACATTGCTGGCAGAAAACACTTGACCAATAACAACTTATGGGGAAACAAAAAGGTTTATTTTGGCTTAGAGGCCTGAGAGAAAGCTCCAATGATGGCGGGGGAAAATGATGGCATGAGCAGAGGGGGGACATCACCTCCTGACCAACATCAGATGGACAACAGGAACAGCAGAGTGTGCCAAACACTGGCAAGGGGAAGCTGGCTATAACACCCAAAAACCCGCCCCCAACAATACACTGCCTCCAGGAGGCTTTAATTCCCAAATTGCCATCAGCTGGGGACCTGGCATTCAGAACACCTAAGTTTATGGAGGACACCTGAATCAAACCACCACCGTATCTAAAGTTTAAAATGCCTGGAAGAGCTAACTTAGGTTTTGTTTTACAAATGTATACATTACTGCTTTTCTTCCTCGTTGACTGATTACACAGACTGCTATAAGTCCCTGAAGAGTGGAGAATAAATACTCCTCCAGGAAACTTTGGCTTAATCATCTGAGACAAAGTTCCTTTCTAAGAAGGTGGGGTTTATAAAGCAGAGATAAAGCACATTTTCTGTCCATAAGAAAGAAATGGAGGGAATCCACCTGGAGGTTCTTTAGACCCATGCATGGACACAATACAGAGAACAACTGAGGATTAAAAGCTGAGGTCTAAATAGGTCGTCTATATCACCACCTCCAAAGCTCAGAGTGTCATGGAAGAGCAGTGGAAATAATGTATGAACGGGGAGAGGAATGGAGAGCCGTGGAACATGTTCTTCTGCACCTGACATGGCCATTGCCATGCACTGCTGAACTCATAGCAGCATGATTATCAGCACAGCCCCTGCACAGCAGTGGGCCTTGCAACATTTCATGGATGGGCCTCACCACTCTCAGGGGATTGATAGGCAGTTAGTGGTTTCTGGGTAAGGCAGAGACATTTTATTACGTGATAAAGCCAACTCTAAAAGGGATATAATAATGAAGGGAAAGTAGTTGGAAAGAGGAAAAGGATCAATGAGATTAAGTTATAGAGGATATATAAACAAAATATATTAAATATATTATATATGCAATATAGATACATGCATAATATATTATATGTTCATAAAACCTGTTCTTATATGTAATTAGTATATGGTGGTAAATATTGAAAAAGAATACAAGAAATAATTCTTGATACCCTAAATAAATGGAATATAGCAATCATGTGAATTACAAGGAATTACAGAAAAATGTTATTCAGTAATCTGTGGCCAATTTAAGAAAGCAGTAGAGAATCCCTTGTTGGATTAGACTGGCTGACCAGCAAGCCTCAGCCATGCACAAGTCTAAGCATCTCTCAACACTAGGTTTACTGCAGCACAGCCATACACATCCTAGCGTGTAGGTGCTGGGGACTGACCTCACTTCTCATATTAGTCAGATAGAATTCTTTACCCTAAGCCATCCCACAGCACTAAGTTACTTTTGTGTTTGCTAATGTAAACATTCACACCCAGATTTTAAATGATTGATCTAGCATATAAGGAACTTAATTGCATATTTTTAAAATCACTTCCTCATGCAAAGTTTCATAGTTTTAGTGTCCTTTTGATTTTTTAATAATTCAAATTCTGTTCAGCACAAGTTACATTACATCACTTATTCTTGCATTCTTCTCAATAGATAAAGGCATTTATAAATTGTGGCTGATAAGCGAGTTGAGGTTTTTTTCCTGTACTTTATTTTATATTTGATGCTTGGTTTAGCTGTCTGAGTCACTTTAGTTTCTTAAATTCTTTAGCTTTTTTAAAAGAATAATGAGAAACACATTTTATTTTCCCAATAAAAAAAATGTTAATATAACCTTATCCAAGAATAGTGTGTACATATGCACTTTAACAAAGCACATCTCAGACAAGAGTGGAATAGACTAATGCTAAAAAAATCCTAGATTCAATATGACCCTGTAAAATATTCTTGCTTTAATTTCCAATATTAATTTAAAATCTTGATAAAATTTAAATGGCATGAGTATTATACAGAATTTCAGTATTTGTATTCTTTATTATCTAGAGACATATAAGAATTAAATGAACATGCCTATGTCCAACAAGGAAGATATATTATTGTTGACCTTACCTCTGCCTTACATTCCTAATTTCCTTTAATGTTCTTCTGAGACTTTTCTGGGATAATTCGGTTTCCCTCTGCCTTCCTTTGTGATTCAATTTTATTTGATTAAGCAATAGAATGTGTTTACCAGAAGATGCGAAGGAAGCATAATTTTCTATTCTGTTCTTTCTCCCTTAGCCATTGGCAATGTTTTAAGTTCCAGAATCTCATTAAATTGAGTAAAAAGAAACACAAAACTTTTAAAATAACTCCTTTAATAGTTATTAGATGCTGCCATTTTCAAAACAAGTATGGAGAATGCTTTTTCCAAGAGCATATCAAATCTATTTATTTTGCATTTGCAATTTAGTTTTGCGATTTGATCTCCGGTTTATCATGCTGCTCAGCCCAGCTCTCTTTCTGTTATAATTCATTAGCAGTCGGCTTTGTTATTGTTTCTTAGAACCCAGTTTCTCAAACTTGCTTTAACTTTCAAGCAATGAATGACTCAATGCCTTTCAAAATTATAAGTTCAACACAGCCCATAGCATGTGAATTCTTTCACATAACACAAGTAGGCCGAGGCTGTGCTCTCTCTCCAGCGGGCTGCGTGGGGGGTGATTGAACACACCAGGCATGTTGCAGGGCCTGTAAGGCACTACAAAACTTGTCATCTCTATGATCTTTTGCTAACCAAGCAACTCATACCTGGGCCAGTCACCCTTTTCATTAACTTCTCACTGATTTGACTTTAATCACTCATTTCTGAAAATTGTATTTGTTATAGACAAAACCTGACATTTTATAGACTACCAACTATATTTCCATAACAGCAATGAGGCAGGTCGAGAAGTCATTTTCCATATTTGCTCTCCATTTTCAATTGCCTTTCCAAATCTCGTCTTTGTGAGCACAAACAGGTGAGAAAATAAGTGAAAAAATGAATAATTATGACAAAAGAAAATAGGATAAGTTTTTCAGACTACATATATTCAATTTATGAGTTATGGAATTAATTATGTGCTTGTAAATAAGAATGCTGATATTTCATCTGAGAATTGCTGCTAGTCAATAGCTCTGATATTCATGTTCACTTGATCTATCACATCCCACTGGAAACACTGTTTCAAGATCAATTGTTTTTCATCAATTTCAATAATAATTGGGCTCACATGAAAGCTCCAGGACTTCAGAAAAGGAGGGAAACTAGAGAGGGAATTTCTATTGTTTGCAAGCCCAAAGTCCTTCCATTAGTAAGTCAGTTACCTTTTGTGTTAGTCACCTTCTGTGCCTGTGGCAAAAAGCTGTGCAAACAACTGAAGGGAGGAAATACTTATTTTGGTTCCAGAAGTTTCAGCTCTAGTATAGCAGGTTCCATCGCTTCTGTGCTATGGTAAGGAAGACCATGAGGTGCTCAGCCCATGGCATCCAGGAAGGAGGGAGAAAGATACCAAGTCAGATAGGAGAGAGAAAGAAGAGAAAGGATGGTTTAACTTTAATTTTATCAGGTAGGTGTGGGTCAGGACAATTCTGTCTTTTCTGAATTTCTTGAACAATTGTATACGCTTGAGGTTTTTTTTTTTTTTTTTTTTTTTTTTTTTTTTTTTTTAATCCAAATAGATATATGAAGAAAGTTTTGATTACTGGAATCATGATTTAACATCTTTCTGTTGCTATGGTGTGGGAAGGAATTATGGTAGCACTCCTAAGGAAAGGGGGAGGTAAAGGAAAATTCGATGAATTACAATACAGAGCACACTTTTGCTGTTCAATCTCAGGACATAAAGAAGAGGAAGAATCTCGGTTTGTCGTAAATCATGAGCACTGTCGATGTGCACACTGATTTCTTAAAGTCACAATATATTGAATGATTAAGTGCTGAAATAGGTGACTCAAGGTGATCTAGTCATTAAAAATGTGGCAGTATTTCTGCAAAATTATGTAGGCATTTAGGTGGGGAAAACAGGCATCTAAATAATGATTGAAGCCATTTTATTATGTAGGTTCTGTACATTTTTAAATTTAATTTCAGAAATTAGCTGATAGTTTTATTTTTACATTTTTTAATTACTTTAAATAAACTTTTTAACATTCTCAACAACAACCAAAATACTGGTGAGAATGTATTCAGGTGAAAGATATATTTTGTTTCTGACATTCAATGATAATGGGCAGTACTAAAATCAATGTTCCTATAGCCATATATTCACAAGTGATGTTAGTATATTTTTATAAGTTCATACAGTAACATTTGACTTTAGGGTATGTATTAGCATATATGCAAGACAAAGTAAATTGTATATCACTGTCAATCACAAATAGTAACTTACCTTCATCTACTAATAAATATAATAATAGAATGTTAAATCTATATTTTCTTTCCAAAAATCACTGCAAGCAATAATGTATATGTTCAAGATGTCTATTAGATGTGAATATAGTAGTAGCATAAAAGTGTACAATGATGGCTGGAGAGATGGCTTAGCAGTTAAGGCGCTTGCCTGCAAAGCCTAAGGACCCATGTTCTACTCTCCAGATCCCATCTAATCCAGACATCCAAAAGTGAGGCAAGCATAAGGTTGCACATGCCCACTAGGTGGAAAAAGCATCTGGAGTTCAATTGCAGTGGCTGAGGCCCTGGCAGGCCAATCTCTCTCTTTCTCTTTCTCTCTAAAAAAAATTTAAAAAGTATAGAATGACACAAATAACATAGCATAAACCAGTTTTACATAAGAAATCAATGCTGTGTTCTGTTCTAAAAGGATACAGGACAAAGTTTAAAAATAAAACAGCAGATCTGCAGAAGTAATTAATGAAGGGTTCATATGCTACTAAACTTCAAATATCAATCATATAAACCATGTGATCTAATAATCAGTTACATTTGATTTTCTAAAGATGATGTAACATGTCAATAGCAAATCTGAAATTCCATGAGAGCAGAACTAAAGAGCTTTTGTGTAAATGAGTTCATCACAAATGAAATAAGTAGTTCCTCCATCAAGGTTATAAAAGTATGCTACACCAAAATTACAGTATATTCAATCATGAGTCCACTGTTTAAGAAAAAAAAATGGGAAAACACATAAATGAGTCATTAATTCAAGTATGTAGAAGGAAAACTTTTCCATATATACCTTCAAATTAATGATAATAGCATAAAATAGAAATGGACAAAGGAGTGTATTGCAATTGCGAGATTACATTCATTTAATTCATTTAATGTAAATCATATATTTACATATAAATCAAGCTTGAACAATAGAAAAATAAATACCCAATAGCATGATGCCATGTATTCATATATACTACTATGATCCCTTATGTCAATAAATTTGAATAGAGGTTCAAAATGGTATACACTGTTGCTCTTTATTTTATTACAAATTACAATTTTGAATTAGAATAAATTTGAACACAATGTAGATTAACTAAATACAACTAACTTCATTATTTGTTTTATAAAAAATTAGAAATTACTATGTGAGCATTTTGAAATGCAAAATTTACCTTTTTATTGACTGTATTCACCACATTGTGAAATAGACCTGAAAAAAATCAGCCGTCTTATTCTTCTGTGTGAAATTTTGTACCTTTCTACCAACATCTGTCTAACACTGTCATCTCTATCCACTGGTAATTACCATTCTGTTCTCTCCATCTGTGGGATTGGATGACTCAGATTCCAGATTTAAGTGAGAACAGGCTGTATATATATATTTTTATCTTCCTAGCTTATTTCACTTAGCATTTATATACATCCATTTCCATACGTATGATTACAATGATAGACTGTTTCGCAACAGTAGCTAGTATCCCGTTTTGTATATAGCATATCTTCCTTAACCATTCACTTATTGACTAGTGGTTGTGACTCCAGGAAAGTGAGGTAGCTGGCCATATTTCCACCAGCTAGACACAGAGATGTTTGCAATTGCTCTTCCACTTTCTCCTATTGATTCTGTCCAGGACTCCAGCTGACACCCACTCTCAAGGTGGGACTTCTCACCTCAACTAACCTACTAATAGATATTCACTAACAGACGTGCTCAGAACTTTGTCTCCTACATTATTCAAGAGCTAATCAGGAGCTGGAGAGATGGCTTAGTGGTAAAGACACTTACCTGCTAAACCTATTGACCTGAGTGTGATTTCCCAGTACCCATGCATAGCCAGATGCACAAACTGGCACATGCGTCTGAAGTTCACTTGCAGTGATGGGGGCCCTGGAACATTCATTCTCTCTTCTATTTCTCTCTGCTTTCAAATAAATAAACACATAAAAATAATTTATGAAGCCAGGCTTGGTGGCGCATGCCTTTAATCCCAGCACTCACAAGGTAGAGATAGGAGGATTACCGCAAGTTCAAGGCCACCCTGTAACTACATAGTAAGTTCCAGGTCAGCCTGAACTAGAGTGAAACCCTACCTCAAAAAACCAAAAAAAAAAAAAAAAAAGAAAAGATCTAATCAGGTAGACAGTAGAGATTGATCGTCACACTCAGTATATCTTTTTTATAAAATAAATATTGACATTAGTCCTGCTTCTATGGTGTGTATGAGAATACTACTTTCTGAAGGGAAGTGTAAGATACAGAAACTAACACAAGCATAAGTGGCCAAAGATTAAAACTCAGCCACTTACTGTTTCTAGAAACTGTTTTAAAGGCATACAGTAAATGAAGGAACACATATTCAGAAAATCTAACACCGAGTAAGAATCTGCTTCCAGCTCCTCTCCAGCATTCTAAATGCACCTGCACAGCCAAAAAGTACATGAAAGGCCACAGGGTTTTCTACTTATTACAACACTTTCCTGGAGAATTAGATTCCTTTTTTGCTTACATTTTATTTAAAAGTACATCTATTTTCCCTCTATTTTAAAGCTTCTTCTTGAGGTAGACTTTGTTTCATATTACATATAACTTGCATATAATAATGAATGTTGCTTGTATAATGTACATATATGAATATAACATTAAATCTGTTCAACACATGTTTATCTCTTGTTCACTTTAGCAGATTTATTGTGAAAATTCTATTCAATATGTGATTGTTTGATTGCTATTTTTATTTATTTTATTTTTTTGGTTTTTCTAGTAGGGTCTCACTCTAGCCCGGGCTGGCCTGGAACTCATTATGTAGTCTCAGGGTGGCCTTGAACTTATGGTGATCCTCTTGCCTCTGCCTCCCGAGTGCTGGGATTAAAGGTGTGTGCCATCACGCCTGGCTGATTGCTATTTTTAAAATATTTTATTTATTTATTTGAGAGAGAGAAAGAGGCAAAGAGAGAGGGGGGCCATTCTAGGGCTTCTACCTAGTACAAACAAACTCCAGACGCATATGCCACTTTGTGCATCTGCATCTGGCTTTACCTGGGTACTGGGGAATTGAACCTGGTTCCTTTGGCCAAATGCTTAGCCATCTCTCCAGCCCCATGATTTTTGTAATATGTTTCCTTCACATGAAAATGGTTATGGATACATAATCAAGGTTACCTATTATGAACAGTTTTTTTTCAAGGTAGGGTCTTGCTCTAGCCCAGGCTGACCTGGAATTCTCTATGTAATCTCAGAGTGGCCTTGAATTCATAGTGACTCTTTCACTTCTGCCTCCCGAGTGCTGGGATTGAAGGCGTGGGCCACCTTTACACCATTATACCATTACATTTTTGACAAGATCTCAAGTTTAAAAATCAGTTTTTAAATTAATGGTTATATATACCAAACATTTTCCATGAGGTCTGACAAAACAAAGTCCATATTCAGGGATGAGTTTCTGAAGATGATGTGTTCTGTGAAGCTTTGCTGAAAATTACTTGGTGTCACCTCGTCCATTCGGATCCTGTGGAAAGATGTGTGCCTTTTCTAGCATGGTATCTGCATGTGGATGGAACTAGTTAATGTGGATACTTAGACGTACTCTTCATTTTATGTTCAAGTAACTGTCTCTTTATAATGTTCCTATTGATTCATCCATCATAGTTTTCATTGCTTCTTGAAGTTGACCTCAATGAGAGCAAAATAAAAATTTATAAGATGTACAAGTTTTTTTTTTTTTTTTCACCTACACTTTTTCCAAAGGAAGGGTAACAATATTGTCAAATGCTAACCATTCGTGGGAGAAAATGTGAAAATTGAGATATCCTTTCATGTAAGTCATGTTTGAAGGTAAACACACCATTTATAAACATTTCATACAAAAGTCCACTTCAGTGCACTATAATTTTTACAAAATTAAAATTGTTGAACTAGCACTTGCTCCCTTTGACTTTGGACAATGTTCCCAGCTATATTTGTTATTACATTACACAAACTTTCCAGTACTGACAGGTAGGAAATGACAGCCCATGAAAAGTTGTTGTTAACAGTGATCCACATTGGTTACTAAGGGAAACCTAAATAAAGTTTCTATTTCTGCCTGCTTATAATTAACTTTGAAAAATCAATTAATTTTAAAGCCATATAGCTGAACCATACATTATTCTACCCCTAGCTTTATAAAAGATGATCTCTCTCACAGAGACTCCTGATGAGTTAACAAAAAATAAAATAAAATAAAATAAAATAAAATAAAATAAAATAAAATAAAATAAAATAAAATAAAGAAACAACTGTGCAGCTCTTTTTTTTTTTTCCCATCTTCCAAGAAAAATAAAGTAGTCATTCTGTTATTTCGGGAAGGAAATGCCTTTTATCTTGAAATAATGAACTATTCATTGGAAAAGGAATTAAAATACAAAGTAACTTTTCTTTAAATTCACTAACCATAGAATACCCAGTGTGCTTCAGGTAATGCTCACTCGAGGATCAAAAAGATAGACAACTCAAAACTTGTAACTTACCCCAAAATTTGTAAATACTTTAGTGCTCAGCTATCTGATATGCCCGCCACATGTTCCAACAAAGCATTGAGCTTGAAAACTGGAAGCGATATGGTCTCTCTTAATGATAGCCTCCATGTTCTTTGGTTTCCTACATTTAATAACAAAATTTTATTTCAACCTGGTATGACTCTCTATATAATGATAGTACAATTCTGTGGAATGAATGTATGTGATATCCCAGAATTTATACCCTAAACTTTTTAAATTTATTATTATTTTTTAAATTTTTCAAGGTAGTGTCTCACTCTAGCCCCAGCTGACCTGGAGTTCACTATGTAGTCTCACGGTGGCCTTGAACTCATGGCAGTCCTCCTACCTCTGCCGCCCCAGTGCTCAGATTAAAGGTGTGCACCACCACACCCGGCTTTATACACTAAACTTTTAGCACACGAAGTGGTGTTTTTGTTGTTGTCGTTGTTCCATTAGGTAGTATCTTCCTGAGTGTAGGCTCTCTTCTTAGTGAGGACATGGATTCTATAGCAGCAATCTGCCCTCGTGTTGCTGCTGGTAGAATTCATGTCCCCACTAAGAAGAGAGCCCACACTCACGAACGATCTTGTATGTGCTCATATACACTCACTCTCTCTCTCTCTCTACCATTTGATGTCCGAGTAAGAAGAACCCACTTATAAGTCATAGACACCCTCACCAGGAATCCAATCTATCACCTCCCTCTTGAACTCCTCAGTATTTAAGACAGCGAGTAATAAATCAGTTATCTGAGATGCCCAGCTTAGGGTGTTCTGTGATGCCCCCCCAAAGAGACCAAGACTGACCTTTTAATGACCTCACAGGAAGCTTTTATTGATTCCCTTCCAAAATGTATGGCTTTGAAAATATCTGAGGAATTATGTGTGTGCAGACTGTTGGGTTTGGATGTGGCATTGGTCTCTCGTGTCCGAACAGGTGAGGCTTTGCTAGGGGACTTTTTGCAAAGGTTATGAAAGCTGTTGGATGCAGAGCCCTGCTGCAGGAAGTGTGTCACTTGGGGGAGGGGTGGGCCTTGAGGTATTTTAACCAGACTCAGCTTGTTTGCTCTCTGTTTTCTGTGCTGGAAGCTTTTGGCTCCTGTCATGACTTCCCCACTGTGATAAACATTATGGTCTGTAAATATAAACCAAAAATCAACTGTTTTCCCCCAAGTTTCTCTGTATTTGTTTACAACAATGGAAAAATAACTGATACAAAGTACAAAGACACTATTGTAACTCGTAACACGTAAACATGTAAGTGTTTACGTCCTAACTTTTTTAAATTCTGACTTTCGGGCTGTATAGGGTTTTATTGTAGGTGGTTGTCCTGTTGCATGTTATCAGATTTTTACCAACATCTCTGGTCTCTAAGCTCAACAAGTCAGAGGTTTATCTACTCAATTATTGTAACCAAAAAGATTTTTCTGACTTGATAAAAGTCACTTTTGTTTGAGAAGTAGTGGTACACAGGAAAAATAATCTCTTGTACTCAGAATCTATCCAAGCTGTGCATACGCATATTCCCACAGAACATGATACACATTAGTGATCACAGAAGAATACTCCCTTCAATTAATCATTAGACATTATTTTAGTAGTTGTATGTCATAGAAAAATGGCAAGGAAGAGAATATAACTAACATTAGATAATGTTATTCCAACGTAATTGTGAGGTTCAGATTTGTAAGATCAAACTTTTCTAATGAAAATTGTCTATATCGTCTATATCACCTATGAGTAAAATCTACATAACCAGAAAGCACAAGGCATGAGTGGGAAAGATCTGCCACTTTCCTGACAGTGAGTCATTTCAGGGTTGTAACTACTTCCTTTATCCCCTCTGATTTCTATCCCAGAAGCAATCTCTCTTCTTTTGAGTAAGAACTGCCTACTGATTGTACAGAATTTTTATTACTATATTTCAGTCTCTTACTCATTAGCAATCAAGATGACAATCAATAGCCAATGAAATGATTATCATACACGAGGAAAAGATGATATTTTTAAAACCACACTGTGTGGCGTAGGAGGCATCTCTCTAAACCCAAGAAATTGCAAGGGTGCCACAACATAACTTCCATGTAAGTTCCATGGCTAACAAAAACCACCACGAGGCAGTTACAGCCACAGAAATGTCCGCAACAGCCCAGTAGTTTCCTGTTAAATGCATTGCATATGGTTTCACACCGGGCAAGCAAACTCCCATCGGAGGTCAGCTGATTGTGGAAGACTAGATGACGCTAGGGGACAGGAATGAAGAACGTGTCACAGCCTCTATGTCTTGTGGCTGGTCTTTGCTTCCTGCTGAAATCACCATTTTTGAAGATTGTAACTGGCTATTTCTTCAAGAAATAAACTTAAAGTAAGGATGAATTTGTTCCCCCTTTATTATAAGTACACAGGAAAGGCTAATGATCCAAATTCTAAGTATCTGTAAGATTTCTGCTATCACTGCAACCCACACAAAATACTCCAAAAATACGGAGGTCTTAATTAACTTTACACAAACTGACAAGAACTAGAACATGTATGAGTTCACTTCCTCTTCTAACCATGTGGGGAAATTCTGTCTCTTCTACACTCACTCAGAACTTTCCCTAGCAAAATTCACCTCAGATCACCCAGAATGTCAAATAGCTTCATCATGAAGTATTTTATAATTATGTTACAATGGATCAAAGTCTTATATCTGGGATTTTAATGGGTGGTGTTTGATATTTCTATGTTTCTTTAGACACAACTTGAATGTCAAGATGATGCAAGAAAGAACATGACATAAAGGGAATTGAAAGTAAAGTTATTATGGCATTGCCAGTGCCAGGAAAGCAAAGTCTGAATGGAAATCATCAGAATTTTAGCCAGGTGAACAAAACCGTGCTTGCAAGTTTTAAGATGTCCTGTAGAATGGAAGGCTGTTCTTAGAAAATCAATTGTTCATATTGGACAAATAGAAAAATTTATTGTAATACTTCTATCCATTATCAAAATAAAATAAATAACATTTTGGGATATTGGAAAATACATGATATTTTTGGACAAATTGAATTTAAGAAATGTTAGTACTTTATGTTACAAAAGTAGAAACAAGTGAAGAACTCAAATGAAAGAAGAGGGTCTACATTAAACTTAGCAACAGTTAACTGTTAACACTTGAGAGAAACAATCAGATTATGAGGACAGTATTTGATAAGAATACCTATTAATAGATATCCTGAAATCACACCTATATTTACAAGACTCTAATTTTGTTGGAGAGGAAAGTAGACATTTATACCTATGTAGAAAAACAGGTATGTATTGATTAACACTTTGAGAATGCTACATTTAATGAAATTAAGGCTATAGTGATCCTTAGTTTTCTTGTCAAAAAATAAATCTGGACAGGTATGGTGGCACACACTTTTAATCGCAGCACTTGGGAGACAGAGGCAGAAGGATGGCTATGAGTTTGAGTCCAGCCTTGAAGTCAAGGTCAGCCTGGGCTAGAGTAACACGATAACTTGAAAAACAAAAACAGTAAATGTTAATTTGATTCAGAAAGACATAAAAATGATAAAATTTGAATTTTAATATTATCTATAATCTCAATTTAGCTTAAAATGTGAGACATTTATATGCATACTATCTACAGGACACCTCCACCTACACACATTATTCTATCATTCCCTTCCTCTTTGAACCAAAATTTAGCAAAATGAGTTTCCTTTTTCAATAGGATGTTACCAAATAAAAGCTAGTATGGGAAAATAAAAAAAGTAAGTATATATTGGAATATTTTCTCTTTTGCTGATGAATCTCTTTTCCTTTTAGATGAACTTGTTAACAGAGACCAGCACAATGAGATAGCCAATTTAAAGTTTCTCAGATATTCTAATTACCTGGCTAAGAAACCAGTTTCTGAAACAGACATGTCTACTCAAGCTAGATTAATCCACCTCTCCTTAGCCAACTCAGAATAGGTGGCTGTTTGGTGGAGTCTTGGTGTGTTTGACTGTCATTATGAGAAGACTAAGTGCCTTCATTTATAATCACACATTATCTTCTCTGTGCCTTATCTCAATTCAACTCTTTTTATTTATTTTGGACAAATTATAAATAAATTTGGCCACATTCACTCCAGATTGTATTCTCTTGTTCTCTTTATATGCCTGCTGAACTCTTCTTTTTAAAATATTTTATTTACGTAAGAGCCTCCAACCACTGCAACCAAACTCCAGATGCATGTGTCCCCTTGTACATCTGGCTTTAAGTCGCTACTGAGGAATCAAAACCTGGGTCCTTGGGCTTTGCCAGCAAGCTCCTTAATTGCTAAGCCATCTCTCCAACCCTGAACTCTTTCTTCTTTCTGACTTGTTCCCTTTTCACATTGATGTCTAGCATAATGGATACAATGGTAAATTTATTCTTATTACATAAATTGGAATTTTACTTTCAATATACACTTAGATTTAATTTTATTCAAAAAGCATTTCAACTGCATAAAGCAATTGCATTCATAATTATAGTTCTTGTTGGTCAGTATAATTTGTAAAGTAAAATAGTAAAATAAAATAAATGTTACTGATACATTCCTAATCCTATGTTGTTGAGAGAATTTCATTTATTTCTTTGTTTATCTCAAAAACTGTGGTTTTAGCCAAGCGTGGTGGCACACGCCTTTAATCCCAGCACTTGGGAGGCAGAGGTAGGAGGATTGCTGAGAGTTTAAGGCCACCCTGAGAATACAGAGTGAATTCCAGGTCAGCCTGGGCTAGAGTGAAACCCTACCTCAAAAAACCAAACCAAACCAAACAAACAAACAAAAAAAAACGTGGTTTTGACCTGTCTAGACCAGGCTGACCTTGAATTTATGGTAATCTTCCTTTCTCTGCTTTGTACACGATAGGAATACAGGTGTGCATAACTACAGATGACTTGTTTGACCATGTTTATAACTTCCTAATTTGATTATTTCAATTTCTTCTAATTGTTGTTACTTATTACATTACCTTATGTTTGTTGTTTTTCTTTGTTACATGTTTGAGCATTATAGGCAAGCAAACCTCTCTAATTATCTGGGTCTTAATAACATAATGCTGTTTGTCAGCCATCTGAAGCCAATGCCAGCTAATACCCTCCAAACTCTAGTGGTTCCATTTTGCATTGGGAGTGGGTGAATTATCTTAACAAGCACCTCAATTGAGCTTATGCATTCCTCAAAAAATAAATAAATAAATAACAAGAGACTGAGAGTTCATCTCTTGACACAGTATTTGAAAATGCGGAATCAAAGGAAGTTGCTCTGCATCTCTTTAGCTGGACCAGTTTTGCATACATCACCATAATCATGCTGGCCGGCATATTGTGATTGCTGAAATGATCTGAAGCAATCAATGGTTTGTACTTCATGTTGCTTGCTGCTGGCTACCTTACTTAGAATCTTCTAGGCCTTTAATCTCTTTCAGGAAATTAACCCTAAAAATAATCAGGTTTTCGAGGAGTACAAGTGTTAGTCATTTCTATATATTTCCCCTGAATTTTTATTCATTAATTCAAGTATTAGCTAATAAATATCAATGCATTAAGAATTTTAAACGATGGGTGCTAATGTCAATAATAGGAAAGTTTCTTCAGGAAGCTTCCATGCCTATGTAAGAAATTTAATTTTTTTGTTCTGGGAGGCAGAGACTCTGAGGCGATTAGGGATGACATTTCAGATGTTGGTACAATCACAATAGCAATCCATAGCATGGAACCAGTGTCCTTAGCTGTTCTCATAATAAGGAATCTGTCCTGAGCTTCCAACTCCACAAGGCAGTTTTTAGCTCTGCCCAGAGGGCACCACAAAGGAAGCTTGCAAAGTAAGATTATCCTTTCAGAAAAATCTGCCTCCTTTTTGAGCCATGCTATTCGTGCTGTTTTTATATGTATGTCTGCAACACCTTTCACCTTGTCCCAGAAAACAAACTTTACGCACACATGACCTGTTATGGAATACTACAGCCTCAGCTGTCTGCTGCTTCCATGCCTCCTAAGGGACGGATGATTACCTGAGTGATTTCACCTGTTTGTATTGTAAGAGAACACTGAGGCCGGGGCATTTTCAAAGAGGAGAAATGTGTTCCTCACAGTCTAAAAGAAGGGACACCAATGTGATAGGGTCTGGTGGCAGCCTTACCTGTAAAAAGTGGAAGAGGAAGTGACTTCCCTCCATTAAGTCCTTTTATAAAAGGCACTGTGCACCTAGTCATCTCCATGATCTGATAAACAATAAGCTTCTTCATGTTTTTTTTTTTTTTTACATAGAGGATAACTGAGTATTGGAACAGACACACCGAAACCCTAGCAAGGAGGTGGTATATTTAAATGAATTAGTCATAAGCAATTTTGTAATAAGTACGGAGGTTGACTGAGTTATGTAGCAAGAAAGGCCTAAAGTGATGTTAGGAAAGTCATTTGAAATGTAATAAATCTCCATTTTGGGGACAGGATTCAGGTAATGGCATATTAACATAATGAAGCTTCTTGCACTCCGTGAGGTTTAATAAATGATACAGGGATACAGGAGGGACATATGTGGAAATAAAGACTGAGATTCAATTATAAATATTTAAATAAGGGCATATTTTATAGTTATCACAATTCCTACTTATCTTTTATCCATTAGGATTTTTTCCAGATTTTATCAAGTCGAGATTTCAAGTAATTTTAGGTATTTTGGGACTTATTTTAAGTCTGCCCAGTTGAATGAATTTTAGAACAAACCCCCACCCCCCATTTTCTAAGAACTACTATGACCATAATCTTGGAGAGACATAGCTAAAAGGTAAAGAAAAGTAAATATATAAATCAACTATTTAGTATGATATTTTTTCTGTAAAAATCATGCTTTACAGTATTCATCTTTCTTACAGAGAAAAGTAATGAAAATAGCATATTTGTATGCAAGTTATCAAAAATATTTTATTTTGAATCCATTAAAATATAAAATTTATAGTGTTAAGAAATATGCTTAGAGAGCAAATATATTATACATCATGGCAGTATGAATGAACAGAGTTTTTTCTTCAGATAGATTAAATATAAAATGCATTTATTATATATGTGGTTATGAAAAATATGTATGTGGAATAGCTAAATGTAACTGATTAACATATATATATATATAAAATATCTGAGAAGAACATAGAAATTCACAATAATACATTGCATTATTATGAACCATAGTTCTCATATAGTATGATAGATGTCTTGAACTTATTCCTACAAAATTAAATATTGCATATTTGATTGATATCTCCCCAATCGTTCTAGCCCTACCCTATCCTGCTAACCATGATTCTCTTTTCTGCCTTTGTAAGCTCATAGATTTTCAGATTCCAGATATAAGTCATCTCATGGGGCTGTTATTTGTATCAATAAAGCATGATTGCTTACATTGTTTTTACCTGTGATAAATTTCTACCCAAAAAAACTGAAACATAAATATTCAAGAGACCTCTTGTTTGCACATACAGTTAAAGATTGACCTGCATTTTAACAATGCTATGAATGAAACGTAGCTTTCCCCCTTTAATTCTGTTACTGAAAATATGAACCAGAAAATAGCTGTAATTTGCCATATTGGAAAAAGTTAAGCTACACATTATGATGTTAGACATTTTCCTATTTAAGAAATGACAAGCCACATGGTGTTGAAATTGATCTAGATGATAGATTATAGAGAGCGTAAATCTAGATCATATATGCCTGAATATTATGAGCCTTACTTTATATTATCTTTTTGGTTTTGCTTTCAGTTCTATAAATAGCTGATAATGCTGTATGGGAAAACTTAAAGTATATATCTTTCTCTTTATACATATCTCTTGTAATAATATGAATATATTTACTGAAATCTTAGAGAAACTAGAAGACTGAAATTGAAACCATTATGTTCGGCTACATTACACTTCTGCATAAAACATGCCCTCACATATAGGATTTTGTCAAATAAATCAATTGACAACTGAGACACTACATTTCTTTATGTTATTTATTTTACAAGTCTAAATTTGGGAGGTAGCTTCCACCCACAAGCAGCAGTCTCTCTAACCCCTTATCAGAATTTTTTATTTATCATTTATTTATCATTTATCATTTCTATAGATAACACTCTTGATCATTTACTGGACTCCTAATTCCTTAGAAAGCCTAGAATGTTTGCTTTACTATGCCATGTTTGTGGATAATCATGTTTTTGTGTAACTTTAACCCATTTGTCATTATACCTTGTTAAGATACATTAGAGACATGACGGTTATGTTCGTTATCAACCTGGCCTGAGAAAAAGTCAAGTTGAGAACAGGCCTCTTATGCAGGTCTAAGAGGCAATCTCCAGGAAGGATGCACTGAGGGAGAAATGTATTTACCTAGAGCAGGTGGTCATTCTCATGGTGGACTACATATAAAAAAAAAAAAAAAAAAAGCCGGGCATGGTGGCACACACCTTTAATCCCAGCACTCGGGAGGCAGAGGTAGGAGGATCGCCATGAGTTCAAAGCCACCCTGAGACTTCATAGTTAATTCCAGGTCAGCCTGGGCCAGAGTGAGACCCTATCTTGAAAAAAAAATATTTAAAAAAATCCCTCAAAGAACACAAAGGTTTTTTTTTTTTTTTTTTTTTTTTTTTTTTTTTTTTTTTTTTTAATAGGACCATGGTACTTACTCGTGTATGCATCTGTCCTATTTCAGAAATCCTTCCTAGACAATGGAACTGAGTTTCATCAGCCTTCCAACATGGACTGAAGACCAGTGGTATTCCAGGAACTCTACAGGCCTTCAGTGCTAGATTGGGGCTGCTGAGGAATGCAGCTTCCATACAAGGAGCTACCAAGTTCTTCAGCGTTCTATCCTACAGACAGATATTGTTGGACTACCCAACTAGTTCCTTGTAAGCTGATGTAATAAATCAACTTTATAAAACATATTCATTTTATCAGTTATGTTCCTTATTAATATAAAGGATGGGATGGAAAATGAGAAAATGTCATGAAGTAATTACAAACACACAAAAATAGATGTGATATATGTGAATTAGTACTATCGACATTTCTAGAATTAAACTATAATTGTTAAATATGGTATCATAGTTCTTTAGGCCAAGACTCCTTTGCTCTCATGAAAACAAAATGTAAAAAAGGGGGGGGTGCAGTTAGCTTGTCTACTGCCAGAAGGTGCTACATAAGTGACTGGGGGAAATGACCAAATCTGTCTAAGCAACTCGTGGTCTAAGCTACTCAGCAGCAAACAACCTGATGTGATGTTCGCACAAGTGCAGTAGTGGCACACAGCCATGGTGGGTTACCAACTGCTCTAGATTTGGCTAACAGATCCACTCAGTGGAACAGAACCCATACCTGGAACCAGGAAACAAGTCAGAACCATATACAAACAGGTGCCCACTCTCCAATATCAAGCTCCCACCAATAGTGGGATACAAGAGGGCCTACACCTATGAAATTCTCTCTAAAATAATAATGGTTATCCATGTGTCTTGCACTGATCTCACTCTCCATTGGAGAATGTGCTTCTCTCTTTCAGATGGACGCAGAACCTGAGGAGAGAATCAGCCCATTGCACCTCACCAGGGCACCAGCTGAAACCATAGAGTCATAGGGGAAATGAGCAAGAGTACTGCTTTATCAGTGAACCTGGTACCAGAACAAGGGCAAAGGAGATAGACACAAAGAACACTCAACCCCTACCAAATCAGATATCCAGAGACACAGAGACTCACAAAACCTTGTCACTGAAATAGACCTAAAATGAACCCAACATGACGCAAGGAAATTCACAGAAGTGGGAGCAGAAAGGTTGTTAGAGCCATGAGGTGGGTCATTATTCACAGAGACATTGCCTCTCCCGCATAACATCAGGCAAGACCCAAATTACCCATGGGGGGGAGGACAGGGAGAAGGCTAACCATGGTACCATCATGGCTGTGTATATATATTATATACATAATTTAAAAAAAAAGAAACTAAAAAGTAAGCTTTTGAGAAATATAAAAACAAACTTTGATTCAAATATCGCTAATTACCTATAAACAAAAATTCATGATATTAATCGTATTCTTATTTTTTAAGTTGTAAACATATTCCATGATATTTCCAGTTTGTGGAACACAAAAAATAGAGAAAATACCTCTAATGAATTGGCAAATAACAGTTACTAAGAAATCAATTGTAAGAAATTCACCTTTTATAATTTAAGCCTGTTCATGAAAGATAGTAAAATGACATTCAATAGTAGAGTTTATTTGAGACTAGAAAGATTTATGAGGAGCAGAAACAGTCAGTTCTACTAAGAAAAATGCCATGCATAAATTCTGAAAGAGCAGAAATGATAATGAAGTTTCATTGAACCTGAATGGTAGTGGTACTTATTTCATGAATGGTAGTGGTACTTATTTCATGCAGTTTATCATTTAAAAGGTCTCCAAATATTAACTTCAGAAGCATCCATAGTTTGAGTGACAAAAGAAAAATATCTCTGCTCTCTAAGAAACCTTCTTAAAACAATCCTATAGTTCTCAGTATTAGGGGGAAAAAGGGTTCTTTTTTTGACATAATATTCACTTCACTCACATTTGCATATGCTTTAATAGAAAGTGTTCCTAACACATCCAAACACTGTGTGTTTTTCATTTACAAATAAATTTGAGTCCTTTCAGTCTTGACTTAAATCGTGGACCAAATTGGTTGATTAAACACAAAATTTGAGTTATAAAAGATTTAGAATATTTTCAAGTAGAAAATGCACAGTTTACAGGGGTGCAAAACATCGTGATTGTGTAAAAAGCATAAAACCAACTGTATTAATCTTTCATTTTAATATGAATGTAAATGTGACTATGAGACAAACTAATCAGAAGAACAGATCATAAAAATTAACAATATTTTCAAATATTATATATGTACACTCTATATATGTACTTTATTTTAATCTTTTATTACTCATAACAAAATGATCATTTTATGCCTTACATAATGACTTTAAGTTACTGAAATTTAGCAAATTTGAAAATATTTTCTCTATCATATATGTTATTTCCCATCGACTAGTCTATTTCCCAAGTATATAACTCCTAAGTATCAAATAAAAACAGAATAGTTTAAACATACAGAAAGCAATGTGCAATGATGGATCATATTTTCGTCATGGGAAACCTTTTGTCTGAGGTGATGCAATTGCATGACTTCTCCCTAGATAGGGCATAGATAACAGACCAAAGAGCTATTACACCAAAACCAGTTTTGGTGAGCACGTGACTTTATTGGAGTTACCTACAGAGCAGGGTGAGGGCTACTTATAAGCAATGGTTGTCTCAAATGCAGCTGCATTCTCAAAAGCCCACCCCAGCATAGTGATGAATCAGGGAAGCTTTATATCTGTCTGGAGCACACTACACGCCCTGCAGGCAGCTCCGCTGGTTGGACTGTCAGTCTCAAGCACACTATATGACCTTTAGCAGCTCAGCCAGAGAGTCTGGAGCACACTCCACCACTTGCAGACAGCTCAACTGGAGCATCTCTTTCCAAGCCATTTGTTGTTTTCCCTTTAGATAGACCTAGGGCAGGCTCTTACCGAGTTTTTACAGACATGTTGACTTCCCAAGTCTCTGGAATTACCTTCACTCCTCACCAGACAGAATGTTTCGTTTCTAATTAACATGAACGTGGGCAGTGGTTGAGTGACTTTTAAGGTTCACGTCTCACAGACGTGAAGTAATGGTGAAGATGCAAGTGTAGTGGGAATACATGGTATGTGCACATCCATATGTGTGTAAACATGTGTATAGGAGGACACATGCACATATGAACCTTTGCATGTAGAGGCCAGATGTGGACACGAGGTATTTTTTTCTGAATTGCTTTACAATTTTTTTTTTCATTTTTAAAAAATTTAATATTTTTTTAATGACCACTTCCATAATTGTAGACAATAACCCATGGTAATTCTCTCCTTCCCCCCACTTTTCCCTTTGAAACTCCACTCTCTATCATATCCCCTCCCCCTCTCAATCACTCTCTCTTTTATTTTGATGTCATTGTCTTTTCCTCCTATTATGATGGTCTTACATAGGTAGTGTCAGGCAGTGTAAGTTCATGGATATCCAGGCCATCTTGTGTCTGGAGGAGCACATTGCACTTCCTTTGGCTCTTAGATTTACAACTTATCTGTTGAGAAAGGATTTCTCACCGAACTGAGAGCTTAGCAATTTTTATGGAACAGCTGCCCAGAAAGATCCTAGAATTCTCTTGTCTCTGACTAACCAAGGCTTAGATTACAGGTGAGTACAACTATGCACAACTTTTATGTGTGTTACATAGATTCCAATTCAAGTCTTCATGCACACTTATCTGAATATCTTTCCAGCTCCAAAAATGCTCTCTTGACTAATTTTGTTACATATCAACATTACTTTCTTAAAATGTGCTTCTTCCAACTCATATTTAATATGTAAAAACTTCTTTAATTTTACTGATAATTAAGTCTTCATTGGCAGATATACAGCTAGGATAGAATCACACCACTGTAATTTTATTTTACCACTTCTTCACTTATCACCTTTAAAAAATTCTGTTGAGTGTAGCCATTATTATTAACAATTTTTCTTCATTACAGTAGATTCCCAAGATTGTACATTAAGCTCCTCCTAAGGTTAAACATTAAAACAACAAATCTGTAAATACAATCTGAGTGATTTGCTGTACTTTGTCTTGTTTTGAAACAGGGTCTGACATAGCCCAGGTTACCCTTGAACATATAATCAGTTGAGAATCCTACTTGACACTGTCACTCTTGATAAATTCTCATCAACACGCATTTATATAATGCTATTTCTTATACCTAGATTCTAAACTTTCTTCATTTTCTCTTTGTTACAACCTAATTTATTTCAATTCATATTGGATATTTTATTTAAACAAATTAAATATCTGTGACATTGATGTAATAGCTGCCTAAAGAAACACCTTCAATTTTAATTTACTAACACTAGATGTAAGAAATATACTCTGAATAACTTTAAATTAAATTTGAAGACATGAAGTCAAAGTAAATTAGTTGCTACTCCTAGGAAATCTACAAATTATAACCCAAGGCATAATTATAATTGCTAATTTCAATAGACTCAAGAGTAAACTTAATTTCTCATGTGCATGGTTTCATTGATTTTGGATTTGGGGAAATGTTTAATTCAATTATTCCATTTATAAGTAACTATACTTTAATCTTCTATTAGTCATTTTTTTTATCTTTTTCTTTTGAGGCAAGCCCAGCAGACTGGCTGTTTTTATAAGAGAGAGAGAGAGAGATAGAGGGAGAATATAATTGGTGCACCAGGGCCTCCAGTCACTGTGATCAAACTCCAGATGTGTGCACTTCCTTGGGTGCATGTGCAACCTTGTGCATGCGTACCTTGTGCTTCTGGTTTACATTGGATCTGAGGAGTTGAACATGGGTCCTGATGCTTCTCTGGCAAACACCTTAAACACCAAACACTGAACCCAGCCTCATTTTTATTTTTGAAATCAAATATATTTTCACAGTAATGTGATTCATTAACTACAGATAGCATGATAAACATACTTGTCTTAAATTTGTCATGAAACTATTAGACTTTTCTAAGCACAGCTAAGTATGATGTCAGGATGAGTCCTTCATGGAAATTTTATTAAGTTATTTGAAGAGATAAAATTTATGACAATAGCCAGGCCTAGTCAAGCACTTTAATCCTAGCATTCAGGAGACAGAGGTAGGAGGAACACAGTGAGTTTGAGGCCACTCTGAGATTGCATAGTGAATTCCAGGTTGGTCTGAGCAAGAGTGAAATCCTACCTAAAAACCATGCAAAAAAAGTATGGCAATGAACTTAGAATAAATAAGAGAAATCTATCATTCAATAGTGATATACAGATAAAATAATGGAACATTTTTATCTAAGTTTAACATATTGGTTATATTTGAAGCTGTTTTATCTCTGGGAGTGAAAATTGACTTTATTTTTATATATTTGCTATACATATTCATATCTCTGTCTTAAAATGCAAATGCATATGCTATACATTGATTTATATGGCTTGCAATAAAATATTCTATAAAAATTTTGAAATACACTTCTTTATATTTTTAATATATTTTATAGACCTCTCTATAGTATCATAAATTACTAGTTACAAAATAATATCAAGAACTGCAAATGACATCAGGAGGAAACAGCACACACTATAATTAACAACGTAGCTTGGAAAGAAATAACAAACATAATGTCCTATAATAGAAAAATGTGAACTTAGTATGTCAATCCTTGTGGTAAAAGTTACATGAAAATTTTCTTAATCAACTTTGCTCAGGTTTATTTTTAGAACTTTTCTGGAGTGTGAGGTAGAGTAGGATTGTACATGCCCGTTCCAAACTTATTTGTTATAGAGGCTTAAAAGAGTTTGATGTGTGTCAAAATAAGCTGTAAGATTTCACAAAATTAAATTAATATGCAAATAATGAAAGGAGAGAACAACTGTTTAAAAATCATACTGTGAAAATGGATTTATATTTACAAATCAGACTGTAAAATTTTATGCAATAAATTTTAACATGATTTATATTCCATACTACCATAAAACAATTTGTATGAATTTATCAATGGTTACATTTGTGAGATTCAAAATAATGTTTCACATGTACTGCTTATGGTGTCTTATTCAAAATTAAGACCTGTAAACATCGTAAATTATGAAAGTCCTAGATAAAAGCAAACAATAGATGAAATACTTTTATTTGAATTTAGAAGCCAGTTATTGTAGTTACTGTCTTGATGCTAGGACAAAATCCCTGACTAAAATCACTTTTAGGGAGGAGGACATTATTTTAGCTTACAATTCAGGATACTACTCATCATGGTGGGAAGGCATGGTGGCAGAAGTTGGAATGAGAGCTGGTCACATTGGGTTTACTGTGAGGATGCAGGAAGCAGTGAACACTTTTGCTCCACCAGTTTACATAATTTTCTTCTCCCCAGCACCCTGGTCTTGGAATGTTTCTGCCCACAGTTATGGTGGCTTTTCTCAGTACAGTCAAAATAATGGAGATAATCTCTCACAGGCTGGCTCAGAGGTTAACCTAATCTAGGCAATCCCTGAGAAGTGGCTGTAGGTCCTGTCAAATGGACAATAAATAGAAACTCACATCAATTAACTCGTGAATTTAATGAAATGTTTACACTCACTGCCATGCTACACTGTTTGAATTAGATAAAGTTTGGGTTATACTTTGCTCTGCACCATGTTTAAACCAAATAAAATTAAAAGGAGCTAAGAAAGAATGAAAACATGAGCCTGTACAGAGCCATACTTTTTTTTTTTCTCAATAATGTTGGCAAATTTGTAAGTCACATTATCTTTTATTACTCTGGAATTCAATTATCATTAATCCACTCTGAGATTGTTTCAATGTCTCAAAAGAAAATCAAACAGGGAGATAAATACAAAGAAAATCAGACTGTATGAAAAAATATTGATGAACCTTTATCTACTACAGAATGCTTTTACAAAGAATATCCATATACATTGACTGTTCCTTCATATCTCAAATATACATAAATGCCAAAGTAGAGGAAAATAATGATCAGAATCAAGGAAGTGGTACAAAGGAGATGGTTTAGTGGTCAAGTGCTTACCTAGAGCCCCAGAACCCATGTGAATGAATAGCATGGAGAAGCATACTTTTTCTCCCAAAACAGGGAGAGAAGGATTCCTGGGGCTTGCTGGCCAGCCCAGCTAGCTTAATTTTTAAACTCAGGAAAATGAGAGACCCTACCTTAACAAACGCGGATGGCTTTCCTGAAGAACTGTACCTGCAGTTGCTTTATAGCCTCCATACATATGCACAAATGTGCACATGCACTCTTACATGTATGAATACATTAAAAAGTTTTTTAAAAATGAACACATTCTTGTCCTAAAAGTAAGCATACACAATCCATATATCAATAGAAGTTGAGTCAAAAAGTGTGATATCTAATCTCTGGTTGTCAACTTCACAGGGTTTAGAATCACCATGGAAACATGGGCCACTTTTGTGAGTGGTCTGCAAGGTTAGGTGAGTTGATTTGAGAGTAAGGACTCTAACTGTAGATGACATGATACCATGAGAAGTATTCCTGTAGTAGATATGAGGAAGGAACCTAGCTGAGCTTTTGGTGTTCATGGGTGTGCTCTGCCTCCTCACTCTTGGACTACACATGGCCAGCATATAACATGAGTAGTATTTATCAAAATGCAATCCCTGCCAGGCATTTAATCCCAGCACTCACTCAGGAGACAGAGGTAGGAGGATTGCCCTGAGTTTCAGGCCACTTTGGGACTGTATAGTGAATTCCAGGTCAGCCTGGGCTAGAGCTACACCCTCCCTCAAAAAACCAAATAATAATAACAAAAAAAAAAAATAAAAAGCAGTCCCTACTTAGTGATCTAATTTCATTTATATACTTAATTGTAAATTATAATGTCCTTTAGTGTATTTCAAAAACAATTTGGTTTATTATGGAAATTATACTCTACAAAAAATTACAAATATAGATGGTCTATTCAAATATTCACAGTGATTCTGATAATTTCCATGCATTTGTATAGATGTTTAAATTATCTCACCTAGTTCAGTAAAATGGATAGCTGCTTCTCATCACAAAAAAGGTAATTTCTAGTTATTGACTAATAATTTAACTTACTTACATTTTTCCATAACTTTGCTTTTTTTTTACCTTAATCAATAAATGACGTACATTTTATGTTTTTAAAATATATATTATTCTAAAGTTTAATTTGTGCTTGTAGTGTTTCTAGGTTTAGTTATCTAATATCATATGAAAGCATATATATATATATATATATATATATATATATATATATATATATATATATATGATTTTTATATATAAATATCTTATAATAAATGTCTTAAAATCTTCAATAAATGTCAAATAAAAATATAGAAAAAAGTATATCATGGAGATATTAATAAGTACTCTCTCCATTTCTAGTGTTCTGCCAATTCTTCATCCATATTAATTCATTGACTGCGTGCTTAGTATTTCTGGTACTTACTTTATGAATCATCAAAAGATATATAATAAACCTAAGCACTTTCCTGTCTCTGGGGAATGTACTCTGTCTCCAAGAATATTTTTAAATCTTCTCAAACTCCTCAAGTATAAAATAAAAGCAACTTAAGGAAGGAAAGTTTTTATTATAGGTTACAGTTCCATGGGGTGAAATCTGTTATACAGGCAAGGCACAACAGGAATGGGTGCAGGGTTTTCACACTGTAACACTGGTAGAGAGAAAGCAAAGAGTGACCTGGAAGTGTGATCAGGCTAAAAGAACATCAAGACCCACGCCCACTGACCCATTTCCTCCAGCAAGGCTCCACCTTTTTTTTTTTTTTTTTTTTTTAATATTTATTGACACAAAACATCTTACATACCAAAGGTGCGTATTTTTCCTCCCCTCCCCTTCCCCTTTAGAACTCCACTCTCCATCATATCCCCTCCCTCTCTCCATTAGTCTCTTTTTTTAATATGATGTCATCCTCTTTTACTTCTACTATGAGGGTCTTATGGAGGAACAGCACATGGATATCAAAGCCAATTTCTGTCTGGGATCAGTGAGTTTGCTCTTCCATTCTATCCGCCCCCTCTTCACATGATCCCTGAGCCTTAGGGTGTGACAGAGATGTTTCAGTGCTGGGCACTTCTCCATCCCTTCTTCTCAGCAGAGCATTTACATTCAAGCTTCTCACAATAGTTCTGTAAAAACAAGAACAGTAAATCTTGAGTTTGAACACATGAGTATATGGCCTCGGAAGGAGAGCATTTACATTCAAGCACAATAGTTCTGTAAAAACAAGACCAGTAAATCTTGGCTTAAAAATATTGAAAAGTTCCAAAAGGTAAAACCGCTATTTGCAGTTGTCTGACTACTGCACTGAATCTATATGAATTCATCTGTATGGAGACATTGTATAGTCATTCCATATGAATGAGAGATGACTTATAGCCCACAGGAGATTATGGTAGGTTATATGTAAGTACTATGCCATTTTATAAAAAGAATATTAGTATATATAGATTTTAGAAAGTGTGCCAGCTACTGGCCTAAATCCCTGACAGAGGAACTATTGTGCTTCCACTCTTATAGCAACTGAAATATTTACAGAAAACTGGAATGAGGTAGGATGATATTGTACATTCAAAATAATGAAAAATATGATGTATGAAGCTGGAAACATTCCTCAGTTGGTAAAGTGCTTGGCTCAGAAGCATGACACATAAACTCAATCCCAATAACGCACGTGCAAATTTTAGGGGTAATGGCCCCTGCATGTAATCATCTCAGCACTGGGGAGGAGGGAGCAGAAGAGTCTCTGAGGTTTGCTGAATAGTTAGACTACCCTGATCGGTGTGCTTTACAACGAGGAGAGACCCTGTCTAAGAAGAAAGTGCTGAATGTTGTTCCTCAGAAAGACACTCAAGATTGTCTCTTTTCCCATACATACAAGATAATGCTTGAGCACCAGAGTAATAGAGCTACCCTAAATCATTAGGTCTGCAAAAATTACTCAAATTGCACAATTCACAAGGTTTCCCAGAAAATACCAAACCACTCTCACCCTGTTGTCACATATAATCTGCTCTCTCAGTCTAGCCTGCCCTGACCCTTTACAAAATGCGGATCTTTGTGTGTCCTTGATTGTCAGCCTTCACTTTTGAAGCTGTAAATGATGAAGAGTTCTGCCTCTCATCTGACCGTGATTGTGCTGTCTTTTCATCAAAACATCCTTTAATCTTAGAAAAAGTATGGGCGTCTTGGTGCATCTGAAGGTACCGAACCACACACTCTAATTTAACAAATAAAACTGTTAGTCCAGCACATTGACATGATGATAGGGATAAGCTATATGTACTTAAAAGAGAGCTACTTCAAAGACAAAAGCACATATGATTGGATATGTACATTAATTATTGTAATTCATAATAATTATAGATATTAATTACTATTACTTTTTGTAATGAGATAAGAAGATATGTGAAACAAAGTGACAGCTGAAAGTTTTTTTTTTTTTTTTTTAATAAGAATTTTACCCGCACATACTGCTCAGGAGACAAAGAGTGATCTAACTGCAAAAACCTGAGACCTTATGATACATACTGAAAGTAATGCAGCTGAAGCAGGTTGTGACTTCTGTTTGCTCATAGACAGATTCAGACTTTGGTTTGCAAATGCCTTTGTGGTACTCTGAAGTAGTATTTGAAGATGTGTTTGTTTCTATGTCTAGAGTTTACAATCCTGGGAATCACAATTGATAACTTCTTTGCAAACTTGTTTTTGGTACTTGCCTCTGCCTAATTCATGGATTCACTATGCATTTCCTACATATTACAGATTTTGATCTATTCTATGAGCATATTAACATAGGTCATTAATTCCCTTTGTTACGTACATACAAAAACCTCCTCTAGAAACTGTAAGTTGTTTGAATTGACCAAGTACTAGAAAAATATACTTTTACTTTAGCCACATAGGAAGTGGTTTTTAAGCAGAAAGGTTTTGTATTTCTGTTCTTCATTTGTATTAGGAAGACCTTCCAACCTTGCAGGCAAAAATATAAAGAGCAACAACAAAAATGATAGCAAATGGAGCGCTCATTCTATATAGTGATGTATTTGGGCTATTTTTGAGGCAGAGTGCCCTGAGACCTTGCCGGAGTAGGTTTTTCACAAGTATGTTGTCTTTACAGACTTTGGAGCATAAGGTAGACATCTCAGATACTCTGTCACACTAGCTAGCTGGAAAGATCTATTTGCTACACAACCTGGTCTTGATACATGGTGGAGGCTTGCTTCAGTATTAGAAGGTGATTTCTTTCATTCCTAATCAGTGTTCAATTCCAATTTAATTAATTTGTTGGTCTGATAGGATCATAGGATTAATACTATTTAAATGCTTACTACTAATCTTTCACATTATTTTCATGAGTTAGTTATCCAGGTGTCTAGGTACAACCCAGTTGTCAGAAAAATAGTATAAGCCCTTCACATTCTTTTCTCCATTACTAAACAAATTAAGACCAGAGGCACATATTCATATCCTCTGGTGAAGTTTTAGGGAAAAGAAAAGGACATAAAAACCCTGAATTCTCCCTTAAGGCACAAGGACATTCCTCAGTTTCACTTTTGCGGGGTGCTGCTACTTCTACATAGAGGCTCTGCTGGAGTTGCTCTGCTTGTTTCTGCTGCTATAGATGGACTACTGCTGTGTCACAAGTGTCAGTGGGAGCCAGAGTGGACTCTAGCTGCAGAACTGAGGTGTGGGACTGGGGAGTCTGAAGGGCAGGACAGCATGTGGCGGGAACAGACAGGTGAAGGCAGGTCCACACAGGAGAAGAAGCTAACAGGCAAATGGCAGCTCATACAGACTTTGACAAGAGAGGGAATGGTAGAGATAGGCATGGTGGCACATGTCTTTAAACCCAGCATTCAGGAGGCAGAGGAAGGAAAATTGCTGTGTTTTGGAAGCCATCCTGAGACTATCTAGTGAATTCCAGGTCAGTCTGGGTTGGAATGAGACCTTAAAATTAAAATTAAAATCAAAAACAAAAAAAGAGTAGGAATGGAGTCCAGCTGAAGGCCATGAGAAAGTTTAGAGGTCTCTATTTGTTTGTGCCTTGATATTCATGGATTGGGTGGTCAATACATGAATGAATTGAATGGTCAGATGATGGTTCAAGTAAAGGTATTGTATTCTTCCCTCAGTCTGGTTTGAACAAAAAATTCAGTTCTCAAGTCTGATTTGCTTCATATGAACAAATTTACTTTTTTTGAGAGAGAGAGACAGAGAGAGAGAGAGAATGGGCGTGCCAGCAGCCTCTCAGCCACTGTGAATGAATTCCAGGTGTGTGTGCCCCTTTGTGATAAAGTGTGGCATTGCACCCTGTGTCACTTTGCATCTAGCTAAACATGGGACCTGGAGAATCAAACAGGCGTTCTTAGGCTTCACCTTAACCACTAAGCCATCTCTCCAGCTCCCAGTTTACTTTTATAAATTCATAAAACAGCATTGTTTCTACTTAAAGAATGAGTTATTTATTAGTCTGCACCTCACAGTCATATCTGGCAATTTTTCATGTCCACCAAGGTGCTGAGGCTTCTCCTCAAAATGGAGTCAAATTACGCTTGTAAAATGGAAAGGTGCAGTTATAAAAACTACTCTTTCACACATTATGGTAGAAGTTAGGACAGGGAACAAGCTGATCTAAACACCATGTATCCTAAATGTTATTTAATGTGTTTAAAAAAATTACAAAGATTAAGAATGTTAATATCATACAGTGAGTTGTATAGCTTTATCTTATAGAGCAATTCTAAACTTTTCTATCCTGTCAGTAATTTTAATGAGCTGGTGATATATTCTAACATTTCATATAAACTTTTAATAGATTAAACAAAGCCAGAATGTTAAAACTACAAGATAATTAATTGTAGAAATCTAATGAATTAAACTGTAGCACAAAATGAAATGGACACAATTTCCTAACAAGATGCACTTTATCAGAAATGATCACATTCAACACAGAAACTTTAAATGAAGCAATTACATGAAAAATGAAAAAATATCAGTGATTATGTTATGAGATTTTGAAAGGGACAAAGCCCCTCTGGGATGTGGATAGGGGTACAACTCACCAAAATATGGTTCTCAAATTCTTTCCCTACAATTAACTAACAATTGGTAAGTGCAGACACAAAGAATAAATTAGGAGCAAATTACCTTAAGGGACAATAGAAGTAAGTGAGAGAGTAGAAGTAAAATAGAAAAGGTCCCAAGACAAGAGGCTCCCCATTCAAGTTGGGGAGCATCCTGAGAGGATAAAAACAAATCTGCATAGTGACTTGTATCAGGTCCCCTTAAAATCTTAGATATGTAAATTAGGTACATAATTGAAATGAGTCTCACCAGCAAGTTCAAATGTTTATGTGGAACCTTGATTGGTTTGTTGGCCAGGAAGAACAGTGACGCTCCTGAGGGTCTATCAATGAAGAAAAAAGTCCACAGAAAGTTAAGAAGGAAGAACCAGAAAAGTGTCTCTGGTATCAGGGTGGCATTGCCATTTTTTGGCCTGTGTCCTTAAATTGCTGACTACCCATAAAAGAAAGCTGCTTTGCTCCTAATAACTTTCAATTCTCAACCTCAGAGGAAAGACTCCATTACTCGAATGGAGAAAAATGCTTGCTAATGATACCTGAAAAATAGGTGCAAAGAAAGAGCTGATCATAAATGAGATAACCAGAGATCCACTGACAGAACAAATTTATAAGCAACTAATAGATATATCATAACATAACTAAAGCATATTTGCTATATGTATATGTATGTATGGATATATATATATATATATATATATATATATATATATATATATTCAGAGAAGTAAACAAAGTACACACTTTTTAAAGACCTTAAAATTTTAAGGAAACAGGTAACCAAAATGGGTATAATATGTATAGAGAAAATTCACACAAAGACACACACACACACACACACACACACACACACACACACACACACACACACACACACACACACACTAACAGAAAGAAAACATGGTAAGTGTGAATGGTGAAGGAGGGATTATTAAAAAAGTTTTCCAGTGTAGCATCATAGAAAGCCAATGCCAAACACAGAGCTCATATTTTATATTTCCAATTATATTAAGTATCCTCAATTGGTACATTTATAGGGACAGAAATCAGTCACCTGGTGCTGACTGAATTGGGATTATCTGTAAATAGGTGTTACAGATCTTACTGGAGTGATGTAATTATGCTAAAATTGGATTATCCTGTTTTGCAGGGTGGCAAATCGGCTCAGAATCATAAATTATACCCTTAAAATTGTTTAGTAATGGAATTTAAATGAAACCTTAATATGTTATTTTTCAAAAAGTAATGCATAATTTTGTCCTTTTAATTTTACATAAAGGTGAACTTTAAAAATTGGCTAATAGTAGTTTTCAACAAAATCTACAGCAAGTCAAAAAGGATCTGATAACTACTAGGGTAAAATTTAACTTTTTCATACTCTGTCGACTCTAGTCTCTCTCTGTCTTACACAGACATACACACAAACACACAAATGGCTCAGAGTAAACTCCGTGGTAAGTACTAAAATGGATATATATCCATTGGACTTTACAACAAGGTTTTATAACATGCAGGAGAATGTCTCTGTTGGAGCAAGAGGAGGGTTGGGCTTTTTATGATTTGAGGCTTAGAAGCTCATCCTGATGGAAGTAGCACAGATATAGTTTATGAAACTTTGAATAACAGAGGCTGGGCAGATGGCTCACTGGATAAAGTGCTTGCCGCAGAGCACACATAGAAGCCAGATGCTGTAGTGTGAGCATCTATAATCCCATTGTGTATATGGTAAGAAGTTACGAGAGACAGAATTTCCCACATGTTGTGGCTGATGTAACCCTGTGAACACTACCCTGTGTAATGAGAGATCCTGCCTCAAAGAAGATGAAATGCAAAGATCCTCACCTGAAATTGTGCCCTGACCTCCACAGATACACCATAGCACATATCTGCTTACATTCACACGCTCGAATACACACACACACACACACACACACACACACACATCAATCAGAAAAACAGTATCAAGAACAGTTGTATGTGAAAAGATTTACCAAAAAGCTAGTGTGAAAAAAACAATATGGGTGGGGCTGGAAAGATGGTTTAGCAGTTAAGGTGTCTGCCTCCTAAGCCTAAGAATGCTGGTTCCAATCTCAGGGCCCCACGTTTAGCCAGATGCAAAGTGATGCAAGGGTGCAATGCCGCACTTGACCACAAGGAGGTGCACACATCTGAATTTCATTTGCAGCAGTGAGAGGCTGCTGGTGCACCCATTTTCTGTCTTCCTCTCCTTCTCTGTCTCTCTCTCCAAAAAACAAATAATAATAATTAGAAAAAATAGTTTGGGTGTTCTCATAGACTAAAGTTGCAAGCTATGGTGGCACCACCACTGCAAGAACTGAATGATCTACTCGGAAACACTTTCCAATGTAAAGTGAACTTTGCCCTCTCTCCATCTTTCTACTATTGAGGAGGAAGCTGGAAGTGGTCTCCAAACAGACGTTTCCAGAGTGGTTGGCACAAGCATTCAAAACACGTGATCGCATAATACAGCCAAAGAATGGGGAGAAGGCTTCATGGTTAAAAGCCACCCAGATTTTGATGCACCCTAGAACCTGCATAAAGCCAAACAACATGGAACCTTCTCTGTGATCTTAATGTGCCTATGGCAATGGGAGATTCAGCCGGTATACTAAGAGAGCTCATGGGCTAGCTATTCCACTGGTTTCCCAACAGAAGAGAAAAAAAAGAGAACCAGTCACAAAGCAAAGAGAGAACGGATCTTTTGCGGTTATCCCTCTGACCTTCATATGTGAACCATGGCATACATACACTCTTATGCACACGTGCGCGTGCCCACACACACACGTTGCACAAAAGTAAATAGAGATAATCTAAAATACCAATAGTATTAAAATATAATGCAATTATCTCAGAGGACAGAACTGAGGCTCATGATATACCATCAAGTATGGATGAAGCAACAATGAGCAGAACTGTGATGCATTTGGGGGCAGATCGCCTAGAGTGATTAACAAATTTCTATGGACGGGTACATTCCTGCACCTCCTATTCTATATTTCAAATGTTATTGTTTGCTATTAATGTTTGAAAATAGAGTTCAATATCACATATTTTTAGTTTACATGTTTCTGAATCAGAAGAACCCTCCTTTGAAACTGTGGCTTGCATATTCTAGAAATACTGAAGACAAGATGAATACACAACTGGGGTTTCTAAAACAGAGGTGCCAAGCATGAATCACATGGCTACAGTTTAGCTATACAGTGTTAATGTCTGCAGCATTCACTTTCCCCAGTAATCACCTTTCCTTCCTTACTTATCGTGTCTATCCATGCTTACCTTAACTCGTTTGTCCTGTTTGCAAAGTCGGTTTTTGACCATGTCTGTTGTGTTTGACCAGGTACGTATGTTGTGAGCAACAGCTATAAAATAAGCTTGCATATTGCTGCTTCTGTTCTTGCCTTCTGCCATTGATATAAGAGTCCTTCAAGAGACCCCAAAGGAGAAAGAGAAACCCACAGAACAAGGTCTTGTTTCCTCCGTTGTTCATGACCCCAAAGCATTGGTCAGCCAGCCAGTTCCTAGATTGGTGCAAATCCATTCACTATCAACAAAGAAATCTAACTGTTTGCAGTATGTACTTATTTTCTTAAATAAGGCAGAGCTTAATATCTTCTTAATTAATCATCATCACATATTTATATCCTTGGATTAACATTTCTTATGTGAACCTCTACTATATTTTTGGATCATATGATAGCTAGTGATGACATTATTTCCTGTGAGTATATATGTCCAGCTTATTTCTGAACTCTTTTTCGTGGTTTGCTTCATTTTAATTATCATGTGTTTTATATTGACTTTGGTAAATAACCAATATTTTAAAGATATCTAGTTTTAAGATAGATCATATCTTGCCATTTAAGTGCCCAAATCAATGAATTTTAAATAGAGAATGTTACTCAAGCATAAAACTGCTTAACACAATATTTCTATAACCATGGATATTTTGTTCCTAGGAAAGGTCACGTGAGTATAAATATGACATTTTGAAAAGTGTAGCTGTGGTGAAACAAAATTAATTTTAGGCCATTTACCAAGTGGTAAAAACATCCATTCTTATTCCATTCTCATTATCAGTTAATTCAGTCATGTCTGAAACTGTTAATTCAGAGTATAACTTCCTTCTCCTTTCAGACAATTAATATTTTATTCTTACTGGTACATGAGAAATAGGCCTTATTCTCTTCAATTTTATTTTGAAATATGCATTCATTTAGTGAAAATCATATAATTTATATTTAGATTGTATGAAATGTTTTCTATGTTTACACTGATTAATCATTATTTTTAGATGCTTTTATTGAGACTTCCATCTAACATTTAGAGAAAGAGTTCATGGCATATGTATAGCATACAATTTATATATCAGTTCCCACAGTAAGAAAATCTTCAACAAAGAATTCATTTTAATGCCATTAATATTTCTATTTGTATCTTTAAAACATTTTATTGATTTATTTCAGAGAGAGAGGAGGAGAGAGAACTAGAGAGTGGATACACCATGGCCTCTTGCTGTTGTAAATGAACTCCAGACATGCGTGCAATTTTGTGAACCTGACTTCACATAGGTATTGGATAATTACATCCATCTGATACAGGCTTTGCAAGCATGCACCTTTAACCACTAAGCCATCTCCCCAGCAATTCTACTTGTGCTTTTGCTAACAATTTAATTCCTATTCTATGGAAATCCCTAAAATTCTTTCTTTCTGCATTCATTGCTACTCTGGCACAGTGAGACAAATTCCATCATCAAGTCCATGACCACCAGGAATATCCAGATAAAAAGCAGATATCAGACCTTTTGCTCACAAAAATCTTCAGACTTGAAGTGACATCCATCAAGTTCTCCAAATAACTCTTCCACACATTGCTGCTCCAGACTTGGGGTGATGACTTCACATCATCACACATCGGCAGCAGAGGAGGGAGGGCATTCCTTTCCTTCGTCATGACAAATCTTAGATGAATGGGTTACATTCGCAGCTGCTAGTTACTGTACACATTTCCATTAAAGCAATGGGTCCAAAACCAAAGATTCTTTCTGTCTTTTTCTCCTCCTGAGTTTTTGCTTATGCACTTGGAAGAGAGAAAAAGGTTGCGAGTTCCAGACCACAGCCTGAGAGACAATGTCCATAAGCAAACGATGGACAAGGTGTTTGCTAACAATGGTCTGAGGCAAACGATGTATCCTAGCTGACAACGTGGAGACAAGGAGAAATCCTCTCACTTTTCATAGTTAGAGTAAAAAGGGGTGCCATGATGATTTTAAAATGAGGAAGTTGGCATTGGGTTATTAATTGTTTCTTTTATAGTTGTTTTGTTTTGATCTTGTGTTTTTCAGTTAGGGGTCTAACTCTAGCTCAGGCTGATGTGGAACTAACTCTGTAGCTATTGGCTGACCTCTAACTCACAGAATCCCCTACCTCATCTCAGATCTGGAATGCTGAGTTTAAAATAGTAAGCCGCCACACCTGTTTAAGTTTTATTGTTGTTTTTTTTGTTATTTTTAAGTACAAATTGAGAGATTTTACTAAAAAGAAACAGGATGACATTATATCTTAAGATAAGGAAATATGTAAACTAGAAAAACAACATATTCAACAACTGGACCATAACTGGTTCTACTAAATCCATTATATGTAAGCAAACACACAGATTCTTGGAACTAGGACATGGACATTTTGGGGTATAATTATTTTGTCTACCACGAACAATTAAGAAGCATTGATTTTTCTATCATGACGTACCAATACAAAATGTGTTGTTAATAATAATAAAACATAAAAAGAAATTTTTAAAAATGGAAAAAGATTTTGTAAAGGTAAGAAGGGGCTGGAGAAATGGCTTAGCAGTTAAGGTGCTTGACTGTGAAGCATAAGGACCCAGGTTCAATTTCCCAGTACCCATGTAAACCCAGATGTACACGGTGGCACATGCATCTTTATTTATAGTGGATAGTGGTCTTATTCTCTATATATCTGCTTCTTCCTTTCTCTCCTTCTCTCTCTCAAATAAATAAATAAATAAATTATATATATATATATATATATATTACAAAAAGACAGGAAATAGAAGGATGCCTTCAAGTCCTACTGACTTTGGATCTTAAATGTCAATTTTTGTTGTATATGCTTTTTGTATTTCTTGTTTTTTTTTTCAAATTAATTAATTAATTAATTTGCAAGAAGAGAGAGAGATAGAAGAGAGGCAGACAGAGAGAGAGAGAGAGAATAGGCATGCCAGGGCCTCTAGCCACTGCAAATGAACTCCAGATGTATGTGCCCCTTGTGCATCTGGTTTACTTGGGTCCTGGAGAATTGAACCAGGATCCTTTGGCTTCACAGGCAAACGCCTTAACTGCTAAGCCATTTCTCCAGCCCTATATATGCTTTTAAAGTATGTATGAGGATCTGCAAATTGACCAGCATGGGTTAAATGTGTTATAATGATTAAATTAGTATAAAATAAACTTCAACAACAATGTCAAACCAAAAGAAAATACAACACACTTGCACACACATATGCACACCAAATAAATACATTTTATAAGTATAAAGAATTTAAGGGCAAACACATTATAATTTATCATATAACTTCACTCAAAATACTTTTCCTCTCTAATTTGAATTGCTACAGAAGTCCTATGACGTGTATATACACATATCCTAGACCAGCATATGTGATCATATCTTAAAATATAAAGGAAATATCACTTGCAAAATTGAAATTTGTCACAAGTTCAAGTTGGTGCATATGTAGCCGGAACTGTTCTAAATGAAATTTATAGTTAGGTAAAGATGGAATGTTAAAAAAATCTTACATTTACAGACAGGATTTCAGTAAAGATATTTGCATGAGAACTTCTGATTTTCACCAAGCTATCAAGGAACTGGGTCTGGCAAAGCCCATGGTAAAGGCTGACATGGATGAGAAAGGAGAGTGGGAAAGGTTGACTGTTCTTGTCGGGTGGTGAGATAATTGTTTCATGGCTGAGGAAATATTGGGAGGAAGATAAAGGGTTGTATGACAGTGGAGAAATGATAACTGGATTGTGGGTGTGCTTAAGTCCCAACTTTGAAACCTCTGGCTATAGAAGCTTCACTGTGCTACAACATTTCATTCAGAGCCTCCCTTTCTGTGTCTGCCAATGGGACAACCACTCCTATTAAAAGGAGTCCATGAACTTGTGACGCTTCCTTTGCAATGAGAGAAGAAATGGGCTGCAGGAAGTTATTAATCAAACGGGCAAGACTCATCCCTGAAGCAGAAGTATGAATGTTTGTTTTATTCTTGCCCCAGCCCACACGCACATATACGTCTGATTGACTCAATATAGCTGTTTCTCTTTTAAGAAAGAAGATACAGCTAAACCAAAGAAACCAATTTACATTTTAGAATTTTATATAGGCCTTGCATATGGTTCCTGGCACAGGATGCTGACAAGGTAAATGCCACTATCTGGAATGAGACTATTCTTTTGAGAGGCTCAAGATTCAAGAGAAACAAACAGCAGGAAATAAATCCGTTTTTTATGATATAAGTTTTTAAGGAAACCTCAAAATTTCCAGTGCACTGCTAAGAGGCTGTTTGAAAAAGATACGAGCATCCTGACACAGGTTATGTTAAGCCTCAATGTTCGATTTAAAGGTAGTCCCAGGAGAATGAAGAAAGGTTCTCTCAGAAAAGCCCAGAGGGGGTCCACACAAGAAGTAGATTACAGAATTATTTACAGAGAGAAAAGTTAGAATATAATCACATATCTTCTTCCACATTTGGGAAAAGGAACTTTGAAAATCTCACTAGCTAGATCTGGTCTTTGCTTTGGCATGTTTTCACAATCTGCTTTGGAAACAGAAAAGTCTATTGGAATTATCTTGGTTTGGCCCCACTTCTGGACATACTCAGCATAAACTGTCTTCCTGGTTCATGTATGTCCTAGATACTTGCTAAAGATTCTGCTTATGGCTTATTGGAGGAAAGGCTTACATTAATCCATGGGAAGGTCCATCACTGTGAAAGAAGCCAGCTTACTCCAAGATTCAGAGAGAGAGAGAGAGAGAGAGAGAGAGAGAGAGAGAGAGAGAGACCAACAGCCAGCAAACACAATTAGCTGGAGCTCAACTCCACTTTCCATACATTAGGGCTGGACATAAAGATGCACCTCAGTGACACATCCTTTAGCAGGCTGCTGGAGACTCAGTCTTTAATCAAATACCTTAGGCTGTTGGAGAAATACATTGACATTCAAACTACCACAACCTATTTAGATCCATACAAGGTTCTACCTCAGGAATATTTTAATTGTCTATGGAAATGTATTGAAAATACCTTTAAGTGTGGGAAAACTCCAGAACTTAATTGTTGTTGAAGAAGAGAATGGTCCCATTTCGGAGGCATGGTCTTGTGAGAGGGAGAACTGTGGCTAGAAACAAGGTCCTCATGGGTCCTTTCCAGGAATTCTTCTGTTCCTCACTAACCTCCTCACAGGATGGTGACTGCACACAAGTATCTACTCACAATACTGACGTGAAGTGGCGCGGGCTGGTCCCTGACTGGCTCTTTGAATGCTTGAGTGGAATCTTTCCCTACTCAGGAATTCCTCACTAATTGTCTCTATGAATAAGAAATTTAACTCTTCCTGGTATGGTGTGCACACCTTTAATCCCAGCACTTCAGGAGGCAGAGGTCACAGGATCACTGTGAATTTCGAGGCCACCTTGACACTACATAGTCAATGGATCCTACCTCAAAAACAAAAACAAAACAAAACAAAATGTTAACTCTTTTGCGCTGAGTTAGCCACTACTGGGGGGAAGTTATTTGTTTAGAATTCACTATATATATATATGGCTAGTTGGCAGTAGTTTTTTAAAAAATTGTAAATTTTATACTTCAAGGTACATGTACATGAGTGTCCCTTGGGTTAATCAATTAAAGAAAAACTTTGTAAAGAATTATACATATTTTCCAACTAGTAACATCTTATAAGAACAACATTTCTACCTCCTGTGAGGTATGGATTGATGAAGATAATAAGAATTCTGTAAACATTATCTTTTTTTTGGGGGGGGGTTCTGAGGTAGGGTCTCTCTCTAGCTCAGGCTGACCTGGAATTCACTATGTAGTTTCAGGGTGGCCTCGAACTCTTGGCAATCCTCCTACCTCTGCCTCCCGAGTGCTGGGATTAAAGGCGTGTGCCACCACACCCGACTTTAAACATTATCTTGGGAGGTTTCTGATGATTAAACAATTGTGGAAGTGTTCAATTTATTTGTCTTTTTATTTCCAAGCATCTCTTCCATTCACTATTTGAAGGCATATCATTTTTAGTGAAAATATGATTTCTTCTACTAGTCTGAGAGCAATTTAGTAGTAGCTTTTCACTGGAAAAGGAACATGTAATTTCCCTAAATTGTGAAAGTAAAGCTGTATTGTTGTGGAGAGTTGTATATTATTTAGTAAGTTGGAAATTTATTTTTATTTCTATATTTTCGTTTTTCAAGTTAAGGTCTCACTCTAACTCAGGCTGACCTGGAATGTAGTCTCAGGGTGGCCTCAAAGTCATAGCATTCTTCCTACCTCTGCCTCCCAAGTGCTGGGATTAAATGTATGAGCCACCGCACCTGGATAAGTTGGGAATTTAAGTAAAAATTTGTATTTGTAAGTTTCATATAGATAGAAAAGCATGATTACAAAAAATAAAAACTCTAAACACTAAGTAACCCTTATAGATGTGATACCCAATGTTTTAAAACACTTCAGGCATAGTCTACTGGTAATATGTTAACATGTTTAATCAAAAGTCAACATAGCTTAGGCATTAATATGCTTCAGTAGAAAACCCCGGAGTGAGTTTATGGCTTAAACTAAAGAAAGGTCACCCATTGCAGCCTATTACTGTGATTCAAAAATAATTACATTCTCCTTTTCTGTTGGGAAAATAGAAAGACATATTAGGTTAGTAAAAATACGCAATTAAATTTAACCTTCTTAATGGAATATCAGGGATCTGGGGTTTATTTTCAACATTTATTATGGAAGAATTCCTTTGGAGCATATTTGCATATATTACATGTAAATAAACTATTCAAAGTAGAAAATTGACCCAATTCTTAAATTCTAAGCATCAACTCTTATATTTTTCTTCACTTTGCCTTTAGTCTCCAAATAGAAATAATACCTATCAGATTAAAATAAATGTTAATTTCTCTACAGACTTCAGTTTGTATTACCAATTGATTTTGTCAGTATTATCTATAGATATTTATAAAGTATCGTCCCCCAAAATGTACTGTTCTGGATCATGGTCATATGGTAGACAGAAGAGTCCAAGAGGGGAAGACAAAAACCCAAATTCTAGTCACCACCTGGTGAAATTCCCCTTAGCAAAGTCCACTTTCTTTTATCAAATCAAATATTTCAATTGAGAACAAATGAGTATCACGATCTCTGGCCAGTTTTTCAATGAAAACAAATCAAGATGAAGCCAACCACTTTGTGCACTATTGAACATAATTACAAATTTAAACAGGATGGATATATTTCAGAAGATACAATCGAAACAGAATAAACTGCATAATACTCTAGTAAAAAATAATAAGTTTATATATTGTCACAAAAACAGCAGTGTTAGATGAAATTGTCCATAGCTGCCTTCAGACAATAAAGTAGAAAACTCCCACTTTATAAAATTCATCTCAACAGCCAGAGGAGGTGTGGGAGGAAGATGAAGGGGTTCAGTGGGAGCAGGAGAAGAGAGAGTAGTGGGTGGGCTCTACGGGATCATATTCCAACATAAGTCTCTGATATTCTCAATGAACAAATATAAAAAGAAAACATGCAAAATAGTGTTCTCCAATCAATCTTGAAAGGTCAGTAGAACATGGCTTTTGAAACAGAAACAAATTACTGTAAATAGAAAAGAGGCTCAATTCCCCAGGACCCACATAAGCCAGATGCACAAGGTGGCATGTGTATCTGGAGTTTGTTTGCAATGGCTGGAAGCCTTGGTGTGCCCATCCTCACTCACTCTCTTTCTGTCTCTTTCTCTTTCTGTCACTCTCAAATAAATAAATAAGGAAAGAAAGAAAGAAAGAAAGAAAGAAAGAAAGAAAGAAAGAAAGAAAGAAAGAAGAAAGAAAGAAAGAAAGAAAGAAAGAAAGAAAGAAAGAAAGAAAGAAAGAAAAACAGTACTTATAAAAAACTGAAGATTAAAAATAGCTCATCTATGGGCTGGAGAGATGGCCTAGCAATTGGGGCACTTGTCTGAAAACTCTAAGAACCCACGTAAGGCAGACACACAAGGTGATGCAAGTGGGCAAGGTTGCACATGTGCACAGGATGATGCACACATTCATTTGCAGTGGCTGGAGGCCCTGGCACATCAATTCTCTCTCTCTCTTTATCACCCTCTGTCTCATAAAAAGCTCCAAAAATAAAAATAAAAAAATAAAAAATAAATAAAAACACCTCACCTGGTGTTTGTTTCTTCTTTCATTGCCCTCTATCAGCGCTGTTATTAACTTCTTGTATTTTCTTAACCAAAGCTAATTGCTTAACATTGGGTTTATTTGTGATTATGTAGCTCTCATTAGTCTCTGACGAAAGTCTAGAGGGTACTTTTTAAAAGATAAACTTGATGTAATCAAATAACCTCTTTAAAATTAACCACCCTAAGCTCTTAGTGACTCCTTTCCTCAAAAGGTCAAGGGGTGGTGTCACGGTCCAATCCAGGCTACAGCGCGTGTCCCAGCACCTGAGGTATATAAGCACATGCTTACCAGGAAGGACTTTGCACAGGCTGCAAGGTTCTTTCCCGCAGCCCGCTGAGGGCCAGCTTTGTCTTTGGAATGTGCAGGCTGTGTGTATAGAAATCTTGCTGGCTGAGCCTTTCTCTGTGCAGTTAAATTTGATAAAACTGAGACAAACAAGAGACTCTGCAGTTATTATTTTTTTTTTTAATTTAGTGTTTATCCTGTGTCATGCATTGTTATAAGTGTGGGTGATACAATTGTTAATCAAAACACCCAATTTCCTTTCTCTTTAAGGGTTAGTAGATACACAAATTTGAACACTGAGAAAGTACCGTATTAGTTGTTAATTCGTGTTGTGTGAGATAAATCAGAAACTGGAAAAAATATATATATATTGGGTCCTATTTTAGTTAGTCTTGAATGGAATGGCCTTATTGTGACAGCAGTGCATCAGTACATATGTGAAAGCGTTGAACAAGCTTGCTTTGTAAAACACTGGGTAGAAAGCATCTCGAACTGCGAGTCATCACATACAAATGCCTAGTTGGAGAGTCATGCTACATGAGGAAAACCTTAAGGGACAGGTTGACTGGTGCACAAATAAGAATAAGGAAGAGAAGTAATGTAGCCAGATGAATAAATGGTTCCATAATGTGCCCTGGTTATTATCTTTGACAACAATTATTCCTATTAGTCTTTATGATGTGACAATTACAGTTTTACTTTAAATTATGAAACATTAATTAGAAAGGGAATGACTATAAAAAGATTAAAGAACATTTTTTTTTTTAATCCTGGACTGTTAAAATAAAGGGTTCAGAAAATCCTTTCCCATGTTGGTTTTGTTTTTTGTTTTTGTTTTTTAGAAGTTTATTTGAAATTTTGCATCAATGGGAACTTGTACATAGTACCCTTTTATGAGCAGTGCCGGTAATTAAGAATGTCACAGGTGGCCCTCTTGGTAGAGAACAAACTGGTCTTGGCACCACAGAACTCCTCAGAGAAAACACCACGGGCCCCTATCGCTGAGCAATGCTTACTTTGCTCGGGTCTCTCTTGGCCAGGACCTTTCCCCGGGCTTTTCTTCACACAGCGGACACCTTTGTGGATGTGACATGGCCTGTGGTGCATATTTTCTCCCCTGTTGCCCATGATTGAGAACAGATGTTAGATGCCTTTATAATTGTCTTCAGGAAATCTTGATGCCTTTTATTGGCATCTGTACCTTTTGTAATCTGAAGGGTGAGCTGTGTGCTCAGAAGCCCATGAAGTATAGAACTTGGTTTGATTGTAGAAATTCATATACACCCGACGGCCTGCTGCTCCCCTTTCACTGCTTGCTGGAATAATTAGCACTAGTAAAGTTTTTTCACAACAGGTATTAATGCATTACTGAAAGACGTAAGGACATTTGACTTTTCTTCCTGTCAGCCAGCATTGAGCTATGGAAGATGAATGGCTTCTGGCTTCTGGGTAGGAAGAACTTGTTATTTTATTTGCTTTATCTTTTCTCCTCCAAACAAGTTCATTATTAGTCCTTTTAATTTTAGAATCTGAAGAACAAAATAAAACAATGCTTATCTTCAAGCCAGAGTCATCCAAATTCAAATGCTTTCATAGTTTATAATTATCTTGAAAAGATCAAATAGAATAATATGAATAAAATCATGCAGAAAGCCTCCTGGGTGAGTGCTGGGCTGTTTTGTCTAGAAAATGTTTGATAAGCTTTCTCAAATGCATTGAAAAACTTTGATTATGGATAACAAAACATCATGCCTGAAAATATTCATTCTAACGTAGAGTACTAATGTGAAGGGATGCAGATGGTCTTGTTTCTGGAGTTCCTAGCTTTTGTCTTCTATTTTACAGGAAGAGAAAGGATTGTAAGAACTAAATTCAGGAAAACTTTTACTAACACACAAGCATACACAGTCTGACAACAGGGTCTTTAAATACTTCTTTCTCACACTAGTAGGACTCAACACATTTTTTAAACTTTCTGGGATTACAGCTGACCATGACCACATATGGCATTTTTATATATGATCTGGGGATCAAACTTAAAACCGAAATTGATTTTCTGTACCCACTGAGCCATCTCCACATGTCCTTCCATCTACTTATAGCTGACTTTTTTCTTTCATGGTGAAATTTAGGGTTCCATATCCAGACATGGAAGCTTTTGAGAGAAGACATTATATTTATCAAAGTAATCTACTCTATTATAATGGATACCTATGTTTTTGAAAATCCTAGTAGAATTTTTTTTGTGTGTATCACTATTTCTAGCATCAAAGATTCCAATAGTAGGAACAGGAATATAAGTCAGTTGGTCCAGTGCTTCCCTAGCATGCATGATCTCCTGGACTTAATTCTTAGCACTGAATAAACTGGGCATATTTGAATGTGAATGTGTGGCTCCCATAACCTGAAGTATTTTTGATTAAGCTTGATGGGGGATGTGTCACTGGGGTGTGGGATCTTAAGTCTAGCCTTAAAGTGTGTACAGAGTATTGGAGCTCTGGCTGCTTAAGCTTGCTGGCATGTAGGCTATGTCTCTGCTATGAATCTGGCCACTGTGAACCAGCTTCTTCTGCCACTGATGGTATTTCCCTTTGGTTGTATAGGCCTGAAATAAACCCGTTCCTCCAATAACTTGCTTCTGGTAGGGTGTTTGTCCAGCAATGTGAAAGTAACCACAATGGCATGCTTCCACCCACATGTAATCCCAGAATTTGGGAGCTGGAAGCAGAAGAATTAGGTGTGAAATTATTGATGGTTGACACAGTGATTTCATGCTAGCCTGAAGTAGAGACCATCTTTCAGAAAAACAACAAAATAAAAATAAAAGCAATAAAAATATTTTCCAAAAGTGGATGGAAATCAGAATATGCTTATATCACTTCTGGTGTTTAATCATCTGTGATTATTGCTCACACAGAATTGTACATTCTCTTGATTTTTTTGCTTTAGATTATAACTAATGGTCCCATTGTCTCACACATTTTTAAGCTTTATCTGATCTAAAATAAGATATATACAATCTTCTATCCCTTCTTGAAGTAGATACATTCCACAAAAGGCTAGTGAATTGGCAGGGAGGCACAGGCCATTTCCAACACCACAGGAAGTTAAAATGTAGCTCTGACTAACAGGAATGCAGGCATGCACCACCATGCAAGGTTTGCAGGGCTTTATAAAACAGGACTTTATTGTCCATTTTCAGTGAACTAAGTCAATGTTTGAGTATGTGCTTGGCTGACACTGTTTCCCTAACAACCACTATCTGAAGCCCTTGGCTTATGATTATTTATCCACTTGACCAAATTTATAGTGTTGTAATGATTATAATGTAGCAGTATGCCTCTAAGCATGTGCTTTAAAATAGCAACCTGGATGGACAGAGGATAATTGGCCTCAGTTAATAGTATGTTGCTGTTATTGGCAGGATGAAATACGTATAAACTATTATAATTTCATTCTTAAGACAAGCTCATTAAGATTGTCAAACGTTCTAGATAAATAAATGTTAGTATATTAAAAAAGTATCTGTATTTACTTACAATCTATTTCTATCTAATAGAATATCATAAGTATTGAAAGATACTTTTTTAGGAACTGAAATTATTTTTGTTAATCACCTTTTTCCACCTCAATTATACATTCTTATTAAAATGAAGTTACCTTTATATGAGATAATAATTGGAAAGAAATTGAAAGCCTCTGTATTTCTACAAAAATAATGTGATAAAAATGCTGATAGCCTTTTGCTCAATATGGCTTTTTGCCCCCTTTTGTTGAGATAATGGTCTGTGAGAACAACTCACTTTCAAAAATTTAGAATGCAATAATATGTTACTTAGTGTTACATGGATTTCACTTAGCTCATAGAAAGTTCTAGAAATGTAATACCCATACTTACCAAATTTTAAAGTGAGCTGGAGCCAGGCGCGGTGGTGCACACCTTTAATCCCAGCGCTTGGGAGGTAGAGGTAGGAAGATCACTGCGAGTTCAAGGCTGCCCTGAGACTACATAGTGAATTCCAGATCAGCCTGAGCTAGAGTGAGACCCTACCTAGAAAAAAAAAAAAAAAAAAAAAAAAAGTGAGCTGGGCATAGTGGCGCATGCCTTTAATCCCAGCATCGGGAGGCAGAGGTAGGAGGATTGCCAAGAGTTCAAGGCCACCTTGAGACCACAGAGTGAATTCTAGGTCAGTCTGAGCTGCAGCAAGACCTGCCTAAAAAAAAAAAAAAAAATCTAAAACAATTTGAAGTGAATTTAATTATAATTTTTTGGAGGCAACAAATTATGAGATCAAATAAAATCAGAAGGAAAATACTGTTTACATTGCTGACCTATTCCATAATGCCTTGTTCTTTGATTTTTAATTTTTTCTAAATAAAAATTGGAATGTAATTTTATTCATGAAATATCATTTTAAAAGGTATAAATTAATAATATGTACATCACTATTTCCTAGACATCACTGTATTGATGTATATTGTGTAATTGTAACAAAGGGATGCCAAAACACACACATATATTTATAATCCTTATACTCATGTAGTTTATGTATAGCTCCCCATTTCAGTAATAAAATTATGTATTTTCAGCAACTATCCCCTTGTTTTTGTACCTAAAGAGCATCAGTATCAATTTTACCAAATTGCTTCTGACCTCAGTGTCAGAAACTCATATTCAGAGTAGAAGATTTGATACATCCATTGAGGAGCTTCATTTTTATTCCTCTTAAAAACAGATAAACTTTGAGTTGTGATACAAAACTATTTTACATCTATATTATCTACATATCACATGAGGAATAAGATGTAAAACAAAATTTTTAAAAAAGCATGAGAATTCCAGGAAAAATTGTGTGTATGCTGTCAAATATTAGCCAAAAAATTGATATATTAAAATATTAACAATATATACATTAATGTATTGTTTTGTAAAAATTTCAAGTCATGCTCTATGAGTTTGTTTTATAATTATTCAAATGTATTATGGTTATATATATGCAACTGCATATAAATGAGGTATAAAAAACTAAATTAGCTAAGAACAAACCTATGTAGGGCCATAGACACATGAATTAAGTTGTAATAGCTTTGACTATCTATCTATGTATAATTACACATGCAAATATATATATATAAAATGATCTGAGTGTTCTACATTTTGGATCTATTAGAAATTGCCAGTTATTTTCATTAAAACAATGTATTTGTCTCCTATATGAACATCTTTATTCACTTATCAATTTGTGAAGTAGTTTGTGTGGGAAGATATTGGCTATTTCTTCTTTTGTTTTATAAATATTCCAAGGTGGAGTATAATTTGCAGAAATATTGGGATAATGACAGGGTAAGTTAGATCAACTTGTACCAGCTCACAAGAGCCAATTGTTACTTTTTTGAAAAATATTATTTATTTATTTATTTATTTATTTATTTATTTATTTATTTATTTATTGGAGCAAGAGAGAGTGAAGCAGAAGAGAGAAGCGATAGAAAATGACATTCCAGAGCCTCCACTTGCTGCAAACAAACTCCAGACTCATGCGCCACCTTGTGCATCTGGCTTATGTGGGTCCTGGGGAATCGAACCTAGGTCCTTTGGCTTTGCAGGTGTGTACCTTAACTGTGAAGCCATCTCTCCAGCCCTGATTGTTACTTTTAAAAGAATTTTTAGTGATGATAATTAAAAACAGATAATATTAACAGCTAAATTATTTAAACCAATTAAATGTTACTGTTATGGAAAACTGAGTCCCACAGAGATGGCACCAGAGATAGAGAATCTGAAAATATATTCATACTGACATGGACTCAGAGGAATAACTTCCAAAGCCTGAGTCCTGAGCTCTGATAGCTCAGAGGTTTATACATGGTAGAGCAAGCAGTCTGACATCATCTTGAATTCTTTACACTATTGGTGGATTACAAGTTTCTAAAGTTACATGATTTTGTGGCACAAACAGAAAACTCCTCAGTAATCAGTCAGTGATCAGAAAGTAGAAATGTAGAATAGAAATCTGTTTGTTCAGGGGTGCTTGTGTCTATGCTGCACTGACCAGATAACATACAGCAGGGTGCAGCTGCAGAGATAGGAAGGAGACTCAGGGTCATGGTGACTCCCTGCTAAAGGCTGTATAACAGAAACTTTTAGAGTATCATCTGGGTCTGGTTCCCTTGTTAAATATCTTCCCCCACATTACAATAACATTGAGTCTTTTTTGCTGTATATTCTTATTTATGTTCTTGAACTATTTATTTCTATTTCATTCATGTAGTAGAACTATTTCACAGCATGCCACTGAATATCTTTCTAATTGTGCACACAGTGACATCAGTCCATGGGTTGAAACTGGACATGGTGAAGTTCTGTGTTCAGTTTTTTCTGCTATGACAAGATACTTGAGGATAGGTAGATTTTGAACAAAGGATGTTGATTTAGCTCACCTTTGGGTGGTACAAAGGCCTGACGCCAGCATCTGCTCAAGTTCTGGTTCGTGCCTCTTGGCGGATGGATAACAAGCATACGTGGAAGAAAAACCATAAGGCCAGAGAGATAGAAGCATGCTACTGGACTTGCTGCCTTTCAGCCTGAGGTCATAAGAACTAATACACTTATTCCCACTCTATTGACATTCCATATGGCAAAAGTTCTAACGCCTTCTTAAATGCATCACCTTCTCTCGACCCCAGTGCACGATGCAACAAGCCTCAGCATGACCTCCGTTAGGGATAAGGCACACAAAATCCAGTGATTTGACATAAACGTGGAACAAAGCAATCCAAACGAGATTTGATTTACATTTATGTTAAACTCATTTAATTTATTTAACTAATGATGAAATGCTCATAATGCTCATGAAATTAAACAATATGTTACAACTGTAGAAAATGCATAATACATATCCTGAAAGCTAAAAAAAATGTTATTATAGTAGTCTAACATTGCTCATATTTAAAAACAGATTAGTTTCATGATTATGAAGTAGATAATGATCCACCATAGAGTGGCACCTCTCCACTGTTGCCTGACATGTGAACATCCATGAAATTAACACCATTTCCCTTGCAGCTATGGTGAAATGTTGCTGAATCTTTATATAGTAGGTGAGAGGGTCGTTATTAATAGTATGGTTACAATAATACAGGTAAGTAGATTTATTACAGTAGGGAAATAAATATCTCAACACTATCTATGTTTACAGGAGAAAAAGATAAAGAAGAAAGAAGAAAGAAAGAAAGAAAGAAAGAAAGAGAAAAAAGAAAAAAGAAAGAAAGGGAGATGTTGATATAAGGGAGAAAAGTAGGAGATAGAGAGTGGGAGAAAGGAATGTGAATATTTGGACATTGCTAGAAATAGGCTGGGATGGTAAGGAGGCTGGCCTGAACGGTTGGACATGGCCAGGGACCCTGGGCAGTGGGGTTGCAGCCGGCCATGTCATCAGGAGCTGACGGTGACTGGCCTTCCCTACACTCGGTTGTGGGTTGCAGTGTGCCCTGTCATCACCCAGAGTGGGCAGAACTGGTGAGGCCCTCCCCCTGGACCCCAAAAGGCTCTCACCATTCCATAAGTCAGACTTTGCTCCCCACAGTTCCTGACCTTGTGGCTAGCTGCCCAAGAGACCCTTATGTGGCTGAAGTCACATAGCCTTTTCACCATCTCTGTCACCCCCATAGCTTTGAAGTCACAGCCTTCTGCCATTCCTGCTTATCTTCTCTCAACTCCTCCCCCCTCAGCTTTGAACTTACTAGTCCTTCTGCCATCTAGATAACAGCCCATAACCTATGCATCCGATCACCATATAGTCTGTACGTGCCATCTCAACCTTCCCCAACTGTTTATAAACCCACCCCCCTTTTGAATAAATTAGTGCTGTTCATCAGACGGTCTCCCTGGTGTTCACTGCCCTTCATGTCTTTTTCATTGCACTCACCTGCTGCTCCAGGACCCTGCTGCTTCCCCCCAACTCCTTCCTCCCTTGCCTGGGCATCAGTGGCCAACAACCCTGGGAAACGGGAACGGTAAAGACCCACATGAATATAAGGTAAACATACTAGAATAAGAGTGAGTAATCAGACCTGTCTTAAAGCTAAGGGTAGATCCAAGATATTCTGAAGCCGTGCTTCCATCCTAAGAAGAAGAAGAAAGAAAGAAAGAAAAAGAAAGAAAGAAAGAAAGAAAGAAAGAAAGAAAGAAAGAAAGAAAGAAAGAAGAAAACGAAAAAGAAAAAAGAAGTATCACCATATTGCCTTATATTGAGGGAATTTACACCTGGTGTTTTCCTGTCTTTTTATCGAACAAATTATTTGAAGCGAAAATAAGTAGAATTTAAAATAAAACAAATTATCTAATGGAATGGTTTTAATATCTACAGCTGCAAACAGGAGAGAAACTGAACATTAGTGGGAAGTGGGAAGGGGCCTGTGTGAACCTGTCAGGGATTTGATGATTAGTCAATAATTGCCCTCCCCTGTTCGACCCACACAAATAGATAAGACAGAGGTCAGATTGGCTTCAGGTGTGTGCTCTATATTAAGCCACACGTGAGGACTTGTATCTAATTGAGAGCATGAAGCGGCACTTTAAAGGGCAGTACTATCTACACCGAGGTGAGAACTTGATGACATGGGAGGAGTAACCAGGAATGAAGGAGGTCAGAGAAACGGAGTGAGTAACAAGAGGGTATAAAAACACAATACTTTATTCCATATACTCTGGTGGTAGCTAACTTTTTGTTCTTTACAGCTTGGTTTTCTTTCCTTATGTATTCAACTTTTCACATCCTCTCAAAACTAAGAGTGAATGAATGAGTAAATAAATAAATAAGCAAAAGTTTTCTCTAAACTATTGCCATGGCTTTTGGCTGGCCATCAGAACTGAATGGTACATTGTTTTGCTGAATTCAGCCCCTGTCTCATTTCAGGTATAAGAAATATGGGGGAGGAGAGAGAGAGAGAAAGAGAGAGAGGGGGGAGAGAGAGAGAGAGAGAGACTGTCTTTTCTCTCAAAAGGTTAAAAGACTAGAGAAACTCCATTCAATTCTGGAAGGAGGCCATTCTGTAGGAAGCTCCTTTCTGAGTCAGCCATCCTTGAAACCACAAGAGTCACCGTTCCTTGAGACCAAGATTCAACAATTCTTAAAACCAAAGTTTATGTTTCTGTGTTTGGTATAAGTGTCACTAAATCTTCCATTCCCTTAGGTTTCTCCTAGAAACTGCATAGTTGTTGTGTTTTCGCCAATTGCATGAGGTTGAACAAAGTGAGACACATCAGGAGGCAAAATCCCAGTTGACTTCCTCTTGGTGGAGCTGCGCTGTTTGGAATGTCCATGGCTCTGCACCATTCTTCCGAAATACACATTGCCTTCACCAATATAATTTGGATTATGTGGTCAATCGCTGACCCCAGACTCATGTCTAACACAGGGCACAGAGAAACCCAGCTGGAGTGATCTTGAAGCTTTCTCTCTGCTTCTAGTATTCGCAGTGCTTGAAGGTGCTATGCAGTCTTCTGGTGGAGAAAAGCCATCATCATGATTAGCCTAGTGGACCTGGAATTTCACAGTAATGACCCACCAGGCAAGATGTACCTTCTAGTATAAGAGTGGCATTATTGTCATTTGTTCTCAGGCAATATTTGAAGCTACTCCAAAGAGGAAACTAATGCCTGTCACTAAATGCCAGCTCAGAAGCCTACGGCTAGGGAGGATCTAAGCACTGGGGGAAGGGGATTTCAGGAGACTACTGTGGTTGTGCTGAATGAGTGTTTGGTCTTACTGCTTTCTACTCACAAGTTAGTTTTGCTCTTAGCCCTGGTCAGATTTTTTTTTTTTTTTAGTTTAATTTCCTTTTGGTTGGGCAGTGGAAGGCAGTTCACGCAGAGCCACATGATCAAAAAATATGTAACTGAAGAGTGTTTGACAACACACCGGACAAATTCATAATCTCCACTATGTCTCAAGAAACTGCAGAAGAGGGTAATGGAAATAAAAGCTGGAGAGCAAAGAAGCCCCATGGGACTCTGACACCCAGATATGATGACTATTGCCCTCATGATCTCACACCAGCTACGGTTATTTACACACGACCTGCACATGATGGGGCAAGTCAACATTTTGTTCTGCATAAGGGAGGCACTCATGAGGGCAGTCCTGTCCCTGGGAAGCAAATGACAGTTAATGGTTACTGGACAAGGGATAGTCATTGTCTTTTTTTTTTTTTTTTTTTTTTTTTTTTGAGAGAGAGAGAGAGAGGGAGAGGAAGACAGAGATGGCCAGCTGTCTCTCAACTGCTGTGAGCGAAATCCAGATGTGCGCACCCCCTTGTGGTCAAGTGCGGCATTGTGCCCTTGCGTCACTTTGCATCTGGCTAAACATGGGACCTGGAGATTAGAACTGCTGGAGATTGGAACCAGTGTCCTTAGGCTTAGGAAGTAGGTGCCTTAACCGCTAAGCCATCTCTCCAGCTCATTGTCTTTTTTTTTATTTATATTATTCTAATTTTACATTCATAATGGTGACTCCTTTATCCTCCTCCCTGTCCTCCCTCTTCCAAAAGGACCCTCATCAATGGGGAATGTGGGTCATGCATTGTGGAGGTAGTCAAGAATTATGGGGAATAGGCCAAGTCTCTGTACATAATGCCCCAACTTGTGGCTCTAACATTCTTTCCACCCCTCTTCCCCAAATTCCCCTGAGCCACGTTGGGGTCATTATAGTTCTACTTCACTGATGAGGTTTTGGGAGCCTCTGTGTCTCTGGATATCTGACTTAGTTGAGCTCAGTCTCCAAAATCAAGACACCACCAAAAGTGAGCGAGAAGAGGGCCTATGCATCTAAAACTCCCTCAAAAATATCTATGGCCATCCTCATCTATCTCGTACTAACTTCTCTCTCCATTGGAGAATTTGCTTTTTCAGATGGACAATGAACCTGAAGGGAGGATCAGCTAACCACACCTCACCAGGGCCCCAGCTGAAACCACAGAGTCATTGTCTTTTAAGGTATGACTACTGCTAAGTGATGAGAAGAAAGAATGCAATGGGACTGGGAGGATAAAGGATGGTAATGTTGAGTGCAAAAATGAATGAAATTGTCAAAAAACAAACAAAACATTTTCATTAACATTTATTTGTATGTGTGTACGTGTGTGTGTACACGTGCACGCACGAGCACACATACAAGCATCGCGCACACACACACACACACACACACACACATGCCAGTGTCTTTTGTGCTGCAAATAAAGGCCCATCGTGCTTCTAGTGGGTGGCTGGGGAATTGAACACGTATCAGCTAACTTTGTAAGCAAGCACCTTTGACTCCTTAGACATCACCTCAGCCCAAATCAAAACATCATATACGAACAGGAGAGATGGCTTAGCAGTAAAAGCTCTGGCCTGTGATGCCTAAGGACCCATGTTAGACTCTCCAGAACACACGTAAGACCAGATACACAAAGGTGAGGCAACTGCAAGGTTACACATGCCCACTAGGTGGCGAAAGCATCTGGAATTCAATTTCAGTGGCTGAGGCCCTGGTGTTTCAATTCTTTCTATATCTCACTGTGTCTCACTCTCTAAAAATAAAAACAAAATAAAAATAAATCATATATATATATATATATATATATATGATCTCAAATATACTCCTGTTATTGTAAAATAATAAAAAATTGATCATTAGTATTATATTTTATTTGCAAACATGTTGCTATTATAACATGGTTTGAATTTTTAGTTGTTTATCAGTTTCAAGCTATTTAATAGTGAGATGAAGTAATGGTTAAATAACTTTCTTCAAGCTAGTAAAGTCTTAGCTAATTACCTAAGGTTGAAATTTAAAAATTTTAGAATTTTATCCAGAGACCAACCATATATTATATATACATATATATATATATATATATATATATATATATATATATATATATATATTTCATGTATTTTGGTCTTTATCTTCTCTGCAAATAATTATTTTATGCATTGTCATCACATTAACTCCTTCATAAATTTGTGCTGCCCTTTGGAGGAAAAATCTCAAGGTCAGAAATTATTCTCACTTATATCCTAAAACGTCTGTTTACATTTACATCAAAATGCAAAAATGTCAATGTGTGCAGAAATGATTATAAGCATAGTTGGGTTAGAAACTATATACATTCATGATTTAATTTAACAACACACTCAACATGAATATTGTCCTCATGTAATATTTAATATATGTTAGAAATGTGCCCGAGAAACATGCAAGCAGCAGCTGCTCACGAAGTCAAGACGAGAGCACGGAGTCCAGAAGATGGTGCTGTTTCCATTTGCACTGCAGCGTGCAACTGCAAAGCAGTTGATTTCCAGTTTAGCCATTGATGGGCTGTAAATTATTGAGCATACCTTTGCAATAGGAACAGTTAATGTAGCTTTGCTCTTGAGGATTTCACATTTACAAATAATTTGCATAACATTTCCACACGTGAGATATTAGAGAATGTACGACTTCACAAGCAATCTCCCAGTAATGGATGCTGATCAGTTGCGGCAATACCAGTTATCTTTTGCCAGGAGTACACTCAGATGTGAAAATACATATTAGATAAAAGACCTATTTAATTTTCTGGTTACTTATATGGCTATTAAAATGCAACATGCAGACCATTAAAGTGGTGATGATCCTTATTTAATGGAATGTGAATTTATTCTTCCAAATACTGAGCACTTTTATAGTGACATGTTAATTATGTACTATCCAGGCACAAAGGATTCAGTCAGTTAACACAGATAAATGGGATACACGGTATCTATAAAATATCAACCCTATTTGACTTCATCTAAAGTTTAGTAATGCATCCTTTAAACAGTCTAAGAACTGCGTCTGCTGCTGTGGAAAGAGAAGTGCTTTGTATTTACCATGAATGGCCCTTCAAATGCTTCTCCCCTCTATTCAGGATGTCACAACCTTAAAAGGAAATAAAATACTGAAAATTAAAAAAAAAAAAAAAAAAAAAAAGCTTTTTAAGTCCCCTTAGCAAAAACAACATTTGATAAATAGATGAACATAAGTCTAAAAACAGTATATATGCATCTAACTCAGCCCCAAATTTGAGTTAACATTCTTAATATGAGATAGACCTTAATTAGAAGTGTACTTTATTGACAGTGAATGTTTAGATGTCGGAGTGAGGTAAACTGTGTTAGTCAGATGTGAATGCATATAAACAATACCTAAGATGATGTTTAAAATCAATATGGACATATAAATTTGGAGATGGAGGCTATCAGAAAGAACAGTGAGCTGCAGAATTATTATTTCAGAAGGGAAGAAGGGAATTTGGATTCAGAAAGGGGGGTTGGGAAACATTAACTGTATTGCCCTTATTTGGTATCTGGTTTTGAAACATCACTATATGTGTTACTTTCATAAAGGTGAAAAGTATGCTTGAAAATCTCAAATCCTCAAAGCAGATCAGTGGATTTCCTATCAGAATCACGCGGGGAACTTTTGCTGTTGGCGCTGTTTTTATTTCCTTTACAATATTTTTCCTAGGTTTCCACTAAAACAGATCATCCTGAATGAGGCACGGGACTAGACTTTTGACAAACTTTGAAGCATAGGGGAGTTTTCAACTAGGAAGAATCAGGACAGAGCCATCAAAAAGAGACGATAGAGACATGAGCCTAAATAAACACAAGACAAGGTAAGGACCTTAACAAACAATTTTATTAAATAAAACAAGAAAGCACGTAGAAGATTTGTGGATATGGTCCCTTTTAAACTTAGATAGCACAGGCTGTTAGTGGGAGATACTGTCTTCCCAAATGACATTTCCCCCCAAGCTACAATAGCTTAATTCAATAATTAGTTACCTCATTTCATTTTCCTAGGTCCCTTTCCCAAACGTACTTCTAAGTCTTCAGTTGCCTGAGGCCAAAATCTAAGGAGTATAGTTGCAGCAGGTTTTCCTGATGACTGTAATTTAGGGAAATGGCACTTCTGGAAATATAATTGGACTACTTTGTGTTATTTCATAAGGTCCTTGGTGAACTAATTTGCAGTCGCAATGGCTTTTCCAGAATTTAGAAATAAAAAGTTCTTGGAGATACATGTATTACTGTTAAATGTGAGATGACTATAAAAAGCTGTTGTTCATTTGAACAAAATAACATTGTTTCCAATCTTTCAAATTATGTGCAATTAGTAAATTACCAGAAAAAAGTTTTGATCCTGTCAACTTTTTATTTTGCAAGAGAGGCTTCCTTATATTGCCTTATACCTTTTCACATTATGCATGACTCACAGCTTCTCAGGCAAATGACATCAACTGTGTTATCTTGGTCACACTAAAAAATACATGCAAATGCTGCAAGAATTTGTTGAATGAATGAATGAATGAATGAATGAATGAACGCAGTACCTATAAACTATTAATGATGCAAGCTCTTACCAAAAGCGACATTCTTATTTGACTCCTCTGTATAGAGAGCATAAATGTATTTTTTGGAATTCAAGATCTGTATCTAAACCTAAGATGATGTATGAGGACAATGAGTCTACCTAGGAGATCAAATTACATTTTTGTTGCACTTTTAAAATCATTTATAAATATCAGTGAACTTGAAAAATGTATGGTTTGATACACTACAGCATATATTTCTGACCATGCATTGCAAAATTTCTAAATAAAAAATTCCAAAAGTGTGACCTGTTGGCAGAGGGAGAGAACCATGTGGCTAATGCCTCCTCTCTGTTTTGAGATGTCTTCAGATCTGGGCTGAACTATGTCTTTTTTACAGACCTCACCTTGGGCTGCTATGGTAAAGCTGCATAGACTGGAGCTGTACTCAGCAGGACTGGAGTTCTCCCAATGTTGCAGGCCTGAAATTTGAGGTGAGGGTAGACCCTAGTCTGAGAAGTTAATTCTTCTAGCTTTCAGAGTAAGTTCTCATTATATCATGGCATACTGGGAAAGAGCAGGCTAGCTCTCTGCTATCATGTTACAAGAGGGTATTAACCCTATTAATGAGGCCTCCACTTTCCTGACATAATTACCTCCTACATGCACCAGTTTCAGATAGGCTCACATGGATATTAGATATCAGCATAGAAATTTGGGGAAGGGCAAGAACACTTAGTGTGCTGTAACATCTGTCAACTATTTCATTTCTCATTTCCTATGTTCTCTCTTACTACTGTGATAAGACAACAATTTTTTCCTAATAATTTAATAAGCATTAAAGTGTAGAGATGCTGATCATGAAAGGGTTGACTGGATGTAATGGGAACGATAAACAAAATAAGGCCTGTCACCACTGTACATGTGCTTACATAGACCCATCCTCTGCACCACGGCCCTGCAATGTGTCTTTTGATCAGCAACTGTGTTGCTTTTTATTTGTTTATGCTTCTGGGTAATGTTGTATTTGAAGAGATGGTTTCAAGGGTATAAAAATATGGAAAGTTCCTGCTCCTGGACAGTAATACAAATGGAACATCACAAGTCCATTGAAGTGTTTCCTATTCAGTATTGTAAAAATGTATATTTCTGAGCACTGCCCTGTTTTTCTCTTTATTGTATGCCTTATCTTTCTTTTCAATTATTCATAGTCTCCTAAGGACCACTTTCAGTTTAAAATAGTATCTATGGGAGGTGAAAACAGCAAGAAATGTATTTCTGAATGGATTGGAGGGAAAGGTCTACTTAGAAATTTAAATGTATGTGGTCAGCATGGAGGATAAAAGGCACCGCTCAGTAACTGTGTTCCCAACAGCGATCTGGTTAGAGCCCATTTGAACTTTCTGATTACCTTCTTAGGACAGGAATTTTTTTCTTTTCTTTTTTATGTCCAATTGACTTTTATGGTATGAAATTTAAGGCACATTGAGAGTATTTATTTCTTTTTAAAAAATATATTATTTATTTATTTGAGAGACAGAAAGAGGCAGAGAGAGATAGAGAAGAGAGACAGAGAGGATGGGCATGCCAGGGCCTTCAGCCACTGCAAATGAACTCCAGATGCATGCGTCCTCTTGTGCATCTGGCTTACGTGGGTCCTGGAGAGTTGAATTGGGATCCTTTGGCTTTGAAGGGCAAATGCCTTAACCACTAAGCCATTTCTCCAGCACAAGAGTATTTATCTCTTAGTTGTTTTGTTTTTCACATTATATGCAGCAATATTATGAAGTTATTTAGGAAATGTATAGTTTGTATTACTGTTTGTCCATCCATTACAACATATATTGGCACCCTGAACTTTCTTTCCAACTCCCAAATATATTTTAGAAAATTTTCAACTCTAGACTCAGATCTCCTTAAAATAATAAAATAAAATCTTTATTCAGATTTTCACTGTGTAGTCTTTTAAAGTTTTCCGTTTTTTTTTTTATTTTTACTTTTGGAAATTTAAAGGAAAAAATGGAAGAAATAACTTAATCTTAATTTGTCATACACTAGATTGATTTTTACAGACATATCTATGTAATTAACTATGGTAAATTTCCCTCCCACTGTAGTATCAAAAGAAAAATGTTTGTGCAATTTAATGCACATGTGTGTGTGTGTGTGTGTGTGTGTGTGTGTATGTGTGTTTATGTTTGGCTCAATAAAATTTCTCTCCATAAGGGGAAATTCAATTTTTTATTTTTATTTTTTAATTTATTTATGAGAGAGAGACAGAGAGAGAATGGACAGGCCAAGGTCTCTAGCCACTGCAAACAAACTCCAGACAGATGCACCACTGTGTGGATCTGGCTTACACGGGACCTGGAGAATCAAATGAGGGTCTTAGGCTTCACAGGAATGTGCCTTAACCACTAAGCAATCTCTCCAGCCCAAGGGAAATGTAATTTTTAAGGCAACAGTATAGAAAGAAGCAATAAAATTCATCACATGTAAACATAAACCATAAACAAGTACACAGCTTTGCAAGGATGAAGATGTTTGATATTCTGTTGGTCAGCTTTTCTCTTCCAAAGCCTTCCAGGCAATGACAGTATCCACTCCCATACTCACAAAGCAGTTTTAAATAATTGAAGATGGGGACTGGAGAGATGGCTTAGTGATTAAGGTGCTTGCCTGCAAAGCCTAAGGACCTCAAGTCGATTCCCCAGTACCCATGTAAGCCAGATGCACAAGATGGTGCATGCATCTGGAGTTTGTTTGCAGTGGCTGGAAGCCCTGACACACCCATTCTCTCCCTCTCTCTCTGCCTATTTCCCTCTCATATACTGCTAAGACTAAAATTTGTAGTATTTAGTTTAACACTTTATTTGAAATAAAGAATTCTAGGAGTCTCTGTGAAGTCTGTCTATTCTCGAACCCCATATTTAATGTGACTGCAGAGAATTATGCCATTTTTGAGGAAGAACCTTATCCCTACAAATAAACAGAATGAAAACCAGAAAACTCAACAAAGTGAGGAAAGAAAGTACTGTCAATCTCTCTAGAAGTGTGTAAACTGAGGATTTCTGGAGAAGTATTTTAGAAAACCCAAGAAAAAGGAAAGGGCACTGATGTGTTTTGACACTATGTCCTGCAGTGTATATGTTACATTCTCCTTCCTGGAACAAAATATCTGACCTGAAACAGCTCACTGAAGGAAAAGGCTTTAACACAGTTGTCGGGGAAGGTTTCATCTTGGCAGGGAAGGTATGGCAGGCCAGAGCATAACGCTTCTACCACATCTCACCAAAGCCAGGAAGCAAAGGGAAAGTGAGAAGGGAAATAGGGCCTGGCTACATAATCTTAAGTTCAGCTCCCAGGGATTCATTTCCTCCAGCAAGGCTGTACCTCCTAAATGTTCTACAACTTTCCTTAACAGCACCAGCAGCTGGGGATCAAAGATTCAAACACACAAGCTTAGGGAGGAGGCATTTAATATTCAAACCACCACACAGAGTGATGGCTGGGTAATGCCCGGGAATTTCCTTTCAAGATTTCCTTTACCTCTGGGCAGAGAAAAGCCTTTACAATGAAGGAACGTTATGCCGACTTGTATAGACACTTTGATTCATACCTCGACTTAGTGCCTATGTGAGGAAAAAAAAAAAAAAAAGTAGATTTTTTTCCCCCCAAAGGACAAAAACGTTTGACAAACACAAATTGAAATAAGTATGAGTTTGACTTCGGATACAAGTTGTCTTGCACATTGAACCCGTTAATGTAGATTAAAATGAGTAGCAACGAGTCTTTATTATTAACATGATTGGCTAAAAAGTCCAGGAGGAAACACACCCGGAGAGAAGAATAAGTCAGGAGAGAAGATGCATGCTGAATGTCCGCTGCACGGTCCAACAGGGTAACATCTGGGCCTGAGCACGGAGGAGGAAGCAGGTGGAGTGCCATCACTCATTCTCTCTGCTTCCATACTGAGACCACTTCCTCAAGATACTATTCACTGCCCCTGGGGCCATGATTTCCGCGCCATGATAGTCTGTGCCCTCCTACTATGAATCAAATAAACCCTTCAGACCTTAGGTTGCTTTTGTCAGGTATTATGTTACAGCAGCAATAGAAGTAAGTGATACATCATCTTAAAGAACACTGAGATTCTAGTCACAGCTAGAGTTCATGTTATATGGTTACATTGCCCAGCCATACAATCGTAACTAAAGAGTTCAATTCGTCTGTCTCTACACATATTGGATGACTTCCTTCCCAGGCCTCTTCGGGAAATTCAGTGGATTTCCTAACGAGTCCATATGAAAATATCTTCCCTAGAACTTATTCAGTAAATCCACTATTTTTATGATTCATCGAAGAAGTAAGAGCTAATGAAGCTGGAGTGGAAAAAAATGAGACTTTGCTTCATTGCCATGGCAAAAGCACCTCCTTTGTCTCGCATTGTTTCATATGAAGGCATAATTTTTTCCTTGAAGATTTTCTCTGTTAATTCTTTCTATTCAAAACCATCATGTTTTCTGGGGTGATGGATTAACTTGATGGAAGAGAGATGTCTCTAAGCAAGATTTCACACATTGAGGTATATTAATAAAATATAAGGAATCATTATAATACAAAATTTTGACCAAAACCTGAAGAGATTTTGTTTTAAAATGTGAGTTGAGTTGTCAGAACATACATTCTTAGTAAGACTTTCCTGCAAGGGTTCTGTTGCTTGTTCTTTATGCTGAGAATTCGAAATAACAAAACATTCATCTCTCAGTTCAAATCACATAAGAAAGAGAATCTGCTTTCCCTCTAAATAGTTTGCCAGATGATCTGCAATAGGTTTTTAAATTAGTTATGGACATACTCAGTATCTAAACAGCCCATGTTGGTACCATCCTTACCCTCATCCCTGCCCCCCTCAAAGGAACCCTCCTCATTGGGGATGCCAGTTATCCGCATGGGTAATGTGGGTCATGCATATTGGTGAAGAGCAATGGGCTGTTTCTCTCCTCATGTCCTTCTTCCATCTGAAAAGGAGAAGCAGATTCTCCAATGGAGAGTGCAGTCAGTACAGGTTAAAAGGGATAACCATTGTAGGATCTCTTGTAGTTGAAGAACGGTGGGACCTTGATAGTGGAGCTCAAACTCATTATCTGGATATGACTCTGACTTGTTTCCCATTCCAGATATGGGTCCCTTTCTACTGAGCGATCTGTTAGCCAATCCGAGTAGTTGCTTACCCACCATGGCTGTGTGCCACTATTGCACTTGTGTGAGCATCACTGTCAGATTATTTGCTTCTGAGTAGCTTAGACTTTGAGTTGTTCAGACAGATGTGGGCCACGTTCCCCCATGTAGCACCTTCTAGCAGTAGATGGGCTGTCTGGGCACTGACTCTCTTTCAGATTCTGTACCGACAGCATATAATATCTTTGGCAGAAGCGTCTTACCATTAACCCTTGGTGGGTCATCTGCTCTGACAGAAGTCTGTCTTTTTTGGGAACCCTTGTAGGTCTCTCTGGTCAACAACTCATTGCGTGTGATAACTGCCACCTGGTACTGGGAGTTACAGGGCAGAACCAAGGGGGGGGAGAAGAAAAAGGAATAAAATATAAAAAAGATGAGGGAGAGAAACAGGAGAAAATCAAGGTTAGGCTTGTCTAACACTCTCCAGAACCTTTGACTCATATGTTCCCTGTAAGGTCCTGATGAGGGTTCAGGTTTTTATCTGTCTTCCAGGATATAGGACTTTATGGTGCCAGTTCCATTTGGGTCCAGTTCTGTGTCCTCCTCTCACATTTACCCTCCCCTCAAGCACTACCCTCCCTGTTATCCAGTCCCTGAGATGCCTATTAGGTATGGCAGCATCTTGGGCTGATGCAGGTTAGGAGTCGCAGATGAGTGAAACCATGCAATGATTGTCTTTCTCGGATTGGGTGAGTTTGCTGAGTATGATCTGATCCCAGTTCAACTTTTTTTTTTTTTCTACAAATTTCATTGTGTCATTTTTTCTAACTTCTGAGTAGAATTCCATTGTATAAATATACCACATCTTGGTTATCCATTCATCCAATGATGGGCACCTGGGTTGATTCCAGTTCTTAGCTATTATGAAGTGAGCAGCTATAAACATGGTTGAGCAAATATCTCTGAACTGAGGCATGGAGCTTGTAGGGTAAATGCCCTGTAATGGAATAACTGGGTCTGTTGGTAACCCTCTTAACCTTTTTTTTTTTTTTTTAATGTTTTGTATTTATTTATTTCTTTGAGAGAGAGATACAGAAATAGGCAGGTAGAGAGAGAGAGAGAATGGGCACATCAGGGCCTCTAGCCACTGCAAATGAACTCCAAATAAATGCATCCTCCTGTGCACCTGGCTTACATGGGTCCTAGGGAGTCAAACCTGGGTCCTTTGGCTTAACTGCTAAGCCATCTCTCCAGCCCTCTCTTATCCTTTTTAAGGGTGTTCATATTGCTTTCCATAGTGGTTGAATACATTCTCATCAACAGTGAAATGAGGGTTCTTATTTTTCCACATCCTAGCCAACATTTGCTTTTATTTGAATTTTTAAGATTTGCTGTCCTTATTGGGGTAAGGTAGAATATCATAGTTGTTTAAATTAGCATTTCCCTATTGGTTAGGGATGTTAAACATTTTCTTAAGTGTGTATTTGCCATTTGTATTTCTTCCTCTGAAACTCCCTGTTCAGTTCTCTACCCCACTTTGTGAGTGGGTTGTTTGATTTTTTTTTTATTGTTTCGGTTTTTGAGTTCTTTGTTGATTTTAGAAATTAGGCTTCTGTCAGTGGTATAGCTGGCAAAGATTTACTCCCATTCTGTGGGTAATCTAGTGGCTCTGCTTATGGTAAGTTTGTTTGTACAAAAGCATTTTAGCTTCATGCGATCCCATTGGTTGAGTGCTTGTTTACTTTCGTGGGCTACTAGGGTTTTGTTCAGGAAGTCTTTTCCCTGTCCTATATAGTGGAGAGTTCCACCTCTTTTTACTTCCAGTAGTAGCAGTTTCTGGTCTTACATTGAGGTCTTTGATCCATTTGGACTTGATTTTTTACATGGCAAGATGTGTGGATCAAGTTTCATTTTTCTGCATGTCGTTATCCAGTTTGTCCAGCACCATTTGTTGACGATGCTGTCTTTTCTCCAGTCTACATTATTTGTAAAAGTAGCTGTAGTTACTTGACCTAAAGTCCAGATCCTCAATTCAATACCATTGGGCTATAATCTTTTTTTTTTTTTAATTTGGAGAGAGACACAGAGAGAGACAGAGAGAGAGAGAGAGAGAGGGAGAGGAAGACAGATAGAGATGGGTGTGCCAGCAGCCTCTTGTTGGAGACCACTGAGCCAAACTGCAGCCATTTGGAAGAAAAAACTGCATCTTCTAAGTTAGATTTCAGCTTCCTGAGTGTCTGTGAGCAACTACATAACTAAGCCTTCCCAGAGACCCTACCCTGACCTGTAGATAAGAATAATGAGTAACTTAAAGATATATAGGACTGCTGTAACCCCCCCTATGACCTTGTGCAAGGCACATTCCTCAGCTGGGTATCCTAGCAACCCTGCTGCTCTTAGATCAGGGTGTTTAGCCACAAGGAATATCATTGATAGACATTTATCTGAGGTTCCCTCCCTGTGCAGCTGTGTAACTGGATCAAGGTCTCCGCCCTCAGGAGCTTCTTTGTTTTGCTTACTAATATATAAGCTGAGACTTTTGCAATAAACTTTGAGCCTTGATCAGCATTTTGTCTTGGCTCCATTCTTTGTGTCTGCTTGTCCCTCATCCAGGTTAACAGCCTCCCCTCGAGCCCCTGTTGAACCCCCGGCGGGGGCAAGTGGCGCCCAGGCGTGGGGCTTGAGGTGCGAGGACTGACTTGGGCGTCGCAAGGAAGGACGGCCGTCTCTTCAGCATTGGATCGCCACCTCGTTGGTGAGTGAAGATCCACAGTGGGTCACTGCAGGAAAGCCCGCCTGTAATACAGACCTGGGTAAGGTAAGAATAGCGACGAATGTCTCGGGACAAGCCATGTATGTTCATAGTTTATGAACCTCAAGGCACAAAGAAAATCGGGTGATCCTTTGGGGACATCCTCCCCTTGGGATTTACAGGCCCAGGGTGGGCTGCCTCCCCAATGAAGAAATTGTCTCTTTATTGACGGACTTAGGCGAAGTTTCATATGGTTGTCTCGCCATTAAAAAACTAGGCAGAGTTTGTTTCCCCAGTTAGGGAAAAAGCTAACTTTCCCTTTCTCTATCAGAGAAAGGCTAAAAACTACAAGCCCAGGAGGGGCTGCCCCCCCAGTGAGAAGGTAATAATTGCCCCACTGACGGGTCAGGCGAGAGATAATGTAAAGAAAAAACAAACTCCCTTTCTCCATCAGAGAAAGACTAAAAACTACAAGCCCAGGAGGGGCTGCCCCCCCAGTGAGAAGGTAATAATTGCCCCACTGACGGGTCAGGCGAGAGATAATGTAAAGAAAAAACAAACTGTCCGTTTCTCCATCAGAGAAATAACTTTTAAGCCAGCTGGGGCTAGCCTCCCCACTGAGGAATTAGGAGAGGTGTAATGTAAAGAAAAACAGACTTTTTCCATCTCAAAGATAAAGACAGATCTCCCCTCTCAGACGCTGTCTTCTTATTTCATTCTTTGTTTTCGGTTTAAAGCCTTCGCGTGGAATTGAATCAAGGCGACAGGGCAACTGAAGTCTCTCGGCCAGGGCTACTCTCTGGCATTGACTGAAGGCCCCGAGCTCATTGTTCAAATCCCGACTGCCCGACCGGGTGTTGGCAATAACCTTCTATCTATTCCTCTTTACAATTTACAAACCGGTCGCACATCGGCCAGTAAAAGCCTTTAGGGCGGCCGCCTGGTTCTTAAACTTGTGGTCAGGCTTGCGTTTGGGACCACCGGGAAATCCCCCGGGCTATTCATAGCCCAGGAATTTTGCCCTCTGGTCTTAGCATTTCTAAACTTTCTCTATCGTGAGGAACACTAGCCTTCATCAAAATGTGGCTGTTAGCTCGAGCTGTGACAAGCTGGCAGATCTGGCAGAGCCGCTCAAAAACCACAGGCAATAACAAAGACAAAAGCTCACACCTAGGGGCAAGGCTCAGGCCTCCTGCAGGCTTTTCTTTTCAACAAACCGGCATTGTTTATTCTAGGGCTTAAGGTGCTTAAGATGCAGGGAACCCAAATTAAATTTCTTGCTCTCTTAAAAATGTCCATGGTTCCCAAAAAAAAGACACTATCAATGAGTGTGATGGAGTCACATGGGTGATTGTTTAAAAGATTTTTATCGCCTTCTCTTATTGAAACCTGATTAATAACATCCTTCCGTCTCACTATCAGATAAGCCCCTTCCCCCTTCTCCATTCACAGCTGAATGCAAAGCCCAGACTCCAGGGGCGTGCCTACCCCACCTGGGCTCAGGCGGCCTCCAGCAAGGTAAACAAGGAGATAATAGGCTTTATTAAAAAAAAAAAAAAAAAAAAAAAAAGGGGGCTCTTTCTTAGCTTCACTGGCTTGCAGAGTTTAGGAACTTCTAACAACAACAACAACAACAACAAAAAAAACAGTCTCAAATAGATATGGACTTCTTTACAACTGTTTTAAGCTTATTTTGTCTGTCTATGCTTTTCTGGTACTATTAACAAAATTTCAAAATATGGGTAAATACCAAATTATTATAAGTAGATATAGACTTCTTATAAGTATTTACAACTGTTTTAAGTTCACTTTGTCTCTCTATGCTTTTTCTGGGACTACTAACAAAAAAAAAAAAAGTTTCAAAAATTATATTTAAATTTAAATATGTGCTTAATACTAAATTTGTCAAAAAAATTTTTTTTATAATGTTCAAATATACTTTCATAATTTAAATATGTATTAAAAGTCAAGTCTGATCTATTCTTTAAAGATATTTCATAAGGCCTTTTTTTTTTCCATTGGTAATAATAAGATAAACTGATTAAAATAAGCTGGAGAAAAAAAAAAAAAACTTTAAATGTTGGTAACTAATGAAAAAAATTATTACAAAGTGGTTACATAATTTGTAAAATAAAAATATGTAACTGTAGATATTAAGTAAACTTAATCAAAAAGTTAAAGATAAAACACTTAACTAAATTACAGATCTTTTTAGATACAATAAAGTGATTATTAACCTAGGGCTTACATCAAACTAATAAAAGCATGGCTCTAGCTGATAGCAGGTTACTATGGTATTCAGTTTGTAAACTTAAAACTTTAACCTGTTGATATTAATCTGGTCATGATGATGGTTAAAAAAGACTAAATTTAGAGTACCCAATAAAGTTAATTAAGTTCCTATTTGTCAACATTTTAACTATATCTTAAGGTTAAAATTGACTCATTAATATTTAATTCTCTCACATGGTTAATATAACTAATATACAAAAAATGCCTAACATCTCCCTCCATTGCCTGTGATAATTGTTTCCTATCCAACTATGTGCTCCTGATAACATAACTGCCTTTGTTATGATTCTGGTAAATGTCACACAACCCTGGGGGTCCCCAAACACTCGAGTGGGGGACTTGACACTTCCTTTGATTCCCTGACTGAGAAACCCAAGCAAACCCAAGACTGAGACTCGAAAAATTCTTCTCAGACCGGTCTGGTAAGTATCTGAGCGCTCTCTCTCTCTCTTTCTCCTTTTTAAAGCTTTTCTTGGGCCCTCTGTTTCTGTGTATTTTGCCATTGTGTCTGTGTTATTGGGCCCTATATGTTTCTGTCATATTTGTGTGTCTGTATGTTGTTTCCCTATGGACAGACGCTTCTCCCTTGACTTAATAACATGGGACAGTTCCCTTCCCCCTCTTTAGGACAAAAATCAAGGACATCGCTCAGAAAAATGGAATATCTATTTCTGTTCCTCAATGGCTATCAGAGGACACCCTTCATTCAAATATTAAAAAGAATGTTTTCTGTCCTAGGAACAGACATCCAGACCAGATCCCATACATCGTGACCTGAAAAAATTTAATTAACCCCCACCCTTTTTCACTCCTTTCTTCACAGGTGTTGGCAGCCACAGCTAAAGAGACATTAAGCCCACCGCTGCCTCGGTCCCAATTCTTGTGTGGGGAGGGAATGGGAACTGGGAATTACATCTCAGGTCAATAAATAAGTTACATCTCAGGTCAATTAATGAGTTACATCTCAGGTCAATAAATGGTTTACAAAATTTGTCTGTTATAAAAACCAGAGGCCCCCATGGCTGAGTATCTCTAAAAGGTCCTACAGGTATAAAACTCCCCAAAAGCTATGTTATTGGACTGATTAAAATTTTTTCTCAAACTTTTTCTTCACAGATAGATATTGATTAAAAGCTGTCAGTCAGGATAGATGCTCTAAAAAATGCTGTTATGTATTAAAAAGGCAGGTTGTCAATCTGGTGGTTCAAAAGCAATTGTTCTGTCATGAGCATTACTCCTTTATCCTACAATGGGACTGCTACTATATGGTAAAAGGTTAAAAATCATATTTGGGGTATTTAAAATCTTAATAATCTTAACATAAATTTACAAGGTTTACAAAAGAAAATATCTGTTATTTCATATAGTCATTTGTCTTTTGGTGATCCTGCTAAGGCTACAAAAGGATTTTTTTGATGCCTTAAGTATCTCCCAAGCAGTTTCTTTCTCAGATTCTCATTCAGCTTAAGCAGGGCGAAATTTACTGCTGGGCAAACATAGATTACAGAGTTAGAGGTCAACACATTCCTTAGCTAGTTAGGCCTGGGTTTAATAAATGTCTGATTCTATAATGACAGTACTGTCATCTGGCTATTAAATGATGTCTTCTTCTAAAAAAAAAAAAAAAAAAAAAAAAAAAAAAAACTTTAACTTGGTTTACAACAGTAATTAAGAGAAATAATAAACTCAAAAATTTCCAGGAGGCTTATTTCAGCAATGCAATTGCAACTTGTTTCAACATACAGAGGTGGCTGTGCCTGAGTCAGGCAAGCAAACAGTGTTACAGAGACTGAATGTAACAGGTTAATTGATTTCTTTTTTTGGTTCTTCAGTATATACCAAAATAAATATAATTTATGATTACAGTTGGAAATAAATAATCAGATACAGCCCATCTTGGGTCCCAAAGGTGGCCTCAAACAAAATTATGAAAAGTACTCTAAAAGAAAATTATTTTAAGTTTTGTACGTGTCTGCCCCTCCCTTATCCTTTTGTACTTGGGCCCAGGTGGGTCAATCACCTAATGAAATTTACTCTTAATTGTACCTGGTATATTATCACCAATTTTATTAATTCTAAAAAAGACACAGCTACAGATTACTCCTCCAATGTAGTCTTTATTTTCATGTGTTCTCCTGACTTAATTATGCCAATCAGAATGACTGAGTCCTGGTACTCCAGCTTCCAGAGCTCAAGTGTTCCAGCAGCTCAACAGGTCCACTATCACAGACTGGAGCTGACAAGCTGAGGAATCGCGACTGAGGACCTGCCTCCCGCTGAGACCTTCCCCTAACAATGAATGTAAACCCTATAGCCACTGTAAGCCCTGTAAATTTGTTTACCTAATGTCTGTAAAACATATAGTCTCTGTACACCCTATAGCCACTTTAAGCCCTGTAAATTTGTTTGCCTTTTAAAACCTATAGTTTCTATAAAACTTAATGTCTGTAAAACTTATAATTTCTGTAAAACTTAATGTCTGTAAAACTTATAATTTCTGTAAAACCTAATGTCTGTAAAACTTATAATTTCTGTAAAACCTAATGTCTGTAAAACTTATAGTTTCTGTAAACCCTATAGCCACTGTAAACCCTGTAGATTTGTTTACCTTTTTTAATCATTCTAGACATGTTGGCCAAGGTTCAATACTCCAAGCCTCCGGGAACCGCATAAGCATTCAGACTTATGCACCCCCTAGGGGGATGGGTACCAATGTGGGTGTGGAAAAAACACAAGGGAAGGTCTTACTGACCACATCTGAATTCCCTGAGAGAAAACCTGACTTGCATGGAGGTTGGTACCATACATAATAATTATATAGGCCCTGCCTCCCCCCCAAAAGGTACCAAGGGCCAAATCTGTGGGCGATAAAAATGACCCACGGGAGGAGCCAGGTCACTTCTCCCCCACTTGGTTAAAGCCCACCGCTTGACAGGGCCTCCCCTGTCTTGTATAAAAGAAGGGAGGAGATGTTGGAGACCACTGAGCCAAACTGCAGCCATTTGGAAGAAAAACTGCATCTTCTAAGTTAGATTTCAGCTTCCTGAGTGTCTGTGAGCAACTACATAACTAAGCCTTCCCAGAGACCCTACCTGACCTGTAGATAAGAATAATGAGTAACTTAAAGATATATAGGACTGCTGTAACCCCCCCTATGACCTTGTGCAAGGCACATTCCTCAGCTGGGTATCCTAGCAACCCTGCTGCTCTTAGATCAGGGTGTTTAGCCACAAGGAATATCATTGATAGACATTTATCTGAGGTTCCCTCCCTGTGCAGCTGTGTAACTGGATCAAGGTCTCCGCCCTCAGGAGCTTCTTTGTTTTGCTTACTAATATATAAGCTGAGACTTTTGCAATAAACTTTGAGCCTTGATCAGCATTTTGTCTTGGCTCCATTCTTTGTGTCTGCTTGTCCCTCATCCAGGTTAACAGCCTCCCCTCGAGCCCCTGTTGAACCCCGCCGGCCGGGGCAGCCTCTCAGCTGCTGTGAACAAAATCCAGATGTGTGCGCCCACTTGTGGACAAGTGTGGCGTTGTGCCCTTGCGTCACTTTGCATCTGGCTAAACGTGGGACCTGGAGATTGGAACCGCTGGAGATTGGAACCAGCATTCTTAGGCTTAGGAGGCAGGCGCCTTAACCACTAAGCCATCTCTCCAGCCCTATAATCCTATTTTTATGCCAGTACCATGCTGTTCTTGTTACTATGGCTTTGTAATGCAGCATTAGATCAGGTATGATGATACCTCCAGAGGTGTTTCTTTTACTGAAGATTTGCTTGGATAGCTGAAACCTTGTGCCATTCCATATGAATTTTGAGATCATTTTTTTTTCTATCTCTGTGAAGAATGATGCTGGGATTTTTATTGGTATTACATTAAATGTGTATATTGCTTTTGGTAGGATTGCCATTTTTGCAGTTAATTCTGCCTATCCAGGAGCATGGAATGATCTGCAATATTTATGATTAAACTGGAGGGAAGTGTTTGAATTAGAACATTGATTTGAATAATATAAATGCCTGCTGGATTCTGTTATTTTTGCATGCTTGTATGATTACTGGGTTCAAATGCCAACATTTGCAGAAGAGCCAACAATCTCTCTTTATATCCAGAAATCTTCTACTCTCCCTTGGTCATATCAAGGTTTGTAAATGTCATCTTAGTGCATGCATACCACTGATCATTAACCCAAGAAAGTGTAAGAAAAGTTCATCCACTGAAAGCAAATTGTTACAAGGCAGGATATAAGAATATCGTACCTAAATTGTTTCTTGCCATCTTCTTTTTCTTGTCCCATGTGCTTCCAAACATAAGTATTGCTTCCCATTTTACCTCCCACAGAGCCATTATCAGTAAGTGTGTTTTCTAAATTATCAAAGAGAAGTCACTGTCTCCTTAATTTCAGCTATGGTTCATGCACTATATGTATTTTCTGTCTTATAACCCTGCCTTTTCTCACAATGAAGAGAGTTAAAACATCTATCAATTAAACAGCCATTACAACCCACAGAATTGTTATCTACTGCTTGGCCCAAGTTAAGACAACTACAATACATTAAATCTATTCTGGGAAATACTTGGAAGGTCTAGATTTCAGGCCAAAGAACTCTCAAGATATTGGCTATGTGTCAAAGTTCTCTTCGTCAGCATCGACAAAGTGTCACTAGTGGTTCTGCAGCTTAGATCTACGAGACCCTGGCCACAACATCAGCAGGGGGATAGATTCACTTGGAAACCAGGAAGAGAAGTGCAAATTATTTTAAGGTATTCAAATTATACCTTTTATGTGAAACAAATCTGACTTCTATGTATTTATATCATATCAATAAGAAAAGTGAAAGACTTCTCCATGTGAAATGGGAAACAATGGAATAATGACATTCTTCCAACCTGCTTTCAAAAAGAATATCAAGTAAGAAATGAATAGACCTATATTTTTGAAAAAAAATGACATAATTTCCCTAACTCTTGCTTCAAGAAAACCCAGTTTTGCTTATTTCCTAGAAAAGAAAACATATAGGTAACAGAACATGGGGATAAACACAAAAGGAGAAAAAAGAGATTAGGGAGGAGAAACATGAACTAGTAAAAAAAAAATACATCAACTCTAATGAAACATTTAGCAATCAATTGGAAAATCAGTTAGAAAAATGTGTATAGCCAGATCAATGACAAAACTAAATAAAACATTACTGAAGTTTGCTTAGAAAATCTTCCATTAGAAAGAGCAAAGCAGACCATAGTAGCTCCCACTATTGCAATCAGTAACTTGTCATGAACTGAATCCACAGCTAATCTACAAGGTTCCTGTCATTTTCTTATTTTCTGTGATCAGAAAAACTGAGAATGAAGAATAAAATGGAAACAACTCTTAGCCCTTCCAGTGACAAAATCAAAGTAGTAAATTTATTTACTCTTCTTGGCAATGGATATTGTATTAATATATAGTGGTTCAAAAATATATGTAGTGGCTCGCTATAGTTCAACTCCATAGGGTCTCCATGGCAACTCAAAGTTCATCTTCATGGCTCCATTGGACCTCCACACAGGTCATCCAACAACCCTGTTTCACAGTGCCTGTCACCACTTCCAAATTCAATGACCCTCTGTTTTCTGTATTTGCTATACTCCATAGTACAACAGAAACAAAAGAAGAATAATGTATATATGTTGTGTTTTTATTTTATATTATTTTATATAAATTGAAGGAACACTTCTTAGACAATGACTTGTGAGCAGAAATCTCTAGAAATTGAGGATTTGAATTGCCATATATTTGAGATCCAAAACTTCAAAGAAATTGAGGCTTTTCTAGAACAATAGCAAGAAATCCAGTTAAAGAGTTGGCAGATGGATATTTTAACCATTCAGGGCCTTGAAATTTATCTTAAGGAGTTGTCTTGATTTTGTACTATTCTTAAAAGCCTTCAGCTTTCAGATCTTAGAGACATGATTTCTCTTAATTGTGAAATGAAAACTTGCTGCTGAAAAAAATGTATGGTATAACAAGTGCTGAAATAAGAGACCATTTAGGTGATGGAGAAAAACTACTAAATGAGTGTGAGTATAAAAGGAATTGCTTATCTGAGAGAGGCAAGACTCTAACACTTAGTAGAACACTAGCAATATATACCTCATTTGATTTTTTTCTTTGATATTGGTAATAAAAAAATCAAAATAGAAAGCACCCAGCCAATTATATTTAATGATAATGAAATCAGCAACAACATTTATTAGCCACCCACACAGATTGGTTTAATAAAACTTCCATGTTTGCATATTTCAGCTGTAGATTACTAACTTGATATTTAAGTCATGATATGCAATCAGGAACGATTTGAAATATAACTCTCTTCTGCAACAGAATACAGATTCATTATGATTGACTATTTACTATAGTGTGAAATCAGAGAACCACTGGGTGTGACCTTATAAATTTTGATTATACTTAAGTGAGTATATCTACATAATTAGAGTAACTCATAGAACAAAATAATGCATGAGAAAATTTCTCCACCAACACCAATTTCCTCATTATGTTTAAGTACTTTAGAGGTCTCTAAGCACTGTATAGTCTTTTGTAATCATAACTTAATTGGCCTTGTTAAAAGTTTACTTTAATTCTGAAAATACTAATAATGAATGAAATATAACCTTATTAACATCCACCCACATTATGTTATATGTACCTTGAAATTATTTAAGATTGTTTACAAGTTAAAATATTCAAGCAAGACATCATTAAAATTACTGTAGTAAAATTATTGCAGGTATGGAATTATTGATCTATTTTGGTAAAACTCAAACTTTATTCATGGATAATGATTTTTACCCAGAATAAAAGGAACTTGAATAATTAGCAGCTCTGGAGCTAGGTTCCCTAAATCTGACTCACAATGGTTCATAGATTCATTTAGGTATTCAGCCTTTTTGAGTTAATTTTTGTATAGGGTATGAAGTATGTTGTAATTACATTTCCATTGATGGAGACAAAAGAACCAGTCAGAAGCAATGTATACTAGACTGGGAAGGCACTGTATCACAGAAAAATTTGATGTAGAATTATCTATAGCCATATATAATGCAGTAAATTTAGTAGTTTAAATTTTTAAAGGTAATTAATGAGCAATACAAGCAAAAGAGACCAAGCTATGGGCAAGTGGGAAAATTGAGTAGAACTTAAGCAGTGTACTGAGGCTGTAGAAATCTGTTATGCACATGAGAAAGGAAGTTCATAAAGTGAATTCTGTCATTTCCAAATCGTTTTTTTTCCCCTGGGATTAATTTTCTAATATATTTTTCAGAAAAAGACAAAGATGAAAAGTACAGCAATAGAATATCTAGAACTTGTGAAAGTAGATTCCATCATTAGCAAAACAGGAGCTATTCAGAGAAGTCCTTTACCTGTCCATATGCGTGTAGATTTCTTTCACCTTTATGACTGAAAACAGTTATTTTGAGGAGTGCACAAACTGCTCATTTTAGCTGAGAGAATTTGCTCCAGTTTTGGGTATTCATATATGACTGACAGTTAATGGTATGAGTGGATGTTTAAGATTTCTTGAAGAATATGATTGAAAATATAACACTGATGTCTAGCAAAGAGGCATACATACTGACATTTCCAAAGAAGCATGCAAAACAATGTTTTTTTATTTTTATTTATTGATTTATTTCAGAGTGACAGACCGAGTGAGAAAGAGGCAGAGAGAGAGAGATAGAGAGAGAGAGAGAATGGGTGTGCCAGGGCCTCCAGTCACTGCAAACAAACGCCAGATGTATGTGCCACCCTGTACATCTGGCTTACATGGGTACTGGGGAATCAAACCTTGAACCGGGGTCCTTAGGCTTCACAGGCAAGTGCTTAACCACTAAGCCATCTCTCCAGCCCCCAAAGGATGTTTTTTTTTAATGTTTCCTTGAATATGCGGAGCAAGGGGAGATGTAGCACATAAACATTTTAATAACCAAGTGAGTAAGGTGTCTGATTTTGTGCTCCTCTACTTTCCCCCTTCATTATCGAGCATTCTGATGAGTAAAATAATCCTTATGGCCACAAAAGAGGTTACCTATTAGATCAACAGTAAAGGCTTAAGCTCAAGTGATCTTGTCAAAGCTACCGGTGAGTATCCAACAATCCGTACCCCTGATATGACATACCTTCCTGTGTCATAAGCCTTATTTCTGAAATCAGTATACTTATACACTAAATTTTCAATGCCATTTTTTCTTCTACTGGAAGATATACTGTATACATGTATTCAGTTCCCTGAAGACTACAGATACTAGACCAGCCATCATCATAGTACCTACAGTAGCACTTCCAATCCAAGAACTCATCTAACACCAAGTGAATTGTGGCGATGGAACCACATTCTTGAATTTGCAGTAACTCTCATAGACATCCCTCACCATCCAGAAGCACTTAGCTTAATAGAATTGCTGGATATTTTTGAACACTCAATTACAATGTCAGCAAGGAGGTGACACTTTTCTAGACAGGAAGAATATATGGGATATATATATATATATATATATATATATATATATATATATATATATATATCTTTTGGATTCATAATCTAGACATCAAGAGCCATGAATAGGAATGACCTCTGTGCCCAATACCCTATGCTCTTATTGCAATGGAGTGCCAAATACACAGGAAAAGATCATTAATTGTACCTGTGGATTGTACGGTATCTCAGAGAAAATGGGGATTGCCTGTAACTGGGCCAGTTCCATTTCCAGTGATGTTCTGGCAAAGACTGTGTGTGGATTTTGCCCATGTCCTGAGAACTTGAATATGATGTAGTTTTAAAGTAATTTAGTAGTGTGTTTGGCAGAGGAAATTCCAAGGCAGAATAGTGTTGGAGCTGTGCTGTAGGTTTTCTGGTTTCCCTGACCCAAATCTACAATGAAAGAAAGTAGAAATTATAAGACAAATACCCCAGTATATTGGATGAGCAGACAGACCATCCATATCTGTCTGAAGGCTGGAGACCCAAGAACCTGATAGCTGTTCAGTCCATAAGGCAGGAAGCCTCAGCAGTCGCAATCTGCTGCTAAAATCAGGAAAATTTCTGCAGAGTTACTAGTCATTAGCCCACACTGGGAGGCTGTTGAAGCTGGATTCCAGTGGGAATAAAGGATAAAATAACAGGAGAGATGAAAGTACCAGTAAGTAAATATATTGTAAATATATTGTCCACCACTTGAAGAGACATCCACTGTGAGGAAGCTCTTTCTTCCTCCATAAATAATTCCAACAAACAGCCTCATAGAGCCCCCAAGTGGCATGTCTCTTACTTGATTTCTAATCTGATCAAGTTGACAACAGAATAGACCCATTGCATTGTCACAAAAAGACATGTAAGGAAGTCTAACTTTTCAGGACCCTAAGCCACAGTTGTTTTTCTTGTCATTGTTAAATGGATCACCACCTTACAGATATCCCAACTTCTCTACTGTGGGACAATAGGAAAGATATCCTGTGGGCAAAGTCTAACTCATTAATAGCTCTAGGTAGAAAGATTACAAATTATTGTGAAGGGAACAGGTCTGAAGAGAGAGTGTTGCAGGAGGTCTCTGCTCCATAAGGTCAGCAAACAGAGGCAGTGTGTTCCATGGGGATCAGGCTTCATCCTAACTCGAAACAAGAACTTGTTAACATTGCCTACATTGTACTGGTTTTAGAAGAATGAAAGTTCTAAGATAAAGAAATTTATGAAGTAATTCATCCTCAGTTCCCGAGAACCACTGAGGTTAAGCATTGTGAGGCAGGGTTGAAATGACTACAGTAAGCCACTGTGAGACAACATGGAGATGAATCCCAATTTCCCATGGAGATCACAACATGTCAGAGATTTCAGGACCATAGGACATTAATCAAGGAAATCTTCAGGGCTGGAGAGGTGGCATAGCAGTTAAGGTGCTTGCCTGTGAAGCCCAAGGACTCATGTTTGACTCCCCAGGAACCGCGTAAGGCAGATTCACAGTGACACAAGTGCACAAGGTCACACATGTGCACAAGGGGGTGCACACATCTGAGTTCAGTTGCAGTGACTGGAGGCCCTGGTGTGCCAATTCCCCCACCCCCTCTCTCACTTTCTCACTCTCCCATTAAAGTGGCAAGTTGTTGGGCTTGACTCAAAAAAAAACAAATCTGGGGTGGATCTGGACCATTTAGAAAGGCTACAGGCAAGCCAGCCAGCGGGGGTGGGGGGTGGGGGAGGATTAACCAAGCCTTTGGAGCCCAGAGGATTTATCAAGATTCCCAGATATTGGACATGGAGTTGTGAGATTTGATGTTTTCTCTGCTGGTTTTTGGTCTTCCTTTGGTCCTTTATTTAAAATATATATATAATTTTAGTTTTATTATAGTCTCATGGTGGCCTCAAACTCATGATGATCCACGTACTTTTGTCTTCCCAGCACTGGAATTAAAGTCGTGCACTGCCACGCCCAGCCCCACTCCTCCATTTTGGAATGAGGATGCTTACTCCATGTCAGCATTTGTTGCAAGTATGTAACTTATGTTTTGATGTTACATGGGCTCATAGTTAAGAGCCTGCCTTGATTCTCAGTGTTGGGACAGATAAATTCTATGGAGACATATGAGATGGCCTTAAATATATGAGGTCAGGAGGTAGACTGTGACAGCTTAAATGTAAAACATCCCCCATAGACTCCTGTCCCTCAGTACTTTATCCCAGTTGGTGTTGCAGTTCAGGCAGGTTGTAGACCAACATTACTGAGGAGCAGCTTTGCTGGAGGACGTATGTCACCGAACCTGGACCCTGGGTGTGACAGCCCAGCCCTGCTTACAATTCCTTCTCCCCTTCCTCCCTGCTGACCTATCTGCACATGCAATGCTAACTTCCCACTTTTGTCATGCTTTCCCAACCGGGCTTTATTTCTTTCAAAACTGTAAACTGAAAAATAAACTGTTTCCTTCCATATTATGCCTCTGGTCAGATATTTTGTCCCAGCAGGAAGAAAGTAAATGCCAAAACTTGCAATGCATTAATAACACAACACAGCTAAATAATTCTAAAACCTTTAAACAAGGCCAAGTGACATATGCCTGTAATCTCAACACCCAGTGGTTATGGGATAAAAACTTCAAGTTTGAGGTCATCATGAAGTACATATAAAAACCTTGTCTTAATAACACATGGGCAACAGGGTGTGGTGGTACATGACTTTAATGCAAGCACTTGGGAGGCAGAGCTTTGAGTTTGAAGCCAGCCTGAGACTTTATAGTGAATTCTAGGTCACAGTGGGCTAGAATAAGACCCTTCCTAAAAAAATAAAATAAAAATAAATAAAGAAAATTAAAATAAAACAACAACAACAACAAAAAAAAAAAAAAACAGGCAAACAAACAAAATCCTTTCATATTTGAAGATACCAAAGCTGACAAACATTTGTAAGCCATTTGTAAGCCAGAAATTTTTTGAAAGTAAAATCTTGTAGTCATGTGGAATAAAATTTGGCATTTTCTTAAAGAAAAACCTGCACATATCTCATGACACAATAAATAATCCCCAAGTATTTACTGGAAAATATTAGTTCCCCAGGTTGTAGGTAATTTTTTAACTATGAAGTCAAATTGACCATTGTCCAAGAAGGTGATTCTAATTAGTTTGAGTGCAGGCCTGGCGTCACAGAGTCACTCAAAATTGAAGGATCCTTTTCAGTATCAGCAGTTTTCAGCTGTGTGTAATAAAGGACTGCAAGGCTACCTTCATGAAAAGTAACTTTTCAAGATAACCTTCATTTTGTGCTAAAAGTTTGGTTGGTTCACAAAAGGCTTGGTTTACTTTGAAATTTATCTATATCTTAATACAAAGTACAATTATTTAAAACACTTCTTTTTAAGTCAATTATTAAACAAGTAATACACACACACACACACACACACACACACACACACACACACACACATACATAGTAATTTACCATCTATTGTACAGGTTTTAATAATATGTTCATTATTACTTTTTATGGTGTTGTTAGACAACATAGTTTAGCCTTTTTAATTTTTTTTTTTAATTTATTCATTTGTAAGCAGAGAGAGACATGGAAAGAAGACAGAGAAAGAAAATGGGTATCCCAGGACCTCCAGCTGCTACAAATGAACCCCAGATGCATGTGCTACTTTATGCATCTGGCTTTATGTGGGTGCTGGGGAATTGAGCCAGGGTTGTTAGGCTTTGCATGCAAGTGCCTTAGCTGCTGAGCTATCTCTCCAGCTCTAGCCTTTATTTTCATTCACTTCATTTTTTAAATTTATTTTTATTAGATATGGAATACTTAGTATGTAAATGACACATGCTAGTACCATCCTTTCCCTCATCCCTGCCACTTTTCCAAAGATGCCCTTCTCCTTGGGGATGTAGGTCATCCCCATGGTGATTATGGGTTATGCATTGTGGGGGCAGCAGTCAGTTATGGGGGAGAGGCAGAATGTCCCAACATGTGGCTCTAACAATCTTTCCGACCCCTCTTTCACAAAATTCCCTGAGAGCATTTTCAGTCTACTTCACTGATGGACTCTTAGGAGCCTCTGGATCTCTTGTTTGATAGGTGTTGAGTATCTTTAGTGTCTATCTCCTTCACCCTTTTGCTGATATCAGGTTCATAGAGAAAGCAGCCCTCTTGTTCATCTCCCCAGTTCCTCTAGGGTTTCAGCTGGGGCTGGGTCGAGTGCCATGGGTTGTTTATCTCCATCTGAGAAAGAGAAGCAGAATCTCCAACGGAGAGTGAAGTCAGCACCAGTTAAATGGGATGAAAATTATTAATTTTGAGAGAATTTAAAGAGTGTAGACCCTCTTATAGCTCAAGATCAGTGGGTGCTTGACATTGGAAAGAAAAATCATTATGTGGATATGATTCTGACTTGTTGCCCAGTTCCAGATATGGTTTCCTTTCTACTGAGCTGATTTGTGAGCCAATCCAAGAGCAGTTGGTTTTCCACCATGGCTGTGTGCCACTATTGCACTTGTGTGAGCATCACGTCAGGTTGTTTGCCTCTGAGTAACTTAGACTTTGAGTTGCTCAGACAGATACTGGCCACTTTCTCCTGGTAGCTCAGGAGCAGCTTCCAGCACTAGATGGGCTAACTGTCTGGGGACTGGTTGTCTTCCAGATTCCAGCCAGGTCTCTCCATGGTCAAGGTCAACAGTGTATGGTGTCTTCAGCAGTAGGGTCACCATTAACCTCTAGTGGGTAATCAAGTGCTCTGACAGAAGTCTGTCTTGTTTGTTTTGAGAGACCTCATTGTGAATGTTAACTGCCTCCTGGTACAGGAAATTACAAGTCAGCACCAAGGGGGGGGGAGAAGAAGAAGAAAAGAGAAGCAGGAGAAATTTAAGGTTAGGCTTCATCTAACCCTCTCCAGGGCCCTTCAATTCAGTTGCTTCCCCTAAGGTCCAGCTGAGGGTTCAACCTTTTAGTCTACCTTCCAAGATACAGGATTCTATGATACCAGATCAATTTAGGTTCAGCCGAAGATTAGTGAGAACTTGACATTAGAGAGCATAATTTTTGTCTTCATAGGATTCTGATCTTGTTCCCAATTCCAGATATGGGTTCATTTACATGGAGCGGGTATCTTAGTAAATCACAAAGCTATTGGTTCCCCACCAAGGCTGTGTGCCACCATTGCCCTGTTGTGTACTTCTTGTCAGGCTGGTTGCATCTGAGTTGCTTAGACCCCTGCTTGTGAGGATATGGGGAAAGAGGAACCTTCATCCATGGTTGGTGGGAATGTTAACTCGTAAAACCATTATGGACATCAATATGGAGTTTCCTGACAAGGATGATTATAGAGGTACCAACAGATCCAGCTGTTCCCTTAATGGGCATTTATCCTAAATGCTCATGCTTCACTACAGAGATATTTGCTCAACCATAGTCATGAACTTTTGTTTCTGGCCTTATGTGCATTCTTGTGAAATAAGAGCTTTACTCACTGAGCAATCTTCATAGTCTCCATTGTCAACTTATACAATTTTGACACGTTACATTTTGCCATAGATATATTAATAAAGTTATCTAGGAGATAAATAAAAAAACAATTTTATGGAGAGAGGGAGGGGATATGATGGAGATTGGTGTTCTAAAGTGGAATGGGGGGAGAGGAGGGGAAGGAAATATTATATTTTTTGTATATAAGTATAGAAGGTGTTAATAAAAATTAATAATTAAAAATAAATAAATAAATATAAAATGAGATTCCAAAATTATTTCTTTTGTAAATTTCATATATTCATCAAACTGTTAATGTGTCCATTACAACTGGGCTGTATAATGAGAAAATGAGGAGGAGTCATAATTAACAGAAGTTGGTTCACTGAGTCAAACTGAAACCTTGAAATTATGTATACAGTCAAGCAATTTTAATTCAAATCAAGAGACTATTTCTATAATTGTCTATGTCCACATACTTCTATTTTCAGTTGGTTGTCTCATGAGGGACATATGAGAAGCTCTTGATACCATAGCTTTTTTAATATTTCTTCATCTGATACCATTGGGATTATATAAAAAATATAAAACTCTCTACCTGGGTGCATAAAGGCAGTATATTAACCCATATGACACCAGGATGAACTAGTCAGGGGATAATGAATAGTCACACCAAGGGAGCTACTTCTTATAGCAACTGCTGCATGCAATTTGCACAAGCCTTGTAGAAGCAGGGAATTTAATTTGTGTGCTAGAAGTTAAACAGGTACTGAGACCTTGAGAAATAGCCACTCTGCTATGTACTTTTTTTTTTTTTTTTCTGTACTGCATCTATACTTCTTGTAAGGCACCACCTGTGGTATACTTCTAGGTTTAGGTGATATTTGTGAAGCAGTCTCTCTCTAGACCAGACTGAATGGATACTCACTGTGCAGCCCAGGCTGGCCTTGAACTCCTGATGATATTCTCATTGCAGCCTCCCAAATTATGGAACTAAATGCATGCCACTTTGCTTACCTTATTGCTCAGTATATTCAAAGACCTGCCTTGTCTAATTATTGATGATCAACTGGAATTTAAAGTATCATTTCTATCTATCCTCTGCCTATAAAGTTATGTTTGGCCTATAGTTATCTCAGATATACCCTTCATTAAACTTTTTAAGTAAATAAGTTCATTAGTGTTTATTCAGGCAAAATAGAAATTAATAGAATTATTCTTAAAATGCCTTGCTCTAGTTCTTCATTATCAGGAGTCCAAAGACTGTAGAAGTTTTCCTTTAATACATTATAATATACAGTGGGGACTGAGAGATGGCTCATTGGTAAAATGCTTGCCCGACAAGTGTGAGGATCTGAGTGTAAGCTGCAGAACCCATGAAGAAATGGCAGGCATAGTAACACACCCTTGTAATCTCAGCTCTGGAAAGGCAGAGACAGCAAGTTCCTTATGTTTTGCTTGTTATCCATTTTACATTAATTAGGTGAGTTACAGGTAAATAAGAGACCCTGTTTCAAAGATGGATTGTGTGCTACCCAAAGTTACCCTCTGGTCTCCACAAATATGTATGCATACATGCATTTTTAACCTGTTCACATATTTGTGTCTGTACACACTGGAACCCACAGACAAGTACACACACACACACACACACACACAAATTAATGTTTTATTAAGTAAAATAGGTAATTTCAGAATGAATTTTATCCTGTTATAGAAAAATTCTAAGACCAGAAGGTTAAGTACTCGTCTAATCATTGCTTTTCATAACTTTTGTGGAGATGGAATGAAATTGAAATCATGTCCATTGATAGTTCTATTTGTTTTTGAAGTTGCAGCATGATTCTATAAATCTGATGAAAATGCTGAACCACTTGGGGCATGTGAAGCATTTTTATGTGGCTTTTTATATGACAGCAACATAGCTCAGAGTGACAGCCGGTGAAGAACTGATGTGTCCCTCAGTGGGGCTGCAAAGAAGTACGCGTTCTGGTCTTTGCTCTGGTTAGGCTCCCGTAGCCCCATCCCACACATGACGAAAGGGAGAAGCACAGGCTAGCCAACTGCTACATGGATCATATTTTGTAAAATATCTGATTCTCTTCATTAGGGTGGACTTTGCATGGTCAATTACCTGTTAACAACCATATCTTTAAGTGATAACTTATTAACAACACCTGAATTTAGGAGGAGCCTCATTCAAATTGTAGAAAATACCATGTAGACAATTGTTTGGCATATGTGTATTGACCATTATAATAACTTGAGAGGTTTTAATGAATGCTGAAAACGTCATGAGTGTTGGATTATTAAAACAAATACTTTAAAAAAAAACAAGGCTTTGTGGTATTAGTGTAATAAGTTTCTTTTAAAAAACAGTGGTTGACTTATTGAATATCCTTGCATGGTAACTTCCATGCCTTATATGCAAATTTCTAAAAGGTCATGAGTTAAGTATATGGTTGCCATAAATAATTATCTTGTCAGTCACAAGAGTTTCAGGCTATAAGAGCTACAGTTTATTACATAATTTCTATTCCATTAACCTATAAACTCACCATGTTCTCTAGTGTTATATATGTAAATAAGCAAGCAAAAATTGTAAATTTCCCAAATAAAAACTGACTCAAACACCAGTTCTGTTTTTTTTCCTCTATAAATATGTAAGATGGCCTCATACAGACTTTTTGCATGTACTTTTATTTGAGTATTTATATGTGATGAAAAAATGTATCATTTATACATATTTTTAAATAATTTTATTTATTTATTATTTATTTGGAATAGAAGGGGGAGAGAGAGAGTGAGAAAGAATGGGTGTGCCAGAGACTCTTGCCATTGCAAGTGAACTCCAGACACATGCACCACTTGAGCATCTGGCTTTATGTGGGTATTGGGGAATCGAACCCAGACCTATCGGGCGTTGCAATCAAGTGCCTTCACCGCTGGGCCATCTCTCCACCCCTGATTTTTATATATATAAATTTTTTAAAGTTTATATTTCTGCCAGTATTTGCTTAAAGTTAAACGCATCTCAATAATTAGGGTTATGCTTATGGTTAGATTCATTACTCAAGTGGTTTGGAGTATGTTTATCGAGTGTTATACGCAGGGTAAGAGAAGGCATTCTTTTTCCTAATAACAAGTGACTAAGTGCAAGTCTTATACTCCTGGAACATATGTTTTCTATTTAAAATATTCTATCAAGTTCCTTGTTAATTTATGTGTACATACACAGAACTCTGAAATGAAATGAAATATCAAGCTTCCACTAATCGTGGGCTACAAGAGGGCCTACACCTATAAAATTCTCTCTAAAATAATAAAGGATATTCCATTTATCCAGTGCTGACTTCTGTCTCCATTAAAGAATTTGATTCTCTTTTTCAGATGGATGCCAAACCTGAGGAGAGGATCAGCCTATTGCACCTCACCAGGGCCCCAGCTTAAACCATAGTGTAGGGGAAATGATGAGCAAGAGTTCTGAATTCTTGGTAACCTGGTATCAGCACAAGGCTGAAGGAGATAAACACAGAGAACACTGAACTCCTACCAAACCTGATATCCAGAGACACAGAGGCTCCCAAGACCTCATCAATGAAGTAGACCTAAAATGAACCCAACGTGGCTCAGGGAAATTCACAGAGGAGGGGGCAGAAAGATAGTTAGAGCCCCAAGTTGGGTCGTTATGCACAGAGACATTGCCTCTTCCCCATGACTGATGGCTATCCACACAATGCACAACCCACATTCCCCAACAAGGAGGGTCCCTTCAGAGGGGGGAGGACAGGAAGGAAGTTATCCATGGCACCAACGTGAATGGATTCACATTATGTGCTTGTGCTTAACTAATAAAACATAAATGAGTAAATAAATTCTAGTAGGCTGTTTTCCCTTGATTTCCATTCCTTTCGCTTCCCTTCCTTTCTTTCCCCCTTCCTTTCCTCTTTCATTTCTGATCCTTTCTCTCTCTTTCCTTCCTTCCTTCCTTCCTTCCTTCCTTCCTTCCTTCCTTCCTCCCTCTCTCTCTGCTCCCTCCCTCCCTCCCTCCCTCTCTTTCTCTCTCTCTCTCTTTCTTCCTTCCTTTCTTTCTTTCTTTCTTTCTTTCTTTCTTTCTTTCTTTCTTTCTTTCTTTCTCTCTCCCTCCCTCTCTTTCTTTCTTTCTCTTTCTTTCTTTCTTTCTTTCTTTCTTTCTTTCTTTCTTTCTCTCTCTCTCTCTTTCTCTCTCTTTCTTTCTTTCTTTCTTTCTTCCTTTCTTTCTTTCTGAGAAAATCCAACATTGTTTCTAATCTTCAGAGCTGAGTTGTGAGGGGAAAGGTCAGCACAACTCCTGAGAAGCTGAGCACTAGGACCAGGTTATATTCTTCTCATGTTGCCATGGTCCATTCTGTTCCTGGCATATTATCACAGGAGAATTAGGTTAATAGCTATTCAAACCTCCAGGCTTCTATGTGTGTACTATTGTTTTTACTGTTACAGAAGGCACTTCATTGAAGTAATTATTCTTGGAATTTAGATTTCAAGAATTTTGAGAATTCAAGTTTTGCTCTGTTTTCATCTTTTGCAAAACACGAATATTTTTATGTATAAAAATGACTCAGACATTGTGAGACATGTTATTACTTCATTTTTTTGTCTGGCAATATTGAACCATGTCAGAAGTCAAAAGTGATTTGTTAAAGTGTACCATTTTACTTTATAGAAAGCTGCTTTTTGTAAAGGAGATGACAGAATATATAAATGCTTCAGTCTAATGGGCAAATTTAGTCTGGTGAAAGGTTTTCTGTTTCTTTTTACTCTAACAGCCTAACATCAGTCATTGTTTGTGTTTAATATAGCAAATTATATTGGGCACAGGGACACTCCATACTTAAAACAATGAGTGTCTTCTAGTTTCAGAGTCAACCAAATGGTAACTTGATCTTACTGAGAAAGACTCACTCCTTAATCTTAATTAAAGGTAAGTATTATCCAAGTCTAGGCTAACACCAATATTTACCCTAACATCTGGACAATTGTCTCACTTAACCACCCTGTAAGAATAGCTTTTGAGCCAACGTAGAGTATTTATAATCAGAAAAGATGTCTAGACTCTCACTGTGGGAATCACAACACACATGAATTATATTTCACATACCACAGCTGGAAGTGTTTGAACAATTCAAGAGAAGTGCATATCCTTTACCCACGGAAATGAAAGCCTAAATAGACAGGCTATTCTTAGACGGCTTCTCTATGTACACTTGCTGATGTAACTAGATATGAGACTACAGATTCAGGCAGCAGTGAATTTTACTTCTGTTTTTTTCATCCTACACTTCTGAAATAGTTCAAAGACTCCAAATTGTCTTAATAATACTTTTTTTTAAAAATTTTTTTTGGAGAGAGACATAGAGAGAGGGAGACAGATAGAGATGGGCATGCCAGCAGCCTCTCAGCTGTTGAGAAGGAAATCCAGATGTGTGAGCCCCCATGTGGTCAAATGTGGCATTGCACCCTTGTGTCACTTTGCATCTGGCTAAACGTGGGACCTGGAGATTGGAACCAGCATTCTTAGGTTTAGAAGGCAGGCACCTTAACCACTAAGCCATCTCTCCAGCCCCTTAATAATTCTTTTTTGGATTTAATTTATTTATCTGGGGGGGGGGAGAGAGAGAATGGGCTTTCTAGGGCCTCCAGCAACTGCAAACAAACTCCAGATGTACATGCCAACTTGTTCACTGGCTTACGTGGGTCCTGGGAAACAGAACTTGGATCCTTTGGCTTTGCAGGCAAATGCCTTAACTGCTAAGTCATCTTACATATGAGTCAAAGTAACATTTGCCAGAAAACTTACATTGCTCCTACTAATTTTCCATTGTAGATTATACCTGCATTCTTCCAAAAATAATTTGAAACACCAATGTCTTATTCCTTATTAGAATTTTAAGTAATGATTGGCAATTTAATTGCCAAGAGGTTTATGTTAATAATGAACAAAGTTTAATTAAGGATGTGACTGGACAAAAAAACAACTGTTTATCATCCACTTTAAATTATTAAAATAAAATGAGACTTTTATAGTGGAAAACACAGCTCTTTTATGTTCTTTTAAACATTGATACTGACATTTTAAACATCACCTGTATATGTGATAGTATAATTGAAATAGAATTATATTATCATTAATAATAAGTACCCATGCTGGCAGCTTTTTCTAGTATGTTACACTGTATTACATTTTGAAAAATGTAATTTTTTTCCTGAAGGACTATAAAGAGATAAATAAATATTTCAGTGTAATGTGTTTCTTGCAAAATTACTGCGTGAAAGTTTTATGCTTCCCTACCTAATATCTTAGGTTTAAAATTTGTTTTATTTAATGCAATGCTTTCCTGCTCATAACGATAAAATTAACTAATATTTATATCATTGATTTGCTGCATGTTTATGTGATGAAATTATAATTTTATAATCTTACATTCATGTTGATATTTTAGTATCTATCTATTGGCTTTATATACCCAGAAAATCATGAATCCACTTCCCTCCCACTGAACCCTTTTCTTCCCACTAGATCCTCATCCTATATTAATGCACTTTTTTTGTTGCTGTTGTTTGTATGTTTTTTTTAATTTAATTTTATTTTATTTTTTGCTGACTATTCCTTTTTTAAATTTTTGTTTATTTTTATTTATTTATTTGAGAGCAACAGAGAGAGAAAGAGGCAGACAGAGAGACAGACAGACAGACAGAGAAAGAATGGGTGCACCAAGGCCTCCAACTATTGCAAACGAACTCCAGATGCCACCTTGTGCATCTGGCTTACATGGGTACTGGGGAATGGAGCCTTGAACTGGGGTCCCTAGGCTTCACAGGCAAGCGCTTACCTGCTAAGCCATCTCTCCAGCCCCTGTTTGTATGTTTTTGCTTTGATCCACTGTATGCTTAAAAGAAAATGTAATTATATTCAGCTACAGCTGTGAAACCATTAAACTGTGGCTATGATGCTGAAAAAAATAGCAGTAGTTCCCTAGATAACAGGCTTTTTCTTATTAGCAATAATCATAAATTGCGTGATTCCTAAAAGTCATCTATGGAAAGTTGTCAGGGTGCATTTATTACAGTGTGAATTAATGGTGTTGATTGGATCCAGGAAGAAAGAGTTATCTTAAATAATATAGTCACATAGGTATAAACTGTTCTAGATCATTTTTGGCATAAGAACATGTAGACTTTGATTACCTTTATTTATTTGTTTATTTATTTTACCCAGTATAACCACTTTCCCTCACAGGGACACAATTCACATGGCCCTGCTTTCGCATGATTAGAATTAAGAGCAACATTTTTTTTCTAATCTAAACCATTTTTAAATTTTATTTATTTATTTATTTAGTTAGTTAGTTAGTTAGTTGCTTGTTTGTTTGTTTGTTTGTTTGTTTGCTTTTTCTAGGAAGGGTCTCACTCTAGCTAGACCTGGAATTCACTATGTAGTCTCAGGGTGGCCTCAAACTCATGGTGATCCTCCTACCTCTGCCTCCTGAGTACTGGGATTAAAGGCATGCACCACCACACCTAGCTAAACCACTTTTTTTCAAAATCAAAGTCATAAGCATGGTGTAATTTATAGAACCCTTGAGTGAGGGTGGATGTGTTTAACAGATATATACATATTTGATGCTCCTTAAATTATACTGTATTAATTTCTAAACCTTTCTATATTAAGCTTCCCCTATATTGACACAGCCCATTTCTTTCCAAGGAAGATTAGTTCCTAGGCAAAAATCTCTGACTGTTTAAAACAATTAAATAACTTATCAAAGAACAAAAAAGGAAAAATTAGTACCAGAATCATTACATATTAGATTTAAATAATTCATTTCAATGGAGAGTAATTATGGAAAATTAATATTTAATACTTTAATTTCAAATAAAGTATTGACTGGGAAGATATAATCATTTAGCTTTGAACTAAAGAGAGAACAATTAATAATTTTAATTATACATATATGTACTCATAGTCATATGCTGAATAGAATTTTCAAAATACTCTCTAAACTTCTTAAGACAGTTTTACTTCTAAGAAAACCATCATCTAAGCATGCTTACACCTACCTGGCCTTTATTTTTAGATTATTTTTATTTATTTATTAGACACAGAGAGAGAGAGAGAGAGAGAGAGAGAGAATGGGCATGCCAGGGCCTCCAGCCACTGCAAACAAACTCCAGACACATGTGCCACCTTGTGCATCTGGCTTACTTGGGACCTGGAGAATCAAACCTGGGTCCTTAGGCTTCGCAGGCAAGTGCCTTAACTGCTAAGCCATCTCTCCAGTCCAGCTGGCCTTTATTTTTAATATACCATTGATCTGAGAAAATGTTTTGCAACTTTACTGACTCATAGGAAAGCGTAACTGCAGGACGTAGGGATCTATAAATGTTGACAATACCTTTTTCTTCATTTTTCCTCTTTTCTGAAGTCAGATGCTGTCTGGCAAGCATTTTCCTTGCCATAAAAGTAGATAACCGATTGAGCTCTAAGGTATCAAACTTCCTGAGAGCTGGCCTAATCCATAGGCTATTTTCATGTTATCTTTGCAAAACCAAGATGCCTGCATACACAACTCATCCTTCCCTTTTGTTGCTGCAGCCTCCTGGCATTATCAACCTTGCCAGGGTGAATCTTTCACTTCCAGCCGTCCATGAGCTATCTATATCTTCTGCAAGTAAACACCTTGTTTGCTCCATATTGTGGAAACACTCATTGAGTTCCAGAAGCTGAAATTTAATTACTTATACTTTTTTTTTTTTTTTAATTGAGATCTCTATATGCTTCTCAAGCTGGTAAAATATCCTTGGTTCAAGCCATGGAGGCTCAACCCCCTAAGAATCTGACTATGGAGTTGAGATGCCTGCATCACGGTACTCAGTGAAGACACACTTTTTTTCCCCCTTTTTGAAGGAAACCTTTATTTTATGATTAAATTTCATGTTGGTCATATTCCTATGGGGTTATATTCTCATTTTCCCTCTGCCTCATTTCACTGAAGGCTCTCCTCGGAGGGTTATTTGTATTCACTGTGGTATCATGATTGCACCAGTCAGTCTCTGTGGGTAGGAGAAAATATCTCAGAATATACATTGCCACCTGTGGTAGTTTGAATAGATGGCCCCAATATATTCAGTGTTTTATTAGTTTGTAGTTTGAATCTACAGCCACCTGGCTGGAGGCAGTGTCATGAGGCGGATCTTAAGGTGTGGTGGTGGGTTTGAGATTCCAATCTAAAGATATGCAAAGTGTGCCTACCTGGAGTTCCTGATATGTGCTGTGCTGTGTGACTTTTGGCTTTTGGCTTTTCTCTCTCTGCCTGGTCCTGTAAGAGCAGGCCAGCCTCTTCTGCCATTATGGAACATCCCCTGGATATATAAGCTTCAATAAATATCCCTTCCTCCATAACTGTGCCTGATCCGGAAGTTCATCTCAGTGAACCTGACGCTGTCTGCTACACTACCCTATGGTTCATACAATTCTTTCCACCATCTCTTCGACAATGTTCCTTGAACCTTGGAGGGTTTCTTATGTCACCATTAGTGATTTTCTGCTTTGATGAGTGGCTGACCCCACAGCATATACTGGCATCTCCCTGGAGGAGGTTTTCAGGCTAGCAGTGACAGCAGCACTTACATTTAATCCTTTTTAATGAAAAAGCATTTTTAAAATAAATATCGGACTGGAGAGATGGCTTAGCGGCTAAGGCGCCTGCCTGCTAATCCTAAGAATGCTGGTTCCAATGTCCAGCGGTTCCAATCTCCAGGTCCCACATTTAGCCAGATGCAAAGTGACCCAAGGGCGCAATGCCGCACTTGACCACAAGGGGGTGCACGCATCTGGATTTCGTTCACAGCAGATGAGAGACTGCTGGCGCACCCATTTCTGTCTCCCTCTCCCTCTCTGTCTATCTCTCTCTGTCTTTCTCTCCAAAAATAAATAAAAAATAATAAAAAAATTAAAAAAAATAAATATCAAGTGAACACTAGAGGAAATAAGTCTTTACATTTATATATTTAAGACCCTCATAATTTCTGTCCTAAACTGATGGACATAACTTCTATCCTTATTTTTAAACAGAGTAAGTTCATACAGGATAGATAAAAGAATCACACACAAAAAACTGGAACACACATCGGTGCCTTCTCTTTTGGATGTCATTGCTATTAATTTTCTTGGGTAAATAAATCAAAGGTAAAAAGTTGTCCAGATTCTCAACTCTCTGTGAAGTTGTACTCTTCTCTCGTATCTTCTGAAAAAAAAAAAAAAAATTAGAAAAGAATAAGGCAGAAAAATGCAAGCATAGAAGGAAAACGTAAGCTAATAGATTTGGTACAAATGACATTTCATGCTCCGTCAATGTATTTATCTATGTATTCAAAGTCATATGCTATAACTATCATAATCAGTCATGTGCTATGAACATCATGGTTGATTCTACTTATCTCTGAGAGAATAGCACTGTAGTGACAAATTGTCATTAACTGGTTATCAGAAGCAAGAAGGCCACTACACTTGGCTCCCAGCTATCAAGGAAGAGGCTATACTCCTGAGTGATGCAGCACATTTATTAGGAATTAAAAATACTAGTTAGAGCTGGGCATGGTGGCGCTCACCTTTAATCCCAGCACTTGGCAGGCAGATGTAGGAGGATCACCATGAGTTTGAGGCCACCCTGAGACTACATAGTGAATAGGTCAGCCTGGGCTAGAGTGAGACCCTACCTCAAAAAAAAAAAAAAAAAAATACTTGATAGATGACATTGCCAAAACTAAAAGTAGGTAGACTATTCCATTCCCTGCGATGTCACCTAGGCACCTTGTAATCAAAATAAATGACAAAGCAAAGATGAGTATGTGGTACCCAATTTGTATTTTTTTTTTCATGACTTAACTACTCAGTAGAATTTTTTTAAAGCACTGACAAACTGCTACTGTGAATGTTAGAATATACACTGACATCAGTTAAATGCAAATATAAGGCTATCTACATTCATTTTTTCTTGAAGTCTAATTTTACCACAATGAGCAATCTTATTGAAATTTTTATAGTCATTTGCAATCAACATTTATCTAAGAAAGTTTCTTAAAAATCCAAAAGTAAATTGACTCTGGAAATTTCAAATATGATAAAGCTAAAGTTTCAAATTATCATAGTAAGCATGCTGTTTTATATAACTGATTCTGGAAAAATAATAGTGTACTGTGTAAAAAGTTTAAATTGGTTCTGTTCCCTTTGTCATTTACCATGGTATACTCCATGGGGTCACATATTTTAATGTTAAAATAAACAGACACAAGTGGGCAAAGCAAACATGAGTGACTCACAAGTAACTAGAAAATCCATGGTATTACTCAAATCTCTTAGTGAATAAAAAGAAAATCTTAACATACCATGTATAATTTTTTTAAAAACCTGTATATAAGAAAATCCTTCACTTAGAAAATACTTGCCAACACATCCTACCTGAGGTTAAATAAAAGAACACGAAAAATCAATGTGAGGTGTTCACAAACACTGCAAAGAAAAGTAGATATGTACAAGTGCATGCACCATCACAGTGAAAATATGTTGTTTATGTTAAAATAGGTACTTTAATCAGGACTCATGTAAATGTTTTTATTTGTGAAAGGATGAGTTTACTCAAAGAGAACATTAGTGTTGATAATTCCAAATAATTCCACGAAAGTACTTCTAAGACAATGTGTAATGTTAACAGTGACAAAATAGGGTAGTAGAGAATATATGTTTGTTTTTGCATTCATACAAGGATACATGTGTGTGGAGTGAGTGTGCAATAAAAATTTCAGTTGAAGGGATGAAGAAATGCCTTAGCGGTTAAAGCACTTGCCTGCAAAGTCAAAGGACCCGGTTCAATTCCCCAGGTCCCACATAAACAAGATGCACAAGGGGCACATACATCTGGAGTTCGTTTGCAGTGGCAGGAGGCCCTGGTGCTCCCATTCTCTCTCTCTCTATCTATCTATCTATCTATCTATCTATCTATCTATCTATCTATCTATCTATCTCTGTATATTGCTCTCTCTGTCTCTCAAATAAATTAATAAAAATAAAATTTCAGTTGAGTTCAGTGTGATATTTGAGAGTAGATGAATTGTGATTTTCCATCATGCATGCTGTCAGACCACAGAAAGCGCAGCCTTCAGACTCAGAGGAAAAAACCTCCCATCAAAACAAAATGTCCTGCTGTCTTTCAGGGAATCTGATGTCCCAGCCAGAAGGTATGCAGAAAGGTCTGAGCTCTGCCTGGCTCCCTGCTGCTGTTTGCTGTCACTTGTGTGCTTGTTATCTTGGTGTTAGCTGACTGTTTGGAGGTCTCTTTCTGCTTGGATGTATGGAAGCAGTTTCTTCTGACACTGATGGAACTCCCCCCCTGGATCTGTAGGCTTAAAATAAGTCCCTTCTTCCCCTGAACTTTGCCTGGTTTGGGTGTTCATCCCAGTATGGTGAAGCTGACTACAACATTACCCAACATCACAAAAGCACAAATAGTTAAAAAGAGTGAATATTCAATATTACCTGTACTACCTGCTTTGTTAAAATAATTTAAAGTGAGGCTTGTCTATGCTGATTGAGTTCAGAGAATTTCCTTTAGAAAGCTAAAGACTACCATCAAAATATCTGTATACCGGGGCTGGAGAGATGCCTTTGAAGCCTAAGGACCCCAGTTCAAAGCTTGATTCCCCAGTAAACCAGATGTACAAGGTGGCACATGCATCTGCATTTCGTTTGCAGTAGCTGGAGGCCCTAGTGCACTCATTTTCTCGCTCTCTCTCTCTCTCTCTCTCTCTCTCTCTCTCTCTCTGTGCCTCTTTCTTTCTCTGTCTGTCCCTCTTAAATAAATAAATAAAAACAAACCTAAAAAAGTATGTATAATGAATTCCTACTTTATATAAAATAATGATAAAGTGGCCACATATTATTATAATTAGCTGTAATACTGATACAAAATTAAAATAAATTTCGAGTCACAGACAGCAGTGCAACTATGTTAAGACTAGCTCTTGTCCTACACTCTTGGAGAGCCTGTCCTTTTCCATATCACATGACTAGTGGTCGTCTTTGAAAAGAGGCTGTCATGGGCTTCTTCTCTTGAACTACTAGGGAACAAACACATGGCAGTGTGTATGTTTCTTTCTCTGATTCATCGCGACATTCGCCATCTCATGGCATCTCCTTTTACTCAGAGTCTTTTCAACAAATTGATTTGCATCTCTTGCTCTGAAAAGAAGCTTCTTCATTCCCTAAGGTTCTACTCAAAGTGATCTCGGAAATTCAAAGCCTGTAATTAGGGAAATTTTCAACTCCTTTTAAAATGTTCTACACACTTTTTTTAAAAATCGTTTTGTTTATTTTTATTTATTTGCAAGCAAAGAGAGATGGAGAGAGAAAAAAAGAAAGAAGAGAAATGAGAAAGGGAGGGAATGGGTGTCCTGGGGCCTGTTGCCACTGCACATGAACTTGAGATGCAAGTGGCACTTTGTGGTGGCTTTATGAATCAAACCAAGGACATCAGGTTGTTTAACCTCATGTGCCTTTGACCGCTGGGCCATTTCCCCAGCATTTTTATACATCTTTTTGCCTTATAGCAGTATTAAAAACCATTTCAAGAGATGGCTCTTGGTGTGTTTCTTGGGTGGGAGAGGGGAGGAGGTGTTAATTGACACACCCTGTTTTCCAGTGGATGTGTCAGACGTTTTTTTTTGCTGCTTCTAACTTGTTAAAACACCTCACACACACACTCACGCACTCACACACACACACCTACACCCACACACACAGACACGCACGCACTCACACACAGGATAGGGCATTGTCGGTCATATTTAATTTAGTGTATCGAATTTACCATCCATCTCTAGTCTGTACACTAAAGCAGTTTTTGTCCTATTGAAATTCTTCGAAAAATTACTGAAAATTACACATTGCTAAATTTATAAGCTCTGATATCTAATCTTAGGAACTTGAGTAGCAAGAGAAAAACACAGGGCATTAGAAAAGCAGAGCTCTGCAGTGCTGTGATAAAGGAGGGTGCAGGTACTTTCACCATTCTCTTCCTACTTCCCCATCAAGGTGCTAGTTGCTCTGCACTGCCCTGCACTTCTCACCATGATACACTCAAACCTCTTAACCCAGAAGCCAAAGTAAATCCTTTAACCTTCTAATTAATTGTGGTCAAGTTATTTTGGACACAGTAATGTAAACTTAATATATAAGTCCAACAATACAATGCCATGTTTTTCTTTATTTTATATGCCTTATCTTTAAACAGTTAGGAAAAGAAAGGAAAATAACATTCATCAATGCCATCTCTTAAACTTGTGTAATAATTTTAAGCACTTTTTATTACTGTTGTATGAATGATACTAATTTCTATCTAGCAACATAATTTCTGCCTCATTTAAAAAAAATATTTTATTTGACAGAGCAACAAAGAGGCAGATACAGAGAAAGAGGAGAGAGAGAGAGAGAATGAGAATAGGCACCCCGGTGGCTCCAGCCACTATAAACAAACCCCAGACGCATGCACCACCTTGTGCACCTGGTTTCCTGTGGATTCTTGGAAACTGAACCTGGATCCACTAGTTTTTCAAACAAGTGCCTTAACTGCTCAGCTGTCCAGCCAGGCCCTTGGATCTGATTTTGCACAAAATGAACCACTTCTTGTTTGCTGATGATTATTTGTGAAACTCTTGAAATTCTAAGTTGGGCAACATATATGGGAATATATAAGTGTAAGTATATGACATTGACATCTGTGTGTTTTCTTTTTCTCATGCCATTAAAGAAAGCTATAGACCAAAATATTAGTAAATCAATCTATTTACAGTTCTAAATAATGTGAAATTACATGAAATGCACAGAACAAGTGAAGTACAACTTAGAGATGTATTTTCTAAAATTTGTGTCATAATGGTATCAGGAGGTATATCTTTCAAGCAAATACCAGTAATATATCTTATCAATTTCCAATGCCCCAGGTCTTTGTTTTTTTCTTTTTCTTTTTGTTTGTTTGCTTTTTAAAAATATTTTTGCAGGCAAGCACTTTTGAATATTATTGTTGGTATCTTAATATATTGACCTTGGTATGTGCCCATATGTAATCAGTTTTTATCTTATTTATTAATCATTTATATTTTAAAATAACTAGTTTAAATTGTTCAAACAATCATATCATATTTGTTTACTATTTATTACAATTTTTTTCTGTGCATTTCTATATGTTTGAATACCTATGTTAGATTGCTCCACAAAATTAATTGCAAAAGTCTTTTTCATTTTTCCTGGTATTTCTTTTATTAAATTTTTTTTCATTTCTGTTTGTATAGTTTTTACTAATGTTACCTAACTTCATTTCCTTCTATTAAATTTCTACATCAACTATATCATATATTGTATTTATCTGTTATGTATTTTCCACTTTATTCTTTTCTTCATAATGTGCAATTTTTATGCCTTAAAAAAATTAAAAAAAAAACATTCCAAGCCATGCAGGGTGGCACACACCTTTAATCCCAGCACTCAGAAGGCATAGGTAGGTGGATTACCATAAATTCCCAGCCACCCTGAGACTACATAGTGAATTCTAGGTCAGCCTGGGCTACAGATCATGAACCTACTTTGAAAAACCAAATAATAATAATAATAATCCAATTTGCCACATTCACCTTTGTCACCAAAATACTTTTCCCAGAGGTGACACGAAGACATTTTACCCCAGAAAGGCCCCTAAAGACAGACCAGAGGACAATCACACAAAAACCTACTTTGGTGAATCAATTATTATACTGGGGTTACATACAGAGTAGGATAACAGGAACATTACAGGAGCAACACATGACTAAAAGGCAACCATGCCATCAGATGTTTCATCCCATCCTGGATGACGGTCTCCCCAAAGCTGCTTCAAAGCAAAGGCAGATGCTTCACCAGAAAGTCCGACATAGGTGGGCTTCACTGAGCACAGGTGAAGACTCAGTGAAGCTGTACCCCTGCAGCACACGGGACAACCACAGCAAGCTCAGATGATTAGAGAGGTTGGCACACACTGTTCCACTTGCAGGCACCTCAATTGGAGACTCTGCCCAAGCAGTTGTTTCTGCTTTCTATAGCCTCAGTGTGGGGTCTTCCAATCCTTTCCCTGACTTGGTGACTTCTTTTTTGTTACAGATCTTTTTTTTATTTATTTATTTATTTATTTATTTGTTTGTTTGTTTGTTTGTTTGTTTATTTTTTTATTGACTTTTATACTTACACACAAAAAAACCCACCTGATATTTCCCTCCCCTGCCCCATTCCACTTTAGAACTCCAATCTCCACCATATCCCCTCCCTCTCTCCATTAGTCTCTCTTTTAATGTGATGGCATCATCTTTTTCTTCTATTTTGAGGGTCTTGCAAAGGTATTGCTAGGCACTGCAAGGTCATGGATATTAAGGCCAATTTCTGTCTGGGCAGTTGCATTGTAAGAGGTCATACCCTTCCTTTGGCTCTTCCATTCTATCCGCCCCCTCTTCTGCAATGGTCCCTGAGCCTTGGAGGGTGTGACAGAGGTGTTTCAGTTCTGGGCACTCCTCCATCCCTTCTTCTCAGCACTATGTTGCCTTTTGGGTCATCCCAGTGGCCATCGCCACCTGAAAAGAGAAGCTTCTCTAACCAGAAGTGAGAGTAACGTTAATATGTGGATATGAACATTAAGTGTAGTGCTTTCAGGGCAGCTTGGTGGGAATAATATATACATTTAGTCAGACAAGAGCAGGCTTATACCCCTAAGGCTCATGACCTCACCTACCATAGACTTTTACTTAGGTTTTTCAGTACCAGGCATGTATCCCCTCCCGTAGAGAGGGCCTTCAGTCCAATTATGGAGCAGTTGGTTACCCCAAGAGTAGGCATGCCACTATTGCACCCGTTCAGTCATTGGGCCTGTCTGGTCAAGCTTGAATATTCAGCATCCACTGTTTTCACTGTTGATGGCTTCTGTCTCCCATACGCTGCGTGCAGTGCAGCTTTTTCCAGCTTTCAGTTGGCTGGTCTACAGGGAGAAGGTTTTCTGCTCCATACCAGCTTGCTTTCTCAGTGACCTTGCCTCTCAGGCAAGAGATGTCTCCAGCAATAGGGTCTTACTATCTGTTTCTCAAGAGAAACCAAGGGCTTTAGCAAAAGCCTTTAATGTTTTGGAGGCTACTGGGACCTCCTTGGCCAACAACTCACTGGAAGGTATCCCATCCCAGGTACTGAAAATTTTATAGTAACAGTCTACAGCTTCTAGATGTGCCTTTATTCAAAAAAGTAATTTTACATATGTCTTATTCATAATATCTTGAGTTTAGATTGACCCTCCCCCTGCCCTTCTTTTATGCATTCTCTTCCCATGGCTTCTTGAGTCTCTGGAACCTGTCATTCCCTCCCAGGAAGAAATATTTCAGTTTCTAATTAACATAATCTTAGGGAGTACTTGAGTGACCTCTAAGTTTCATGTCTCCCAGACTTGATTTCCTGAATCAGAACCTCCTGCCTTTTTTTTTTTTTTTTTTTTTTCAATTCTGGAAAATCTGCTACACAACCTTTGTTTGATAAAATTATTTGTTTATAGCTATAACATCGTCATCAATGATATTCCCTTAGTCATGGAAGAATTGTCCTTATATTTGTCACTTCATGTGTGTGTGTGTGTCTCTGTGTATGTGTGTGTATGTGTGTGTGTGTGTATGTTGGACGGGGAATTAAAAGCCTGCCATAGCTCCCGCACAGCTTACACACTTTTAACAGTGGTTCCAAGGATCTAGGTTTTGAGTTCTGTTCTTCAAGTTTGTGAAATTAGTTCTATATCAATTGAGCTATCACCCCAGCACACAAATTAATTGGCTTCTCTACCTACCTTTAACAACCTGCACTCCTCTGGAGCTCCCATTATACCAAGGGCCACAGAAAAGACAAGATTTGTTATCCAAACATTGAATAATGTTACTTCATGTATTTTCTGTCATTTTAAATTTGTTTTCAACCGGGCGTGGTGGCGCACGCCTTTAATCCCAGCACTCGGGAGGCAGAGGTAGGAGGATTGCCATGAGTTCGAGGCCAACCTGAGACTACATAGTGAATTCCAGGTCAGCCTGGGCTAGAGTGAGACCCTACCTCGAAAAACCAAAAATAAATAAATAAATAAATAAAAATAAAAATAAAAATAAAAAAATAAAATTTGTTTTCATACAGATGTATAGAGTGACAATCACTCTCTAAAGCAAAGTAATATAATAAGTACTATAAGTAAGGTCATTTTACATGTAAATTGAAATGTTTTGATATAATCTTTTAAATGAAATGGTAATTAATTTTCATTTTGTAAATGTATTTTTTACATAACATTTATTTTGGATGATACTGTACTTCCATATAAACTTATTATCTATAATCTATGTTCACTGCTATTTGTTTTTTGCAGAGCAAGAATTTTGATGGAATGTCAATGCCTCCTCCCATTGAAAAAAATTAAAATATCATATATACCCCAATAAATAACAAGACATCATTTTTGATCTGTATGAGCATTTTTTTCTCTTCCTTATACTGATAGAAATATACTAGTCAAACTGGCTAATCACATTTTTGACAAAGCATAATATTTAATGAGGTTTCAGAAGGACCTTAATTGTTTGATACTTTCCTATCTAATTTTCTTGAAATATGTAGTTTCTTAACTTTAGTTTTACCGTGAAGATAGCTGTTCATTTCAAATACCAAAATTGAGCATTTGGTTTTGATTTTGTGAGTCCCAAATTGTCTGAATGCAAGTTATCTAGTGTATTTTAATGTAATAAAAATGCCTAAGTTTTTTGTTCAGATGAATTGAAATAATCTGTCAATATAGAACAATGATCTAAGCATCCATCTGTGATTTTAAAATGATGCTAAACTGGTAACAATACTAAATGAATGTTTGCTTCCCTTTTGTCAATGTATTATGTAAAATCCAGGGAATAAAGCACAATAGTTAGATATGAGAGAGTGTGTGAGAGAGTGCAAGAGAACTGAACCCTAACCACTAGACCACCAGGATGCTCATAGATATGAAATACTGACAGTTCAAGCCAGACCTCAATGGTAAGAATACTCCAGCACAGGACATTATCTACTTGATCATGAAGTGAAATACAACTCTCATGGCTTCTTTAAACAAAACCAAAACCTTGTTTTGGAATCATGTCTGTTCCTGATTACCACCGGCATAATGGTCACCATTGCTCCCCACACCAGTAAAAGATGTGCTTGACATCTCATTATCATGGGTCATATTTTTGGTGCTGAAATTTTGTTTATCATGTATGAGCTGTGATTTAAAATCTTCTCTACAATAATCTTCCTTTTTTTCCTCAAGATTCTACTTTAAAGGAAAAGGGAAAAAATGAGAAAGTAGAAAAAGACTGACTCCTGTGTATGAAGACAGAGTTCTTCCGTACTTGGATTAGGAAAAAGAGCCTGGAGCTGGAGAACAGCAGATGGCACTTCAAGTTTATATCTTCCATGGTTTTATAAAAAGTTAATTTAAAATATGTGGAGGCAAAATGCATAAATTGTAGAATTTCTTTCAGATTTACAGTTGTTATTTTCACATATTATTTTTGAAAATTGTAACAGTCTGTTGCTGCTGGAGAATAATCACTCACATAGGGTGTCAGCAGAGGGGATGGAGTCACAGCTCCATGCTAAGACCCCTAGAAGCTTGAGGAGTGCCCCTAATTTTAGGAATTTAACCCAGGATTTGTGGCTTTGACATTGAAAAGAGTTTCAGAAGTGGCCAGTATGAAGCAGAGTTGAAGTTACTTGAAAATATTTTTTAAATATTTTATTTTTATTTATTTATTTATTTGACAAAGAAAGAGGGGAGAGAGAAAGATAGGGAGAGAGAAAGAGAGAGAATGGGCACACAAGGGCCTCCAACCACTGCAAATAAACTTCAGATGTGCACCCCTTTGTGCATCTGGCTACTGTGGGTCCTGGGGAATGGAAACTGGGTCCTTTGGCTTTGCAGGCAAACACCTTAACCACTAAGCAATCCCTCCAGCCCTTGAAAACATTTTAATATAGACTTTAAGCACAAGGGTAAAAGAAGGAGCTCAGAAAGAAAGTGAGACACCCCGAGCATGGCTGTGGGATCCTGAGTGGAGAGTGACAGATGACTTAGCATAGGGTGAGTATGATCTGCCAGAGCCACACTTCTCTTGAGTTATAGCACACCCAAAAGCTAAGGTGAGGCTCCAGTGCCTCAGAACATTCCAAACTCATGGATCTTTTTTTGTACTATTTTTTTTATCTTTTTCTAAATTTTATGTAATGTATTTGTGACAGAGAGAGAGAGAGAGAGAGAGAGAAGAGAGAGAGAGAGATGAGGAGAGAGAAAACAAACCAGGGTCTCCAGCCACTGCAAACAAACTCCAGATGTATGCGCCACCTTGTGCATCTGGCATAAGTAGATAGTGGTGGGTGAGTACATGGTCCTTACGCTTCACAGAAAGTGGCTTAAGTGGTAAGTTGTCTCTCCAGCCCATCATGTGTCATTTCTATCCAGGCTCAAGAGGAGGAAGTGAGATTGTGGTCATAGTGGTGGTGGGTATTAATTGTGACTGGAATATATTAATTTCAAAAATTATAATTATTTTTTTATTTTTTAATATTATTCTTATTTTTCTTCATTTTTATTTAACTTGGATATTTAGTATCTGAGTATATTGAATGTGGTAATATTTTCAGTGGGTTATCCTTTTATGCCCCTCTCTCCTGCCCTGTCTCTCAGAGGGCCTCCTTCAGTGGGGTTTCTGTGGTCTCCATGGGGTCATCCTATAAGAAATCTGACTTACTTTTTTTTTTAAAAATTTTATTCTTATTTATTTATTTATTTATTTATTTATTTATTTATTTATTTACTTATTTGACAGAGAGAATGGACACGCCAGAGCCTCCAGCCACTGCAAATGAACACCAGATGTGTGTGCCTTCTTGTGCATCTGGCTTATGTGAGTCCTGGGGAATCGAACCTGGGTCCTTTAGCTTTGCAAGCAAACATCTTAACTGCTAAGCCATCCCTCCAGCCCTGATTTACTTTCTTTTAGGATTTTTTTTTTTTTTTTTTTTTTTTTGAGGTAGGGCCTCCCTCTAACTCTGGCTGACCAGGAATTCACTATATAGTTTCAGGGTGGTTTTGAACTCACAGTGATCCTCCTATCTCTACCTCTCAAGTGCTGGGATTAAAGGCGTGCACCACCACAGCTGGCAGTAAATTTTCTCCTTTTGAAGTTATATAGACATGTTTGAACTTACATTGAACAATATTAATTCAAACTACTGAATTCTCATAACCTTAAAATTTAATTTACCATGTGCTCAAGTTGTATAATCATTTATATTTACAAATACAGTATCCCATGCTTTTTAAATAATTTAATTTTTTTTTTTTTTTAATTTTCACTTATACTGTAGTCTAAGACTGATGGAAAAAAATGTTAAAGAATAGGCATAAAGAAACAGGTTTGTTCATCTTCTTGACATTAATGAAAACCTTTATCTCCACACTTCTTCTTTGGATTTACTCTCTTCCTGGGAATACAAATCTATGAAGTGTTTCTTCTAGTTTTAGGTTCCTAAATCTTTATTCAGGAATAGACTTTGAAATTCAATCAACTTTTTGTCATCTACTGAGAATAATTGATGGAGTTGAAAAATGAATGGCTATAATAAATTGAGTATTGTGCTGAATGTGAGTTTTGATGCTTTGTAGATTTTCTACTTCTGTTGATAATGCTGTTTAAAAAATGCCAATTGTGTTTTGTTTTTTTTTGTTTTTGTTTGTTTTGTTTTGTCTTGTATTTTTACTAATATATGATAACATTTGGGGGAATGTCCTATGCTTTGTTATCTTAAAATGATACATAGCATAACAGGTAGAGCCAGTGAATTTTTTAAAAATCATACATTCAAAAACTTTAGATTCCTCTGCAGACAGTTTGTTCATATTTCTTGTATTGGTCAGGTCAATTTAGTAAGGCATGTTTTCTTCATATTATTAAATTTATCTCACATTTGAAGTGAATCACAATAGTTTTACTGTACATGTGTTACATTTATGTGTCATGGACATGTTTGAAGAATTCTGAATGTACTAATTTGTGCTTTCCTTACTTAAGTCATGATTACATGTATCAAGATTGAACATTTTGTGGATATTCTCAAAGATATGTTTTAGCCTTAGAGTTCACATGTGATATTTTCTGATTTATTTTTCTACCATATTAATTTCTGATATTAGTAATAATTTAATTAGTAGAGTAGGTAGTTAATTACTCCAATATAATTATATTCTATCATGTTTAACATATAAGAAAGTAAAAATTCATTAGAAGTTAATTGATATGGAGGAAACATAATATATTTTTCAAAAATACATGAAAATAGAAAATTTAAAAAATACTGAGCTTTACCACTAGTATTCTATGAACTATTTTAATACTTAATTGTTAAAATTAATTTTTAAGTTGTTTTATTTTAGAATTAATATGCTAACTAGTATCAACCTTAAAGTGCAGTTGTAATTTCTACCCATATATTTACATTTATCTCTAATTCCCAATGTGCATAATTTTTATTTGTGTGGGTATGGACAAGAGTTTGTGTATGAACATGTCATGATCATGTTAAAAATCAACTCTGAGTGTTCTGCCCTCTACCTTTTTTGAAACAAGAACTAACACTTTCATTATAGTTAGACTGAAAATAATTGACAGAATCATTGTCCCACAGCCTTCTGATTCTGCTGACTCACCTCGCGTTGTCATAGGCATCATTGGGATCTTACCTCCCTCGCTATAGGTGCTCTGGGATTTTAAGTAGTGAGCCATTTTGCACCTGGCTTTAATTGAATGCGTCAAAATTGAACCCGGGTTGGTGGGCTTTGAAAGCAAGCAATCATACCTACCATGCCATCTCCTCAGCCTCCCTCAAGTGCACATTACCCATCCATCCATTGCATAACCCTTTTCAGTTATTTTTATATAATCTACCTAAATCATTGTATGAAACACCTTTCAATAAGAAGATAATATATTATTCATTAACTGTATTTTAATAAAATTGATATGATATGATCATTAAGGTTGTCTGTTGAATATTTTTAATAATAATAGCCTAACAATTTGTATTAAACAAGACTTTTTTTGTATATTGCTAAAAACTGTGATCCCATGTCATTTTAAAAAATGAGAGGAGGAAAATCGAACTTATTTAAAGAGAAAGAGATTATAGAAAGTGGAATAATAATGAAGTTGAGAATTCAGGCAAAAGATGATAATTTCAAAGATTCTTCTTCTTCTTCTTCTTCTTCTTCTTCTTCTTCTTCTTCTTCTTCTTCTTCTTCTTCTTTTTGGAGAGACACAGAGAGAGACAGAGCGAAAGGGAGAGGAAGACAGATAGAGATGGGAGAGCCAGCAGCCTCTCAGCCTCTGAGAACAAAATCCAGATGTGTGCACCCCCTTGTGGTCAAGTGTGGCATTGTGCCCTTGTGTCACTTTGCATCTGGCTAAACATGGGACGTGGACATTGGAACTGGCGTTCTTAGGAACTGGCATTCTTAGGCTTAGGAGGCAGGCGCCTTAATTGCTAAGCCATCTCTCCAGCCCCAAAGATTATTCTTCATATAATACACAAATAGGAATCAAAGTATGTAAATATCTTGTAGAAAATAAAAATGATAAATAAAAACCTGAAATACAGCTTTAATAATGTCAGTTTAAAAAGGAATCCATGTTGAGACTGGTTAAAAATGCTTCTATTCAATACACACTTTTATGCAAGAAAAAGTTTAATACTTGATATTTTTTAAAACAAGAAAAATATAAATATATCAGGAGAATACATTTTATTTCTCAGGTAATCATAACCTGGGAAGAATCCATTTGTTTGAAACGTTCTTCATGTGGTATACCAAGATATTAGAAGAAGCTAAAGGCAAAAAAAAAAAAAGGAATTATGATAATGGCATTTGAAATACATAAAGAAATTATAGCATTATCAAGAATAAAAATATCATGAGATATACTTTGAATTCTATTACATACTTTTTCACTATTATTTTATAATAGCAAAACATTCTTGAAAGGGAATAATTTGGGGACAAGGCATGATTGAAATGGTTACAGACAATTGTTTGACCGGTTCTGTTGTTAAGTATTGATTCCTTCTATTTTCAGTTACATTTATGCATATTATTTTACTTTAAATCTATTCCTTACCTGTCAATCAGACAACTCACATTATGTATTATAACAATTGCAAGTGATTGTGATAAAAATTAAATGAGTTATGTAAAACATAGAAAATGCAAATCAATCAGATTGTGTATATTTTTCTTACCAAGTTAAAGAAAATAGAATAATTTTAAAGTGAAACAACATATTTAATTTCTGAGTTACATTCCTGAATTATACTGATCTAAGTGCTTAAAGGGAGTATGTTATTGATAATCTATTTTCATATATATATATATATATATATATATATATATATATATATTATATATAATATATATATATGGAGAGAGATTAGAGATTTTAGATAATCTTTTATAAACCATTTGGAAATCAACTCCAAATGGAAGAAGAACCTATTCATAAATAGGATTTGTTCTTTTTCAGCAGAAAGAAAGAAAAATAATATATAATTCTAAGCAAAGGAAAAAATTGTGGGCCAAAATGTGCTTTATATAAAAACAGTGACTTAAAATATGCAAATGAGCTTTCTTCATCAAAGCCAAGATTACTTGAGAAAGCTATAAAATTTTCAATTAGTTATAAATTCTCATTAGACAGAGAACTAAAAGTAATGCCAATATAGAATGGTTTACTGAGACCTATAAATAATAGGCATACATACATTTTCTTTGAATGTTTTGAAACATGAGTGCCTTCAATGCCATACTTAAAACTGTGTGTGAAAAACCTCCTGTAACACACTCCTCCCCCTCTCATATTTCACTGTCACGAATGGTTATCAATTTGTAATCCAATATGATACACATTAAAGAATCCATCACAAGGCTTATAGAATAAACAATAAACTTTAATTACAGTATTTAAAATAGAAATAAAAAATGAAATATGACATTAGTATCCCATTACAGAGCACATGTGGATATGAGAAAATGGAAGGTGAAAGAGGAAGCTATAATTCATCAAACTAGATGTTTATAGCAAGTGTAATCATTCAGGTTTTTTCACAATTGTGTACTGGGTAGCATGGAAACAAAAAAATCTTAATTTACATTAGTTAATAATGTATACACCTATGAGCATGATTATGTTTCCTATACTTTAAAGGTATTTATGAGTAATTAATGAATGAGTCAACTTTGCTAACAAGCAACATTCAATGGTTTTTAGATCAAATAAAATTGAGAATAAAACAATGCCTCTTAAATAAAGAATATTTATGCTTGTGATTGCCACATTGTGCATACTTAACAAAAGACAGATGGTTATAGTAGCCATCTTTTTGGCCATAAGCAATGAATAAATGAATGAAGACCCAACAACCTGAGTCACCAATGTGAAATTAATTTGATAACCACACTCCAGTGTTGCCCACTTTCAGATAACAAATTGACCAGTTATAATCCATCATTAAAAACAAAATTTTGTAATAGTTATTAAGCATCATTAAATGCACATAAATTGAATTTAGATAAAAACACCATCCAGCATTAAACATAAGCATAACATGATAAACATAAACACAAAACAAATTTATAGGATCACATATTAACAGAAAATGAAAAACTGAAGCTAAAAGAAACAAATTAGTAGCTAGGAGACTCAAGCAGACTACATGGAGGGATGCTCTTTGTGCAGGTAGCAGAAAATCTCACTTGATTTTTTTATGTCATCAAACTGACATTTGCATAGCATTATCTCTGATTTGTATACTTTTTTATTATTTTTATAATAATTTTTATATTATTCTAATTTTACATTCATAATGGTGACTCCATTATCCTCCTCCCTGTCCTCCCTCTTCCAAAGGGACCCTCATCAATGGGGAATGTGGGTCATGCATTGTGGGGGTAGTCAAGAGTTATGGGGGATAGCCCCAGTCTCTGAGCATAATGCCCCAACTTGTGGCTCTAACATTCTTTCCACTCCCTTTTCTGTGAATTTCCCTGAGCCACATTGGGATCATTTTAGTTCTACTTCAGTTATGAGGTTTTGGGAACCTCTGTGTCTCTGGATATCTGGCTTAGTAGGAGTTGGATGTTCTCTGTGTTTATCTCCGTCAGCCTTTTTCTGGTGTCATGATCACCAAGAACACTGTACTGTTGCCCTCCCCCGCATTACTCTATGGTTTCAGCTGGGACCCTGGTGAGGTGTGATTGGCTGGTCCTCCCTTCAGGTTTGTTGTCCATCTGAAAAAGATAAGCAAATTCTCCAATGGAGAGAGAAGTTAGTACTAGATAGATGGGATGGCTATAGATATTTTAGAGGGAATTTTATATGCCTAGGCCATCTTCTCTCCCACATTTGGTGGTGTCTTGATCTTGGGGACTGAGCTCATTTTTGTGCATGGTTTTGACTTATTTCTCAGTTCTAGCAATAAGTTCCATTCCAATGAATAGATCTATTAGGATCACAAGGATTCCAATTTAAAGTGAATGATTTACTTTGTTTATTTGAGAGATGGATAGAGAAAGAAAGAATCAGATACATAGAGTGATAATGGGTACTCTGGGGCCTTCAGCAGCTGTGAACAAAATCAAGATGAATGTGCCACCTTGTACATCTGGCTTATGTGAGTCCTAGGGAATTGAACCTGGGTCCTTTGGATTTGCAGGCAATCACCTTAACTGCTAAGTCATTCCTCCTGCCCTGATTTCTGCACAATTTTGAAAGCCTCCTATTAATTACTAAAACATGGTACTCCTAATTTTTAATATAGCTTGCTACCATTTCCCTTAGTATATTTTTTTGTTCCAAAACATGTCCTTGAAATTTTATTGTTCTGTAGCTGTTTCATACCAATTTTCTGGTCAATTGGTATCCTCTTGGTTCTGAGGATTTGGGTTCAGTCTATGCCTCTCACATCTTTGTAATTGGACTGCATCTTCACATGCATGAAATACGTTCAAGATGGTTCAATATTTGTTGCCTGAGTTGGTCTCCTCACACAAGTAAGGGTAGTGTCCATGCACTGTGAAGGCAAATACCGAGTATAAGCACCTTGGTCACAGGGTGCAACAAGGCTAGCTGGTTTTGGTGTACACAAAGATGATCTTCTGTGTCTGTGGGTCTGTCTTGATTGTGGTCTTTTCCCAATGTTACATGTGATGTTGCTCTACTATTTTCTCTAATGAGAAAAAATACCTGGAAACATAATCATCCCAGAATTGTTTATACAAATTTTTTCTCTTCTCAACAGATTTTATTCTAGACATGCATGGTAGAGTTTCAATTAGTCTGCAAGGTACAGGTAATATTTTCGATTTTCCTTGTGAGATGTTTCTCTAATTTCCACGAATTAATCCTGATTTGCAAGTATTTCTGACACTTTAAAATCTTAATTATATCTGTTAAAAATTACATATTTAGTGCTACCAAGTTACTATACTGAGTTCTAATGTCTTTAATTTTGTTTAGCTTTCTTATGAATAAGACCTGATCCACTTTTTAACTCCCAGAAATATTTTTTCTAGTCTGCTATGGCATCTTTCTTCTAAGTGATACTGTTGTGGAATTATTCATTTCTGTACTATGTGTTTTTCAGGTAAGGTAATTATTAAAGTTCAAAATTTATTTACTGTAAAATTCATATGGTGAAACCTCAATCACTAAGTGATGACATTTGGAGACTTTGGAAAATACGTCTAACTCACCTATTCTGAAAACTACATCTTTTGAGAGTGTGACATAATTGTTTTGGCTAATTTAAATGTACTTTCCTCATTAAACGGACTCACCATAAACTCACTACACTTACACAACTTCAAAATCCAGAACTTGTTTTAGAAAGAAAGAGAGAGACAGATTCTGAAGCTGGAAGCAAAAAATAGCCTCTAAAGTTCGTAGAGAACTAATATAAAAATAGGATGAGTTGTTAAGAAGCCGCTGTAGAAAAAAAAAAAAAAAAAAAAAAAACTGTGATGTGCATTGGTGGTTCTTTTGAGATTGCAGCCAAGGCAATCAGGAAATGAAGTTATATCTGTGACTTATTCTGGATGGAGGGCCATCAGGACCTGATAGTGTCATGTGTTTTGTGAGTGAAGACCGAGGGGGTCATGAAAGCAGCCCCTTTGTATAGTGATGGGAAACACAGGGGAAAGAGCATGTTTCAGGAACCACTCCAGAGTTTACCGTGGAGTTATTAAATAAGGAAAGCTTATAATGGAGAGCAAAGAGAGAGCCGGTAAAGGAAGTTAAGTTCCAGAACCTGAACGTTCCTGAAGTGTGTAGGTGTGCTGGCTATTTCGGAAGTCATTAAAATATGATTTTAGGGGTAGGAAGAGGTTCATTGGTTAAAGATGCTTGCTTGCAAAGCCTGCTGTGCTGGGATCCATTCCCCAGTATGCACACAAAGCCAGATGCACACAGTGTCAGATGTGTCTAAGAGTTTGTTTGCAGCAGTATGAGGCCCTGTCACACCATCCCTTCTCTTTCTCCCCCCCTTCTCTCTATCCTTCCCTCTCTCCCTGCCTCCCACAAGCTACCTCTCATTCCCTTCATCTCTCCCTACCACTCCCCTTCCATTCTCTCCTCTGTTTTGCAAGTAAATATATTTAATATTTTTTACATATATGGTTTTAAAGCCAAAAGTTAGTGAATGTCAGTTGTGAAAGGGTGCAAAGAGGGAAGAAATGTGAGATATTGCTGATGAGGAAGAATCTTTCATAACTGACACAGTTAGAGCAGACACTTAGGCAATGCGAGAGAGGGTGAAAGAAATGATTCGGTTGTAAATACACTTGCAGTGCAAGCACGAGGACCCGAAGTTTGCTCCCGACCACTCGTGTACTTGTCCAGCCTGCCTTTACTCCAGTACTCAGAAGGTGGAGACAGATGGATCCCCAGAGCACATTGGCTACCCAAATTATGGAAGTATCAGTGCAGTTTGAGATTCTGACTCAATAAATAAAATCAAGGGCAACTACTGAATGATTCCAACATTGACCTCTGGACTATAACACACACATGTACACAAATGCACACCACACTCATGACTACACATGTGTCCACAGACATGACCACATGTAAACACACACACACAAAGTCACACACACACCACACACAGACATACACCAGAAACAAAAAAAAAAAAGTTGAAATATGGAAGAAGTTTGCCTATAATATCAGAATTTATTCAGGGGTCGTGTAAGACAGATAACTAAAAGTTCTGGCTTTAGAAAGTAAATTCAAAGTTACCTCATGTATAGTTAGTGTGAAAGTAAGTCAGGAATTAGAATGAATTAATATTTAAAATATAAATCTCAGGGATTTTTATCTATGAAAGTGGGTTCATGGGTAATTGGAGCTACAGCAGCAGGGTGTCAGACAAGGAATGGCTAAGCTTCGGCTTATTATGTGATGAGTATAAAGGGAATGTATAGGATAATTTAGCAGAGAGAGAGAGGAATGTATAGAGATTACCTCATCAAAGCACTGGGATTTTATTTTGTAAACATGTCATGTCTGAAAGTTAAGTGTCAGCCAATCATAATGCCAGGCCATGAAACCCCCTGTCTAGAGACTGCTAAGAAGCCAGTGATTTGCATAGCTGTGTGAACTTCTTGGCATAAAATCTACTAAAGACCCTGTTGAAATGCAAATACTTTATTATATTGAATTACATTAAGCATCATAAATAGCATAATGCACATAAATCCGATGAAAACTGTTTGGGTAGAGAAAATAAAATGAATTAATATGAGAGTATGCATATATTAGATAATGCCTATAAAGCGGCTTTATAAAGACATTGCATTTCATTTGCCATTTAGTGTTTGCGTTTTCCTAGTTTGTTATAAAATAATCCATTCCCGCAGAATGAAGTGGAAGCTATGTGCAGCTGACTATTTGCATCTGATTAGAATTGTCAACAGGGTAGAGATAAGTAGATTCATTAAATAAGCAAAACAGGATGAAGTGCTTATTCCTTTCTTTATCCAGGATATTAGTATTTTCAACATTACCAGTTAAAAAAATATTTCCTCATTAAGATTTAAGTCATTTAAATCTGTGAAGCAGTAAAAAACTACAATATATGCCTATTTTATTTTAAAAACTAAAATCCCAAGTTGAGTGACTAATCTGGAAACTTATAAATAAATTGCCAGTTACAAAAGAAATGACTTCTAATGAACTTTTCATCTTCCATCTGTGATTTAACAAATCGCAGAGATGTTTTCAATGAATGATTTTTATATTAATTGACAGCATTATCCTCTGAACAAAGATAATCAGAAATGTCCTAGTAGTTGAATACTTAAGTGCACTGTTGTCCAGACAAAATTCATACCCCTGAGGCATAGTGTAGTGTCGGGGTGTGTGCAAGTGATATGGATTAGGAGAAAGGTATCCTATTTTTAAATTATTATTTTTTATTTATTTGAAAGAGAAAGAGGCAGATAGAGGAGGGGGAGAGAATGAACATGCCAGGGCATCTAGCCACTGCAAACGAACTCCAGACGTAAGTGCCACCTTGTATATCTGGTTTATGTGGGTCCTGAGGAATTCAACTTTGGTCCTATGGCTTTGCAGGCAAGTGCCTTAACGGAAAGCCATCTCTCCAGCCTGAAGGGTAGCCATTTTTAAATGATCGTTTGCTAGAGATGGGCCCAAAGGAAAGGAATGCCACCTTGCCCTGAGCCTAGAACACCAGTGTGATTCAGTCATATCCAAGAGGGCTGCAGGCAGCAGCGGCAAAAGCTTTCTGAGTATTACTCAACTTCGCAGGAGTTCTGTGTGGGGTCCCTTCCTGACTCAGGGACTGTCCTAAGTCCCTCGTGCAGTCAGCACCCTTCTATACACAGTACCTGTCACTGAGGCTCATTCTCAGAGGATGCCTAATTCATATAAGTGCACCTAAGGCCTGAGTACGAGAGAGGCTTTTTCCCCATGTGAGAGAGACTACAGCTCAGACTTTCCATCTCAGGAGGGGAGAAATTCCTGGACGCTTTTTCCTCTCTCCTGCTTCTACTCTGACAAAAAAAAAAAAAAAAAAAAAAAAAAAAAAAAAAAATCTCCACAAGATACTCTTCTCTGAGCCTGTGTTTTTCACTTCTTTGCTAAATGTGGCTAATAACCAGAATTTTGAGAGTCCCCAGTCTGGGGAATTCTATTCCCACCAAGATCTCCAGTAGTGCAATAGGTGCTGGAACACATGCACTGGAGGATGTGTAGGGTGGATGCTGGTGGGGCGGAAAGTGAGTGCAATTCTGTATTGAATGCTATCAGGAAGAGAACTGTGATTGAAAATTTTAATTTCTTATTCAGGAAGAAGGAAAACCAGACCAAGGAATAATTTTTCAATGAATCGAAACTCACTAACTCAGTGAGAAGGGTAATTCATGGTTTGGGGGCTTCAACAATGGTTCCGTGATGATTTGGCTTCCAAAAAGTATTCATTTTTGAATGTAGTAACTTTAATGATGTTTTCTTATATTGACTTGCATTGTGCTAAAAATATGCACAGAAGTATTTCTTAATCCTAGTCCAAAATGTGGGAAATTAGTAGTATTACTAAGTGGAAAACTTGTGATAACACTACATTGTTCCAAAGAATGAGAGATACCATAACCAACTTTTCATTGTAAAACTAGTAATTTTCTTAAATAAAATATACACAAGTCAGGAAGCTCATGTAACTATCCATCTAACTTCTGTTTGTCTGCCTATATATGTATCTTTCATCTAATATAACTATCTGCAGGAGTTAACGGTTTTGTTTGTGTGTTAATGTAAAGAGAAGTTGACCAATAAGCTAGCATTTGAATAAGTCATCTTATAGGTCTATGACAGGGTTCACAGTGTAGTTATCGCTCCCATTTTCTCTGATAATGGGTTTGCACCCCATGCACTGCCAATACATAGAGAAAAGCAATTTGCAAATGAGCAAATGAGGTAAACATCACTTGGCAATATAGCTACATGTGGTAGAGCTAAAATCTATTCAAAAAATCTGAAAAGATATTAGTATGAAAACAAGGAAGTAAATAGTCCATAACATATGCTAAGTTGTTCCAGGATCTGATACTACATCTAAAAGTATTGCAAGCTGGGCGTGGTACACACCTTTCATCTCAGCACTTGGGAGGCTGAGGTAGGAAGATTACTGTTAATTCAAAGCCATCCTAAGGCTACATAGTGAATTCTAGGTCAGCCTGGGCTAGTATGAGACTCTACCTCAAAAAAATAATAGGGCGGTGCTAAAGAAGTAGCTTAGCTATTAAGGCCCTTGCCTGAAAAGCTTAAGGACCCAGGTTTGATTCCCCAGTACCCACATAAGTCAGATGCATAAGGGTTGCATGCATCTGGAGTTTGTTTGCATGGGCCTGAGGCTCTGGCATAACCATTCTCTCTCTCTCTGTATGTGTGTTTCTTTCTCACTCTCTCTCTCATTCTCAAATAAATAAATAAGAAAACATTGGGGGCTAGAGAAATGGGTTGGGCTTAAGTGCTTGCCTGTGAAGCCCAAGGACACTGGTTCAAGGCTTGCTTGCACACTACCCACGTAAGCCAGATGTACAAGGGGACTGCGGTAGTTTGAATATATGGCCCCCAATATATTCAATGTTTTATTAATTTATAGTTTGCATGTGCAGTCACCTTGCTAGAGGCAATGTCACTGGGCGGTTCTTAAGGTGTGGTGGTGGGTTTGAGATTCCATTGTAAAGATATGCAAAGTGTGCCCAGCAGGAGTTCCTGAAGTGTGCTGTGGTTTTTGGCTGTAGCTCTGCTCTGTGTGCTTTGTGCCTGGTTGGCTTTTTTCTCTCTGCTTGGCCTGTGAAGGCAGGCCAGCTCTTCTGCCATTATGGAACTTCCCCTGGATCTATAAGTTTCAATAAATAATATCCCTTCCTCCGTAATTGTGCCTGGTCTGGAAGTTCATCTCAGCGAACTTGAAGCTGTCTGCTACAGGGACGCATGCATCTGGAGTTCATTTGCAATGGCCAGAGGCCCTGCTGCACCCACTCTCTCTCTCTATCCATCTCTTTCTCTCTGTATTCGCTCTCTTAAATAAATGAATAAATAAAACATTAAAAAAGAAAACATTAATAAAAATAAAATTATCCAATAAAAGTACACATGCTCTCTATAAACCTAGTCAGGCAACACTAAAACTGAAAACAGAACCAAGTTCATAAAAGCAGGAAAGGCAAAAAAAACATGGGCTAGTTTGATACTAACTAGTTGGTAGGAAAGAAAACAGAAAGCATTTTCCTTAATCTTTGTAAAATGTGCATCAGAGAAAGAAAATGGTGTCACACTGAGAAGAAAATCAGCTGACATTAGATCTGTCATCCTAAATGACCTTCCAGTTGTACAGTTACAAACACACACTATACTGATAATGAAAACTGCTGAGGAGCTGGACGTGTGTGGCTACAGAAATACACACTGTTGAAGAATTGCCCAGGGGAGAACATTCCTCTCCATGGGTAATCAGCAAAGGAAATGAAGGATAAAGGACGACTTTGTTTGACATAACTGCTTCAAATTTTGTGGGGGCGTTTGAGTTCCCTTGTAATTTTTTTTTTGTGTCTGTTATAGGTATTAAAAGAATTCTGTTCTTTCCCACCTCTTCTGTAAACAAGCTGTACACATTATCTTCTACGAAAATGAGAAAGTACTTTCAACTGTAGATCTTGTAAGTTACATTAGAAGTTCAAAATTTAAATACTTTATTTAACCCCAATGCTTTCCTTATTCTTAAGATTAAAGTAAATGTAAATACCTATTGTTTTATCAAATTGAAAAGGTATAGAGTTAAAACACTTTTCTTATACTGAAAAAGTTATGCGACTAATATATGTATCATTAAATGTATATGTGGATTTGTTTGTTTAAGTATGTATGTGAATATTTATTTGTGGATGTATGTGCATAGATAATTAAGACATAAATCGCTTTTGTAATTGTAACTGCTGATATGTTCTTACCCTTAGTTTGTATCACTTTTCTAGATTATATTGCTTCCTAGCCATGCTGTGTTTGAGTATGAAACCATGAAAAAATTGCAGATGTTGCCTCTGCATCAATCTGAAATCCTGTAGTAGCCTGGCTGTTTCTGTAGTAGGTCGTGGTAAGAAGCAGGGATCCTAACGTTATCTCCCTAATTGTAGCCGTGGCATGTGGTCACTTCATTGAGATATCCACAGCTAGTCCTTACTCATTTTCTTTTGCTACAGTGCTCATTTTAAAGTTTTTTAGTGTCATCAGCAAGCTTTACTTTCTAGAAAGTATGTGGCATGTTTGGATTAACTTACCATAGCTTATTTGTGTAATAAGTGATGCACACTTATCTAACACACAGACTTCTTATTTCTAAATATGTGACTATAGCCCAAACACCAGGAGGGCAGACTGCTCAAATTATAAATGGTTACAACCATTGTGAAGATGATAAGAATGAAACTTCTACAATAACAAACCACATGCCACCATGTACAAACAGTGTCCTATAGGCTTTCTTTATATGGACTATTTTAATATCACTACAAAACTTATGGAGGTATTAGAAACTCAGAGAATATAACTTTACTGGTAATCCTGGGATAAAATCACAAATTAAACCAAGAGCAACTAACTCCAGACACCATGCTCTTTATTGACACATATTAATACATACTATTAATCAATATCCAATACTCTTTCTATTCTCTCATGTATATATTATACATAATGTTATACCACCTAACAATTATTTAAATGTAAATTAGGATATTTTATGCATGATAATTTTAGATAGTTTAAATTTTAATTTAAGTATAAAATTGAAATATAAGTATATAAAATGATATTTGTGTTGTGAGTATATAAATGAGGGCTGGAGAGATGGATTAGCACTGAAGGCACTTGCCTGCCAAGCCTAAAAACCCAGGTTCAATTCCCCAGTACCCACATAAGCCAGATGCACAAAGTGGTGCATCTATCTTGAGTTTGTTTGCAGTGGATAGCGACCCTGTCACACCCATTTTTCTCTTTTTCTCTCTCTCTCTCTGTCTGCATCTTTGTCTCTCAAATAAATTAATTAATCAAATATCTTAATAAAGGAAATAGAAATAAGAAAAAATTTAAATAGAGTTGCATTTCACCAACTAGTAAATTAAAAAGGATTTATTTATCTTTTTTATATCCTCATTGATGAAATAATATCAATTATAAATAGTATAATAATAAAAAAATTGTCACTTATAGATAAAATACATATGATACAAATATACATGTGATTTTCCCATTCAAAAGATTATTTTCCATGGAAGAAAGATCTCATCATTAACATGAACTTATAAACATTCCAAACCAAGTTTATGCCGAACTAATTTAGTAAAATGAATGTATTTCAATCTTATAATTATCAACATGAATTCTAAAACCATATATTTTTTTCTAGTATGTGATAGATTCAACTATCTGTGTATAGATAGTTGTCCTTATAACTAGTATATGACTCATCAGCACACTCCATGATTCTTATAATATATGTCCTCCACTGTTCTTGAGTTACAAAGCTAACATTAGCTCTGTAGTTAAACATCATATATATATATGGAAATACACATTATATATATATATATATATATATATATATATATATATATATATATATATATATATATATATATATATTTCCTTATAGTGATGGCTGTGCTTAAACCCTCTATATCAATGCAGGTGGAAATACCAATAATTACTAACTAGATATCTCATAATTAACATTCCTAAATATAATTGTATCCATTTCATTTTTTACTGTCTAAAAAAGAGCCAGAAATTTAAGCAATGGGGAAGAGAAGAAAACAGGCGAAACTTCAATTACAAGATATTGTGACCCTGTCATTGCTATTAAGGGAAAAAATTGGTATTCAGATAAGCCAACTAAAGTATAAATTTGACAAATGTAGTTATTTGAGTGCTAGGTTATGAAAAAACTGTTTGTAGAAGCCTTTTATACAAAATGCTTTCAAAGAGATGCTTGCTTCTGATGGCAGGGGACTGACCTAATTAAGATCCTAGCTAGATTGAAGGTCTATATATTTTCAGTCTGAATTCTCTAAATTATTTCACATGTTGGCAGTCAGGAAATATCAAGACCGCAGGGGGATTGATCTTGTGACCTCAAGTTCATTAGCTGAGTACATTTAATGACCAGAGTTAGCATGGTTCTAGGAATCTGTGCCCCTTGTCATCAGCACTCAGCTCATGGATAGACACTCACCAGAATGAAGGTGAGAGATGCCTCAGTGATTTTGTCCCTGTGTATATAAAGGGTCATTCATCTCTGCCTTTGTGACTTTATTTTAGATGTGTGTGAAACTTTCCAAATATTCTCTGTTCTTTTTTAGACAAGTTTTATCTCATTATATCATAAATAACAAACGAGTAGCTTTTAATACAATAGAATGTAGACATTGGAGCTGAGTTTTTAATCATGTTTTCAGCATAATTTCATCAAATGATATCATATTAGAGGAATTGTAGTCTTATCTTTGATATCCAAATATCAAGGAAATGGAATTACATTGTCATTGATATTTTTCAGTGATAAATTCAAGGTATTTCATAGACAATCATTATTCAATACAGTCTTCAAGATAAGCTTTATACTACTTTAAACACACATAACTCAGGTAACAAATTGCACATAAGAAACTGACATAAATTAATATAAATTGATTGTTGAGATAGCCCAAAATATTACTAAATTCAAAATTCTCAAGAGTTTGCATTCAAATTTCCAATATAACTTTAACTATAGAATAATTTTGTTTGTCATTTATTCTTATTAATAACTTGTCTTATGAATAATAATAAATTACTATTAATTTATTATTATTAATTTAATAAATTGCTAATTTTAGTCATATGGCTGTCTCAAAGATTTTCACTTCCCAGACAATTTTTTCTTCTATTATATGACATTGTAACACACCATCTTCTTGATAGTCAAGATAAATCTTCCTAGAAAATACAGTAACAACCTTCTGAGGAAATATCATATTTTTAAAATTTTCTAGGTAAAGGAATAATCTTAGTAAACATAGCTGGATGGAATGAGTTCATTAGCTGCATGGAGTTAAGTACAGGGCCCAATTACTTACTATAAGGTAGACTGGGATGATTTCCAACAGAGCCAGAAGAACGAGATACATAAGATGTGTGATGGGCTTAGCTACTGCTAGCAGTCTATGAGGTTCTCCTTTTTAGAACACATACTCAAGAAAGCTTGCAGAAGCAATCATGTATGTTAAAGTTTGTTGAGCTATGGTGCTGGAGAAATTTCTTAGCAGTTAAGGAGTTTGCCTGCAAAGCCTAAGGACCCAGGGTCAATTCCCAGTACCCATGTAGGCCAGGTGCACAAGGTAGTGCATGCATCTGGAGTTCATTTACAGTAGTTGGAGGCCCTGGAATGTCCATTCTCTTCCTCTCTCTCTCTGTCCCCAATTCTCTCTCTCTCTTTTTCTCCCTCCCTTCCTCTCTCTCTTTCTCTCCCTCCCTCTCTCTTTCTCTAAATAAATAAATAAGGTATGTCAAGCTATGGACATAGCACAGCTAACCCTGACAGGAAGAAAGAAGAGGGAGAAGGAAAGATTTTCTTGGGACAGGTGTAGATGAGGCACTATTCATATAGTCATGAGATTCTGATCCATTATCCTCTTCTACTTTAGGAAACTAAGTGTTCTAGTCAGCTTCACAATGCTGGAATGAACTTCAAACCAGTGTAACTTATGGGAAGAATAGGATTTATTGAAGCTTACAGATCAAAGTGACATTCCATAATGGAACAAGAAGCTGGCCCCCTTTCACAGGTCCATGCAGAGAGAAACACCACCACCAATACCATAAGCAGGCACACTCCAGGAACCTCAGGCAGAATTCAAGCACTCTGCATACCCTTAGGCTAGAACTCCAGATCTGCCTTCAAACACACCTTAGGGCAAGACCCTGGGATCTGTTCACCATGACACCTTCCAGCCAGGCAGGAAGATCCAAGAACCTTTAATGAAACTGAATCTATTGGGGGGGGGGAATCATATATTCAAACTACCACAGTGTATATTTTACTGCAATCCTACCTAGCATGTGTACATTTACATTGTTTTAGGTAGCTAAAAAATAATTTACATACCCTGGCTTCTTCGAATCAGTGCATCATCCTGCCTATATCATGTGAAGCTGTGCTCCCCAGGATCTGATCTTACAAGTTCTCAAGGATTTTCGTGTTCATAGAAGCTAACTTTTTCCTTCATGTTTTATGACTCTCAAAACATTAGAAGAACATCAATGCTTCCCTAAATTGTTTCTTGGAGAAAATGCAATATGCAAGATGAATTAAAATAGAAAAGATGGAAGCATAAGGGCATATTGGATTACATCTTAATTTTTCCATCTCCAATGTTTTATATTGAAGGGGATTGATTTGTAGAGTTCATTCTCTAGCCAATTTCACCTTTGTTTCTAGAAAAACTACATTTTGTCCTAGAAAGCTATTGACATTTCATCAGAGGAAATAGATTCAGAATTGCTGCCCAGTAAAATCTTTCTTAGCAATAGTTCTCTATCTTTCACCAAAGACAATGCAATTGACCTTGGGTCGTAGGATAAAAAGCTAGCCATTATGAAGTGGCAGAATGAATGGTTGTCTTCCTCTGCTACGTTTTCACCATCCCAGAGCTGTTTGAGTCGTGCTTTTATAAAGAGGGGGAACAAATCCAATAACCATAAAAGCCCAAATTATAAAATTACTTTATCTTTGTCAATTTAAGTTGGTAAGTTTGTCACAAACAAAAACAGAACATCAAATACATGCAGAGATCATAGACATGAATCAATGGGGCTCAGAAGTGTCTTGCCACCTAAAAACATCACAAGTGAATTTTGCACACCCTCCCTCCCCCAAATTATTTATCTGTGCACTCTGCCTCACTGAGAACTAGGCAGCTCAATCCATTTAAATTTTAATCATTTCACAGTAGTTGTTCAAAATTAAAACACTTAATTTTCTCTTTCAAATTGAATATTGGAAATAAACTTTTTAAGTTAAAAACATTTGACATCAAGTAACTATTTAATTCCTTCAAAGAAAAATAAGCCCATGTATCAAATACAAACACAAATATTTTCACTATTATATAACATAAAATAATAAGGACCATTCAGCTACTTTGAATATTTTTATTTCTATTGTAGTGCTGGAAATTGAACCCATAACCTTGAACATGCAGGTAAACACTAACTCTGAGCAACATCCCTAGATTTATAATAAAAATATATACCACATTATCTTAAAGGTATATTCAAACTAACATAGGGATAAAGGAAAAACAGCAATTAAAAGTAGAATTTGAGTTGGACAGATGGCTTAGAAGTTAAGGTTCTTGCCTACAAAGCCAAAGGACCCAGGTTTGGTTCCACAGGACCCACATAAGCCAAATTCACAAGGTGGCACATATGTCTGGAGTTCATTTGAAGCACCTGGAGGCCCCGGCACTTCCATTCTATATCTGCATCTCTTCCTCTGCTCTCTCTCTTTCTCTCAAATAAAAAAAAAATAATTAATTATTTTTTTAAAGGATTTTTTTTTTTTTTTTTGGTTTTATTGAGGTAGGGTCTCACTCTGGTCCAGGTTTACCTAGAATTCACTATGTAGTCTCAGGGTGACCTCGAACTCTCGGCGATCCTCCTACCTCTGCCTCCCGAATGCTGGGATTAAAGGCGTGCGCCACCACACCCGGCTAATTAAATATTTTCAAAGTAGAATGTGTGGGTATATTTCCCATGTATGCTTTGGGAGCTGCAGAAGTCAGGCGGATGAAAGGGTACCGTCAGTCACTGAAAGCAAAACTGCGTCATGACGGGGCTTTACACTCCACCATTGGTCAATGATACAACCAGGCGTATGGCACTGATTTCTCTTGAATCTTTTCTCCCCAGTACAATGGAAAAGTTTAGCTGCACTTTTTTTTTTTTTTTTTTTTCCGGAAAGAGCCTTCTAGTTGTAATTATATCATTACTCATCTTACTCTTTTCATATGAAATAAATTCCCCTGAAAGTTTATATTTTCATTAATTTTAAAATGTGCATCACATGGATAACTGTGTAATAAATTCTCAGAAATGAGTATTAATGTCTAATACAGTATTTTCATCAATGATTCCTCTGTATGCTTAGCTTATAGCTAGCTGCTAGAGATAGCAAAGTTTTTAAACCAAATCTCAATTTTCTAGTTAAAGAGATAACTCAATATTTTGTAGTAGGGAGGAAAAGGGCTCCTTAAAAACTCCATATCCCAATCTAAGAAAGAATAATTATTGCAGATATGCACACACAATGTAGATTCAGTTAACGTATGAATTTTAAGTTGTGAGATATTGTGGGTTATCCAGGTGGGAACATAATCATCAAATGGGTAATTATACTCAAAGGAAAAGAACAAGCTTGGAGAAGGCCACAAAAAAATGGAAAGCGATGTCAGAGAGATGCGGTTGTTTCCAGAAGATGGAAAAGGGTGATCAACAAGGAATACCAGCAATTCTAGAAACAAATGGAGTGGCCTCAAGAGCCTTAGGAAGAAACCTGAAGGTTTATGACTTATAAAACACATTAATTTTAGATCTGTGAGATCTATTTTAGTCTTTTTACTTTCACAACTTTGGGATAATAAAGTTGTTCTGTTTCAAACAATAATGGTTGCAATCATCTTCATACCCAATCATTAGGAGACTGATGGATTTATTTTAATTACTGCCATTATTTTTCCTCACCTGGAAGCAATAAATAAAGAGATAATGAAATTTCTGAAAAGATTCATGGTGGAATTACTAAGTTTTTTATGACAGAGCTTCTAATTATTTCAAGTTTCTAAATGAATACCAATGGAATTATAAGAAATTTTAGGGAAAATGGAAACATGAATGTAAATTATCACTCCTGCAAAACAACTGTAGAAGGCAAGCAAGCACCACTGTATCACTGTATACGCTCCTTGGATCATATTTATCTACTAATTTACATTTGTAATATTCCACCATTTTCTCTCCTATTAATAATATTGTTTTATGATAGATCCAATAATAATATGAGAGTTGGGGTTTGGCTTTCACTGCATTAATTAGACTTGATTTAGGGGAAATCAAATATCCACATTATAAATTGAAATATTTGAGGCACCTACCTGTAATGTATTATAAATCATTAGTTTACATAGAATTTGAAAGGTGGACATTTTGGGGTTACAAATGAGAAAATTTTAAGTATAATTCTATATATAAAATTATAGAATATGATAAGATAAACCAGGTAGATGGTATAGTTTGTAACAGAATGAATTTCCTGGGTGTGTTAAGATTGACAGTTTGGGAATGTCAGGAAAAAAAAAAAAGAAAGGCTTTGAATGGGTAGCTGTCAAAGGAGGGGGGGGGTGGTATTAAGTGGGTGAGTTGCTTAGTGATAATTGCATAAGTAGCTGTCCCAAATGTTGCTGGGGTAGATGAGAACTGAGTCCTACAAAACTCATCAATGTGGAATTTATCAGTTTTCTTTGAAAGAAATAGTTAAGCCAAAATAAATAAATAAATAAATAAATAAATAAATAAATAAATAAATAAATAAGATACAACTATAAACTGTGGGAGTAAATTCAGGACAGAAGCAGATGGAAAACCCTGTTGCGATTACCTTTATCTTTCTGAGACAAACATCTGATCAAAAGCAGCTCATGAGAGGAAAGGGGAGGTTTGATCATGGTGGAAGAAAATGACTTCCTTCAGCATGAGAGAGAACAAGTACCATCAGGCACAAACAACCAGAACTCAGCTGTCTCTAAACATACATAGTGGGGCTTAGAGGGTAAGGCATCTGCCTGCGAAGCCTAAGGACCCAGGTTTGATTGCCCAAGACCTATGTAAGCCAGATGCACAAGGGGGTTCATGTGTCTGGAGTCCGTTTGTAGTGGCTAGAGGCCCTGGCTTGCCCATTCTCTCTTTCTCTATCTGCCGCTTTCTCTCTCTCTCTCTCAAATAAATAAATAAATAAATAAATAAATAAATAAATAAATAAACAAACAAACACATACATACATACATACATACATACATACATACATAAAATATCTAAGCAAACATAGTAGGGCTGGACTGAGATCCGGCCATAGTGACATATCTCCTCCAGCAGGGTTCTGCTTACTAGAAACTAATAAGATTAAACATTTTGTTTGTTTTTTTATTTAATAGGTACAGACAGAGAGAGAAGGGAGCAGATACATAGAGCGAGAATAGGCTCGCCAGGGCCTCTAGCCACTGCAAACAAACTGCAGATGAATGTGCCACCCTGTGCATCTGGCTTATGGGGGTCCTGGGGAATAGAGCCTCAAACTGGTGTCCTTAGGCTTTAAAGGCAAGTACGTAACCACTAAGCCATCTCTTGAAGCCCATAAGTTTAATCAAAAATACATTAGGCTAGCCCAGTGTGGTGGTGCAGGCCTTTAATCCCAGCACTCAGGAGGCAGAGGTAGGAGGATCACTGTTAGTTCGAGGCCACCCTGAGACTACATAGTGAATTCCAGGTCAGCCTGGACTACAGTGAAAGCATACCTTGAAAAACCAAAACAAATAAATAAATAAATACATAAAAGAAAATACATTAGGCTATGGGGGACATACATTTACACTCAAAATACCTCACACTTACATTAGAAAGAGACATGGTTCATAGAAGTTTAGTTTTTTTTTTCATATTTAGTTATGGATGAAGGACAGTTTATGCTTTAATAATATTAGTTGATTAATGAAGTCAAGGAAGAGTGGGGGTGGTTGGCAATACTACAAAAAAAAAAATATATTACCAGGCATGGTGGTGCACACCTTTAATCCCAGCACTCAGGAGGCAGAAGTAGGACGATTGCCATGATTTTGAGGCCACCCTGAGACTACTTAGTGAATTCTAGGTCATCCTGAGCTACAGTGAGACCCTACCTCAAAAAACCTATATATGTGTGTGTGTGTGTGTGTGTGTGTGTGTGTGTGTGTGTGTGTATGTATATGTATGTATGTTTATATCTAGATATATATATATATATATATATATATATATATATATATATATAATCTAAAGCATGTGATAGTTTGAATGTGATAGCTTGTATGTCCCCATAGACTCAGGCATTGCAGATTAATCTTCCCACCTGAGGCCCTAGCTGGGTGAAAACTGATACAGGGGGGACATATGACTATCTTATTGTGAATTTCTAAGGTATATTTGGGGGCAGATTTGAATTTCAGCCCAATAGTTTGAAGAGAGCAGTTTGAGTTCTGGCAGTTTCTGCTTCCTTACTCTTGGGTGTGTGCTGGCTGCTTGGTGGTTTCCTTCTGCTTGGATCTATGAAAGGGAGCCAGCTTCTTCCACAGTCAATGGAACTGCCCGTTGGATCTATAAGCTTGAAATAAATCCCTCCTCCCATAAACTATCTGGTTGGATATTGATTTCAGTAACATGGAGCAAAATACAACAAAGTGATTTTTATCCAAGAATTATAGAAAGTGGGCAGCAGTAAGCATCACAGGAGAACATTTGGAAATAGGTATAAGAGAAAGGGGTATGAACACAGTTTATTTCTTTGTTTTCAAATTGGCTATGCAAAAAAGTGTGTGGAGAGTAAGAGTGAGGAAGTTTTGGGGGAGGAGAGAAGGGGATATATGAAAGAACACTGAAGAAATGAGGAGATGGAAAACCCTAAAGGGATTATGTCACCACACATTATCAATGATCGTGAACCAGGAGCGCCGTTCTTTCAAGGCGTATCATTCACCACGGCTAGCTGGTGGACAGTTGGATTTGCTCTGAAACAGATTTTTCTTAGCAAATTACAGGCCAAATTGGAGTTGAAGATCTATTCTAAACTGTTTCAGTTTTGGCAGAACATATCTAGAAAGGAACATTAATTTTTATGAAAATGTTTAAGAAAGGTGAGGGAGCAATAACAGCCTTCAAACTGGTCTCTTTGATGCTATTTTTTGCTCTCCTACTGTCTATATCCACCACAAAAGCTAAAATTATTATTTCAAAATTTATATCAGGTCATCTTTTTCTTTGTTCAAATGTCTACCTATAAACCTTGATATATTCTTGCTACCAAAGCTTCTTCCCTTTTATTCTATTTCAGTCATGGCCTTGGGCATGTATTAAATACTCTGTACATGACTCTTCCTTTGAAAGTGTGTCTGAGTCATTCCTATCAGAAGGAACAACAATCTGACAGCTATATTTTTCCTAACTAAGCAATTTCTTCCAGCATCTGCATAAATATTATATTTTAGTAATGTCTTCCAAATTACCCTACTTCACTCTATAATTTCTTCCTTTCCTAGAAACAAAACAATTTAGAATATTTCTATGGCCATATTTTCACATGGTAAAAACAATGTACATGTTTATTACTGATGATTTCCAGTGCCTCTTGTTTCTGGAATGTCAATGTCAGAAATCCAAGGCCTTCCTCCGCTTATTTATTAGCTAATGTATCTCAAGTAGTAGATAATTTCCTAGCATTAAAAAAAAAAAATCAGCATTCATGAATTTTGTTTTCTTGTTTTACCTCTCTTATGTAGTAGTTTTTACCTCCTCATGTTAGTTATCTATTCTGTTATCTCCTCAAGAGTTTATGCTCAAGGTAATATCCAATGATTTAGAAATCCATCATTCTGAAATGACCATTTCTCTCTGCAGTTCTCTTCACCTAAAGCTCTTATATTGTAAAACCATATTGTGTGGTTTGAATGTGAATGTCTGTCTCTATAGCCTCAGGGATTAAGGTTCTACTTCCTATTTATGTCTTCAGTAGCCTGCCGGAGGAGGTGGCAATGGGGGCAGATCTTATATTCTAGCCAAAAGGTATGTTCAGAGCCAGTGTGTGACCATCTTCCCTATTTGGTAGTGTCTCTATGAGTAGATCTATGGAAGTAAGTCAGCTTTTCCTTCCATTGACGGTGTTTCCACTGGATTCTGTAAGACCAAAATACACCCTTTCCCCCAACCAGCTGCTTTTGGTCAGATACTTTCAACCAGCAATGAGAAGGTAACTACAAAGGAAAAATTAACAGGTGCTGATTGGAGAATCCACCTCTCTTTTTCAGAAGGGAGCTGGACCTGAGGAGATAAATGATGCAGTGCACTCCACCTCAACCCCAGCTGAAACCTCAGAGGAATTGGGGAAATGAGCAAGAGTGCTGCTTTCTCAGTGACTCTGATATCAGCACCAGGGTGAAGGAGACAGACACTGAGGACACTCAACACCTACCAAACCAGAGATCCAGAGGATCCTAAGTGCCCATCACTGAAGTAGACTAAAAATGCTCCCAGCATGGCTCAGGGAATTTTGCAGAAGAGAGGGCAAAAAGATCATTAGCACCCCAAGTTGGCACATTTTGCACAGAGACAATGTCTCTCATGCCCCCCTCCATATTGCATAACCCACAATTACCATGGGGTTGACCTGCATCCTCAGTGAGGAAGGTGTCTTCAGAAAAGGGGCAGGGAGGAGGGAAAAGATGGTACCAACATGTGTTGTTTGCATTCTAAATATGTACATATCTAATAAAAATATGTAATTATGAAAAACCTTTTAAAAATAAAAAAAGTTTATCTTGGGGGAGAAAAAGTTTATTTTGGCTTACAGAATGGAGGGAAGCTCCATGATGGCAGGGAAAATGGAGGCATGAGCAGAAGGTGGACATCACCCCTGCCCAATACAAGGTGGACAACAGCAACAGGAGAGTGTGCCAACCAAACACAGGCAAGGGGAAACTGGCTGTATTACCCATACACCTGCCGCCAATGATACATTGCCTCCAGGAGGTGTTAATTCTCTAATCTCCATCAGCTGGGATCCTAGCATTCAGAACACCTAAGTTTATGGGGGACACCTGAATCAAACTACCACAGAGGGGGAAGAAAACAATCTGTTATATTTATGTGAAATTAATAAAAAAAATTCTATGTTAATGACCAAAACTCTGTTTGAAAGATTGACCCCTTTGGCTCCTATTGTTTCTGTCCAGTTGATCTTCTGTAGATGAAGAAATGAAAATGGAATTTTAATTGTTTCAATCTTAGTTCATCCTGACGGAGTTCCTAATAATGCCGGTAGAGCAGAGAGAGCTAGTGAAACTGTGAGCATGGTTTACTGGTTACCTTAGGGGAAAAAAAAGTGGCCCTTGGAGAAAATTAGGAAGTAAAAGAGTGCCTGGAATACTTGTTAGCGAGGAGAAAATTCCCAACCTGTTAAAACAAACAGTATATAATCCATAGATTAGACACGCTTTGCCTGGCTGGAAATTAACATGAAACAGAAGATGCGAAAGAAATCCACTGAAAGGGAATGATGGAGACACGTTACCAGTTACACGCAAAAGGACAATGTGTGGGGATTTTAGAAACACTAAGGGGAGTCAAAGTGGACAGCTGGTGAAATATGCAGGCAAATCAAAGGTGAAGAAGATGAAAAAACAGTTCTTACTGAGACTACTGAAAGTAAATCCGGGGCTGGAGACATGGCTTAGTGGTTAAGGCACTTGCCTGTGAAGCCTTAGGACCCAGGTTCTACTGTCCAGATCCCACATTAGCCAGACACACAAAGGTGAGGCAAGCAAAAGGTTGCACATGTCCACTAGGTGATACAAGTGTCTAGAGTTCGACTGCATTTGCTGAGGCCCTGGTGTGCTAATCCTTTTTCTCTCTCTCAAAAATAAAAATAAAAGACTGGCGTGGTGACACACACCTTTAATCCCAGCACTTGGGAGGCAGAGGTAGGAGGATCACCATGAGTTCAAGACCACTCTGAGACTACATAGGTAATTCCAGGTCAGCTTGGACCAGAGTCAACCCCTACCTCAAAAAACCAAAAAAATAAAATGGAACAAAAATAAAAAAGAAAGTAAATCTGGAGTAGTTTTAGACACCACCTGGGTCACACCATAGAAGTACCGCAGTCTTCTTTTTTCCTGTTTTGAAGGGTCCATTCTATTCACTGACTTCCACCCCAACATAAAGTAGCATGTGCTTTTTCCTTCTTTTGTTTTCAGCACAATTTAATACCAATAGAACAATCATCTCATACACTAAGGGCAGCGGCTCAGTTTCAGTCTTGCCCAATCCTTACCTGTAGAAGAACCACAATTGTAGTGCTGCCTTCTTGGCCCTCACCTGTCCTATGATGTCGTGTCCTTCACTGACTTGTGATGTTAGAAATTCCGTGAATAGGTTCTAGAGCTAGAACCCATACTGTAGCTTTAAGAACCCCAGTCACCTGGGGTCCATGGCTAGGTAGGCAAGACCAGCCCACTGTTGCCAGGAAAACACAAGGACAATTGGGCCGTGGCCTTGAGTTCTCTCAAGCCCATTTGTAGTTCTTTCCATGTGGACTGAGTGACACTCTCTAGAAAAGGGATCACTTTGTTTTGTTTCTCAGATTTTCAGAGCCCGCATGCATCCTTAGCATCGTGCTGCGACATCTAATAAAACGACTTCCGAAAGGCTGTCTTGCCTCAGCTCTCAGGTTCTGGTTCTTTCTCTCATCACGGTATCATGGGGGAAATCAAGTAAATTCATTGCGCACAGTGGTATTGCCATGAATTCACAGACAAGCCTGGAGCTCTTAGGACGCCCTTTTGCTTCCTTCTGAACGTTTCGTCTTTGAAGTCCCAGATGTGACAGAGACAACAATGTGGGCACACAGTCCCCTAAATCCTGTGTTGTTCTGTCTCCCTGACCAAAGGCTGGGACACGAGGCTCTCAGCTGTCCACGTTTCAAAGCGATAGCCTTCTCCATGCAGCACAATTGTGTCCTAGCTTGTTTGCTTGCATTAGTGATAACATACTTTATGTGAAATAAAACTTACACCCCTCCAGCAAACAGTATTCCAGTGCCACCCCTTGATATTTTTTTAAATAAACTACAAACTCTACTATGGTCCAATTATAACAGGTCTCTCAGCGCACTTATTACTTTGCTGAGACTCATGGGCTATGACCAATCCTCTATGCGCATGAGAACTTCTTCCTCTCCACCGTGCCTTTACACTGGATGTCTTTCTCAGCCTCCAATACTCCCTTTCCCCAGTCTTGACTTGAATATACCTTGTTCTCTAGTCATTTAATAAATGACATATCTTCCCCACACTATCCAAGTGGCCTTGGCCTCTTACACCTTTATGGTTCTTCACATCCTCAGACTTGCAGAGTCTTCTTTAAAATATCATAGTACAGCAAACCAAACACCCTTGTTTTTCCTTAAGTGGAGTGGGCCTGTGAGATACTCATCTAACAGAATCATATTTCCATGAAAAATGAATCAAACTTCTGTTGCTTGCCCAGGGACAATTTTTACCACAAGTCCTAACACATACTGGCAGGTATTTCACATTTGCTAATGATACAATTGTAGTCTATGTTAAAATATCAATATGTTGTCTTGCATTGCAAAAACACAATATGTAAGTAATAAAATCGATTTTGATTGAAATAAATAAATTTTATTTACCTGAGGGTATGTGCATTTATTCCATTTAGTTTTTGAATTGTTTGATCACAACCATATGACTGAATAAAAATGACAAAAAGGGAACAAGTAAAATGACACTTATACAACATAAATGTAATCTTCATTTAATCAGCATTATGACACTGACATATACGTATATCCATGTGATGTCACACACTTCAGTGGCCTCACTGGAATGAAAATAGTGCTTGAAGCAGAATAGCAGACTGTTTTACATCTGCGATTTTTCAAATTTTTACCAATATCCATGTGGCTTGAGCTGTTGGACATCTGGTATGTTTCCCTTTTGTATCTTGGCATATATTCGTTGCTATATTGGGGGGAAAAAATAAATGTTTGCAACATATGACTGAAATACTTGTGAGAAATTCAGCCTTGAATATTTTAACCCTTTTAGTATTACTAATTCTTTATTCTTTGTTAAATTGATGAAGAAAAGGGGGTTTTCATACTTTCTTCCCTTATTTAATGCTCTCCTGTGCACCATGATTGCAGAAGCAAACCAAGGTTGAATTGTTCTCATTTCTTCGTCTTTTTATCCCAGGACTATGTGCACCCCAATCCCCTGCTCAGCCTGCTATTACTTTCATGGGATTACTCAAGGGGCAAATTGCACTGACCAACCTTTTCTCATTTTATGTATTTACTATACTTATTTAGCTATCAAACTTCTATCTATCTATCTATCTATCTATCTATCTATCTGCCACCTTTCTATTTCTCATCTATCAATTTTTCTATCTAAACATAAGTAAATTTACATTTAAAAATGTTACCCCAATCCTATTTGGTACTTCCTTGTTTTAAAACCTGCAAAAACTCCTTAAAGCTGCAATTGTTGCCTTCCTGGAGACATGTAATTCTATTGTAGCATTCTATTCTATTCTATTCTATTCTATTCTATTCTATTCTATTCTATTCTATTCTATTCTATTCTATTCTATTCTGTTTCCTAGATGGACTCAAATGTTTGACTCCTGATCCTTCTCAATCACTTTGCTTTTCTTTTAATATATTAAGTTATTGATTTATTTGAGAGAGAGAGAGAAAAAAATCGAGAGAGAGAATAAATATGGTTCTACCAGGGCCTCCAGCCATTGCAAGTGAACTCAAGACACATGCACCATATTGTGCATCTGACTTATGTGGGTTCTGGGGAATTGAAACTGGGTCCTTAGATTTCTCAAGCATGCACCTTAACTGGAAAGGTCTATTGTCATAAGCTCTCTGGTTCTTCCTAAAGTACAGGGTATTTCAGCATTCTGTGATGAAATCAGACCTGCCATATATTTCTTATTCTCTGTATCAAAATTGCTCAATGCACACCTCTCTCCCTCTCCTACAAATAGAACCACCTAGACTGCTTGGGAAACATCTAAACTCCTGTTCAAAACACACCAGAATGCAAGGCAATTCCTTTGTTTGCAATTCTTGGGATTCGTGTTCACATATCTAAATGGAAATATTTATGATAAGTCTATCAACATGTGTATCTAAGTATACAGTTCTATTATTATTTCCATGCTGGACAATCTCCTTTTGCTTGGTGTCACGGGATGTGAGAAAGGACTCAGTAACTTGAGAAGAAATGTCCAGGAGCTCCACTCTGACAACATGAAACTGAACATGTGTCATGCATGCATGCTACAGAGGTAGCTGTCACTGTGTCCCTAAAACAAATGCAACTTACATGGGGTTTTCATATAAAAATATTCCTGAATGTCCCTTTATGGCTCTTACCCTATGCCACATTCCTTTGTTACCATCTTCCTTCTTCCATAATGAAAAGTAGTCTTTCCCATAAAACCATCACTATCAATATATCCATTGGAGCAATTCTGAGACACTTTGGATGGTCATCAAATCTACCCATATTCACAGTTCCAATACATGCATTACCATAGATTTCTGCCTTACTCAAATTTCACTGTGTATTGTTTCACTTATATCAGTCCTTGCTTGTTCTGTGTGGCTGTGCAGGTAACCAAGACATCAAAAGTAACATGGGGCTGCATCTGAATAATAGTGTTCTGTGCAATAACTTAAAAAAATACATTTTGAAAATTTCCTATGGTATTACTATGCATTACTAAACTTATTTTTAAAATTCCATTTATATACCTTTATAAAGTAATTACTAATCAATTTTGACAACTGATACTGTGTTTAGACTTGGTTTGGTGCTGTCACATAGATACTTAGACAAATACAAGTTATATGGTTTTCATAAGAAATGTTATATGAACAGATTTTTATATAAAGCAACTTAGTTACCATAATGGGTGAAAGTCAATTTATTCAATTTAAAGTCTTAGGAGAACACTTTCTGGGTCTCCAATCCTTTGGCTTAGCCTATAGATTTTGATCTTAACAGATGCTATAATCATGTAAACCAATAGTCTGATTTCTATTATCTGTCTATCTACTCATCTATTTGTTTCTCTAAGGAATTCCTATCATGTACCAATAATGTAACATTTAACATATACATATTTTGCATTTATACTCATCAAATAGAAATTGCAATAAAACATTTACAAATGAGGGAAATAGAAAAGGACAGAAATTTTAATTTATAATTAATTTAATTTATAATTAATCATAACTATATTAATATTTTATTTATTTATTTGATACAGAGAGAGAGAGAGAAAGAGGCAGATAGAGAGAGAGAGAATAGGTATGGCAGGGCCTCTAGTCACTTTAGACAAACTCCAGATGCATGTGCCACTTTGTGTGTCTGGCTTACATGGGTACTGTGGAATCACATGTGGGTTCTTAGGCCTCGCAGGAAAGCACCTTGACCACTAAGCCACCTCTCAGCTCTAATTCTAAAAAAAGACGATCAGTGGGCATATTTTTGAAAGCATTTACTTAGCACTTATAATAGTAAGCTATTGCAGTGAGATTTAATTTATAAGGCCTCTAATTAAGTCATTGAAATTCTGAAAAAATATGATGACATTAGTACAAACTTAAAATTATTCTCCTAACATATGCTGGGATAACAAAATGTGTGAGCATGGAGAAAATTACCAGTTATTTGAACAAACAGGAGCCAGCTAACATAATAATGGAAAATGGAAACAAATTACTAAGTTTATTTCTTTATAGACCTAGTTCTTTAAGTAATACTTATTTAAATTTAGGAAAAAAAATCCAAGAAAAGATAAGATCTTCATTGTTTAAACTTTTCATCGGATTTATTTTGACAATGCAGTTCCATTCTCCAAGGACAAGTTACCTTACATACAGAATTATGTAGCTGTGTGGATTTTCTATGGTTTGCATTTGTGAAAGTGAGTGAAATGCCCTTAAACATAAAAGAGTCTTTTATGAATGTCTGAATTTGGTTGTACCCATCGTCTCCTTGAATATTGGAAATGTTGGTATGTGAATATTTCTCTCTTTTTTTGCACAGAGATTCTATTTGATATCACTAATATAAAATAAATGCAGATTCATAGCAAGGAAATTCTATTTAAAGCAGTGATGTTCAGAGATGATTAAACTCAAGTAATATAAGCGGGAAATCACTTTATGGGGTGAAAAGACAGCATCTCCATCCACAGTGAGGTAACTCTCTCCATAAAGGCATCTAAAGAAAATGGTCCAGAGAAGGCGGTGCCAGACATGTCAGTTATGTAGAGTACTAGACAAGCTAAATTAAAAGAAAAATACATGGGAAAACTACATGCTTAACTAAATTAATTGAGGTGGGAAGACCCACCTTACCTCTGGTTGGCACCATTGCACAGGCTCGGATCCTGGACTGTTGTAAAATGAGGGTTCATTGCTCTCTACTCCCTTGCTTTGGACTGAATGTGACCGACAGGCTTCCTCCAGATCCTGGAGCCACACCTTTCCTGCTATGATGCACTGTGACCTGAAACTGTAAGGCTGAGTAAACCTTTCCCCTCTTACACTGACATCTCATATCCCAGCAACAAGAAGGTACATTATACACATATATTCAAATGAGATTCTGCCATTTCATTAGTTTCAACAGTTTAATATTTGCTAGAATATAGAAATAAGCAAATAACTAAACTTTTAAAAATAAAATTTCTGCTTGTACATCCATAAGCTATAATTGTTCAGAATATAAAATTTGATTTAACATGCTGAAATAATCATATTTTCTACACAGCTATAAGATACTGAAAGTCATGTTTTTATTAATAATAACAATTACAAAGATCAGATTGGATATAGCTTTTATATTTGTAAGTTTCATAGGTCCACATCTTCTATGATTTAGAAAAAAAATCAAATATATAAAGATGTGAAAGTAATGAAGAATAAGTTTCATCATAAAGAAGTTTATATATGACGGATGAATTATAACTATTTCAGAAATATCAAAAGGAAGCAAATTCCTCATGTATCTCAGGACATTTTTAACCAACTATTTTCCCAAGCTGTGGGATGAGGATGTTTTCTAGTACTGGAGAGAAGGATGTGGTTAAATTTATGTATTCCTGCAACATCAGACGTCTGAGAAGAATAGAATCGTCCCTCTGCCTCCCAAATGCTTAATGAGCTGGCGTTGGAAACTCCAAAGTAGGTGCATGCAAGGACAGGGTTCTGGGAAATTGCTTCCTGCATTTCCTTTACGTTCAAGACATTTAGAAGAGTCTGAGAGAACAGTAAGAATGTCAAGAGACAACACAAGTTAGAAGCTTATGCGTTTGTCAACTAGGCACACAGACAAAGATTTTCCACATTCAAGCTTCAACACAGGGGCTGGAGAGATGGCTTAGCAGTTAAGGCACTTGCCTGCAAAAAAAGTCAAAGGACCTTAGTTCAATTCCCCAGGACCCATGTAACCCAGATGCACAAATGGGTAACTGCATCTGGAGTTCGTTTGGAGTGGCTGGAGGCCCTAGTGCACCCATTCTCTCTTTCTCTCTATCTGCCTCTTCCTATCTCTCTTTCAAATAAATACATAACATTTTATTTTAAAAAAAAGCTTCAACATAATATGATAAAATTTTGCTGCATGCCATGAGCAGCGTGGCTTTGACCTGCTAGGGTCAAAGATTAGAATGAAAGAAAGGCAGGCACAATGACACAGTGATACAATGAAAGCTCAGATCGGGTGGTCTGCAGGCTCTCATGGAGGTGCTATAGCACTGCCTAACCAGTGTTGGTTTACTTTATACACAATCAGAACAACTTTGACAACTTTCTTTTATCAAATATAGAAAAAGCAAGGGAATAGGAGACAGGGTCAGACAATGAAGGAATGAGAGCAGCTGCACATACTGTCTTGTGCACAAGGTCGGGTCCATACAAACAGCTCAAAAGGAGGAATTAAGGAGGGATTGTGGCCCATTCTGTTCTCTGTGGTAGACATGGCTGTGCCTATGGCAATGGCTTCTACTGGTGTAGCTCTCTACGGCTATTGCTACCTAATATATTTTAAATATAACTCATACAACTAAAGACTCAACCATGACCTCCCAGTATGTACCATTTCCTACTAAATGGGATGTTTAATCTTTTTGTTGTTTTTGTTTATTTTTCAAGGTAAGGTCTTGCTATAGCCCAGGCTGACTATGTAGTCTCAGGGTGTCCTTGAACTCACGGCTATTCTCCTACCTCTGCCTCCCGAGTGCTTAAAGGTTTTAAAGGTGTGTGCCACCATGCCTGGCTGTTGTTTAATCTTTTTATTAGTCACTGATGTCTCAAATCCAGCCATTTGATCACAAAATCATACTTAATAAGAATAGATTTTAGGGGCTGGAGAGATGGCTTAGTGGTTAAGGCGCCTGCCTGCTAAGCCTAAGAACACGGTTCTAATCTCCAGGTACCACGTTTAGCCAGATGCAGTGACGCAAGGGCGCAATGTCACACTTGACCACAAGGGGTCGCACGCATCTGGATATCACTCACAGCAGCTGAGAGACTGCTGGTGCGCCCATTCTCTATCTGTCTCCCTCTCCCTCTCCTCTCTCTCTCTCTCTCTCTCTCTCTCTGTGCCTCTCTCTAAAAATAAAAAATTAAAAAAATTTAAAAAAAAAGATTAGATTTTTAGAACCATAAATATAATTATCCTAGATGATAGTATAATAGGACTGAGTGGGAAATAAAGCATGCCCAACTACTTAAGTTTTCTAATATCCATTTCCTTTTACTTTCATAATAGCTCCAATGGTCAAGATTCATATTTGTAACTTTGCTCTTTGGCTACTTACTATATGTCCTTTTTACTTCCATCCCCAATTTGCATGGCAGGTAAGGAGTTGCAAATCAGACGTGGGTTGCTAGTGTCTGCAGTATCTCTCATTCTGCTATGGATCAGTAACATTCTCTACCAGATAGGAAAGTGCTGAAAGTATTTCTAGCAGCCAGTATTTCTTCCACTGGAAATTGCTCCATATTTTTCATAAGACTTGAGTAGCTGGCCCCAGTTCTTATCCTGTATTCCTCTTTTGGATGGTATTGATAATATTTTAACTTGCATGATCACACAACGGCCCTTTATACTTTCCATAACCATTCTTTCTAAAACCATTGCCTTCTCCACATTGTACTCTCTCAATGACATTCCACTTGTAGTGGGGTAAAAAGGTAACTGTCTCCAATTATACACACATCCCCATCTGCAGAATCTATGAGAGTGTATAAATGTGGTAAACTTTGGAATATCTGGAATTCTTCATTGATTCACCTTGGACAATCCCTAAATTCAATGGCAATGAGTCTCAGAGACAAACACAGAGATGACACCCAGGGAGGCTCAGACTTAACAGAGATCCTCACATCATTCATGCCCACGGTATCTCCCTAACTTCAAATTCATTCTCCTTATCTGTTTGTCCTTAGCCATAGCCATGATCCAGACAATAATTTTGAGCTAAATAAGATTATTAATAACTTAACTATTGTATTGTAATATGATATTATTATTATGCAGATTAACTTTATGACATTTGAGTAGGAAATAAGCCAGATAGATGAACTGCTTTAAAATGTCCCTGTTGTATCATATACTTGTTTGATCTTCCTAAAAGTGAAATGAGATCAAAATTCTTATGGAAAAAAATCTTAATACATAATTTCCAACTACATGATAGTGAAAGGCATACTACATTTATGTTAGATCAATCACTTTTCTCATAAATTCAGCTTGACAAGATGAAACATGAATGCAAACATGATTTACGGAACAAGTGGATAAAAGTCCAAATTGAAGTAATTCTCAATTTATTGCCCTGAGCTAGTTCTTTTCTGGTTTGAAGTCCAGGTCTTTGGGGCCTCCAGCATAGGTGGAACACCTGTTGGTGCAACTTGTTCTCTAGCTGGGAAAAATGGGAGCAGTTAGATCTTAAGCAGTGTCCACAGCCTGTTTACATCACAGGTGTTGCCAATATTTAAGGAGAAATAGCAGCAGTGAATGCTAACTTCCAAGAAAACCACATATGTTTTGATATTCTAGGTTTTTAAGAATTTCTTAGATGTATGAATTTAACTAACATTTAAGTCAATCAATAATATTTCCCTGAGAAGAAAACTAGAATTTTTCTAAAGTAATCAAGAAATCCTAATGGTATTAATTTTAAAATAATTTATACTTTGAAGTATTCATTAAAAGGATCAAACAGTTTTAAAAAGTAAAAATACCAATAGTGGAATTCAATTGTAGTTACATAAAGTAAATTATTTAGAACTTTAATCTGATTTAGACAAATGAATTTAATTATTTTGTCCTGTTAGAGTAAAATATGTTCTCCAATATCATGTAGAATCAGATCAATGTTTACTCTGAATTCTTTATGCAGTCATTTTGTTGTAAATATAATAGTTATAAAAAATATTAAAGTATACAAAGTATGCATAAAGAATTCAAACTTAGGGGCTGGGAAGATTGCATAGCAGTTAAAGGTACTTGCTTACAAAGCTTCCCAGCCTGGGTTTGATTCCCCAGTATCCACATAAAGCAATATGCACCAAGAGCTGCATGTGTCTGGAGGTTGTTTACAGTGGCAACTGGTCCATGCATACCCATTCATTCTCTCTTCCTCTCTCTAAGTAGATAGGAACATTTTTAAATTTTTAAATTTAAAGTAGACTTATAGTTATTTACATTTCAAAAAAATGCATTCCAATTTTTATATCTCTTAACTAAATTATATTAAATTATATTACCAAAAATACAGAGACATATCCATGGACGTCAAGATAACATAATATCCAAGTTTGTACACATTCTGACTCTACCTATGAGAGAAAGTAGATAAAATTATAACATACCTTTCATCAATACAAATCATATTGTCCCAGAAATCCTTCACAGAAGCTACTGATAAAAATGTCTCATCCATTGTCTGGAGAGATGGCTCAGTGATTCAATTCCCTGGCTTGCAAAGGACGGTGGCACAAAGGTTCAATCTCCCAGTGCCTCATGTAAAAGCAGGGCCAAAGCAATCATTCCATTCATTTTCAGGAGCAAAGACCCAGGTGCACATTTGTGCATGTGCACAAACACACACACACGGACACATACACACACACTGACAAAAATAAATGTTTTGCTCATGGTAACAAATGCATACATTCTCAAAACAGTACTATTTGAATATTGAACATGGGATGTTTGATTATTTCCTTATGACAAATATTGTAGGTGGCCATTTTATTCATACTCAAAAAGATTATTCAACACTTAAACATTGTTTATGTCAGTAGTCCTTCATGAGGTAGCATATAAGTCCCTCCATTCATTAGTGTGCCTCACATGCTGTTAGAAAGAGCAATTGCATATAAAGATGTCTTTGATGAGACTTTATGAACTTTTAACTTTAAAATGTTGACTACTTAAATGTACCAATGTTTCCATATTTTGTGTTAAGCCCTGTGCTGACTAGAGGTATGCAGAAGCAATTCTTCAATGCAAGTTAATTATTTCAGTTACAAGCTCAACTAGCAACTTAAATAAGAAAATTCCATGGTGACCCAGATTTTCTTGGTGGCCTGTATTATTTCAAAAAATCATGAAATTAGGCTGTCACCTCAATGTAGGCAGCAACATCTCTGATGGCCATGGTGATACTCAAACTCTCTGGAGAAAACTTACAGATTTGTCACTGAAAATTTTGTACCTTCCTAACATACACTTATCAGAGGCCATCAGTCACAGATGTTAAAAATAAGCATTTTTTATATGTTCACCAAAATGTGTCAAATTTTAGAAAATTTGCCAGAGGAAATATTTTCCAAATCAGTAATACATAGTTAAAAATTCACCCATAAAAATTATCTTTCTATAGCAAAGCAGTCTACTAGGTTTCAATAAAGCAAGGAATAAATGGTCAGGTTTTAGGCTGGACATTGCAGTTAACTTATAGGACTTTCCAAGTATAGGTGTGACACTAAGGAAGCAAATCCATACGTATGTCAAAATTGATTAAAATCTTCCTTTTCCAAATATATCTGATTTTGTTCCTAAGTCAAATTAAATTGACATTTCAGCACCTGTGTGCAAAAATACAGTATCCACCACCTTCTTTTCAGCCAGATATTAAAGAGATCTAAATACAAACATGAAGCTATTTTTCCTTCATTGTTTTATGTTTGTTATGCAGTAATTTTCACAAGATGTGTTAATATTGTTAACATGGGCAGTTTATTGTTATTTTTGAATGAAATTTTGAATAGTGTAATCTGCTTAGATTCAGTTTTTTTTAAATTTTAACTGTTAAAACTTTTAAAAATATATTTGATTTATTTATTTGAAAACAGAGTGAGACACACACAGAGAGAGAGAGAGAGAGAGAGAGAGAGAGAGAACATACCAGGGCCTCCAGCTGCTGCAAACAAACTCCAGATGCACGCACCACTTTGTGCATTTGGCTTTATGTTGGCACTTGGGAACTGAACAAAGGTCATTAGGTTTTTGCATGCCAGCACTTTAATCACTGAGCAATCTCTCCACCCCTAAAATGCTAACTTTTACTAGATATTTCCACATTAAAAAAAAAAAAAAGACTCTTACATTACTAAACAATGTTAGGTAGCTGTATGACTTTTGCAACCAAAATCTTAACAACCCAGTTGTTTACAAATTATATCAATTTTGTAGAAACCATATTTTATTTCCTCCTAGAAACGTGTGATCATAAGCAAATATGCCTTAACAGAAGCACACACAAAAATGAAGAACTTCTTAATGTAAGGGAAATGAAAACATGATTTGCACCACCATGCCTGACTTGTTTTTTTAGTTTTTATTTTATTTTACTTTATTTTATCAACTAAGTAATTTTTTTTGAGATAGAGGAAGTTAAGTCATGATGGTGTCAAACTCATTGTCCAGCTAAAGTTGATACTGAATTCCAACTCTTCCTGCCTCCACTTCCCAAGTGCTGGGATTGCACATGTGACTACCATGCATGGTTGTAAAAATCTTAATAGCGTATAAGAAAAGTTTTATTGCATCACCTCAAAATTTAACTTAAAATTATATAGTTTTAATACAAAACTACATACACTCTTATTCCAGAGTGTCCATTATTATGAATTAACATGGCAATAATGATTACAAAGCATTTAAGAAAATACTACTTGGGTAATTGAGAAGTTTAAGGCTAGCCTGGGGTATATCAAAAGAACTTTCCTCAAAACAAATTACAATAAAAGAAAATGGTATCTGCATTAAAAGAGAGACTAATGGAGAGAGGGAGGATATATGATGGAGAGTGGAATTCTGAAGGAGAATGGGGGGAGGAGAGGGAAATATGGGTTATTGTCTGCAAGGATAGAAGTTGTCAATAAAAAAGAAGTTAAAAAAGAAAAAAACTTAATATACACATTATTTTTTATTACAAGTTATTGCCATATATACTGGACAGATTACCAACACAGAATTAAAAAAAATTTTTTTTGAGGTAGGGTCTCACTCTAGCCCAAACTGACCCAGAATTCACTATGTAGTCTCAGGATGGTCTTGAACTCACAGCAAACCTCGGCCTCCTGATTGCTGAGGTTAAATGTGTGCACCACCACACCTGACTAGAATTTTATTTTATTTTTAAATTTATTTATTGATTGATTTGAGAGAAAGAGAGAATGCATTATTTTGTCCATCGGGCTTATTTGTGTCCTGGGGAATTGAACCTGGGCTCGTTGGCTTTGTAGGCAAGCACCTTAACTGCTAAGCCATCTCTCCAGCCCTAGAATTTTATTTCTGATAGTTAATTATGTAGTAGCAAGATCCAGGACCAATGTGCTATAATATTTGGTGTCTGATAAGGACCCACTTTTGGGATCATAGAGATAGGATTGTCTCCTGGCTGTGTCATCACATCACGTCATAGAAGAGGTGAGAAACCTTTCAGGTACTTCTTTTATAAGGAAATTAATGCTATTATGAGGGCTCTAATCAACTGTTTTAATGATCAAAGTTTTATATTGAAATGCCATCATCATGGCAAGTAGATTTTAGTATGAGAATACTGGAAAGATTCAACTCAGACTATACCATTCTGCCTGTGGCCTCCCCCCGCCCCAAAGTAACTTGCTCCCAAAAGATAATAGCAGGAGTGGCGTAGGATAAGAATACATAACACAAAAAAGAGAACGAAGAAAAGACTGGCAGACACTAAAGAAGTCCTAAACTGTAAAACTCAAAAGTTGTCTTACCACACTCATTGTTTGTCCTTCGGGGTTACTGGAGTGGAAGTCCTGCTTAGGAGACACATGGGAATTGCGTAGCTTATCTCTTTTTGATTAGTTCTACCACTGAGCTTTGCAACCCTAAAGCCCTTGGGATTTTGCCTCTCATCCTTTACTGCAATATTAATTATCACAGGTTGCAAATGCATACAGCTGGCCTAGTTTTATTTGAGAATCAAAGACTTTAATTAGTATACATTCAATTAAAGAAGCATTGATTGTATGCCAGAGATGTATTTTAAATATTCCATGTGCTCCAATAATAAATAAATGCAGGGGAACACTGACTTTCATGAAACCACAAGATTTTCTATAATTATGATTACTTCATATTGAAACAGACCATGAGGATCAAACATGAGAACTGAGTGTTATTTATTCATTATCATGGTATGTTTTGTTGATGCATTTTGTAAACCCTTACCTTTTCCACTAATATCTGTAATGGTTACTTTTTTTTTTTTTTAATAGAGATGTTTCAATTCATGACTTATGCTATTTTCTTAGGAAGAGATGGCACAAGGTTACTCTGCTTAATGACAGGGCAATGAAAGAACTGAATCTTTGATCCTTAAAATAATTCACTAAGAACATTTAAACTTTTGCCTTCTTGAAAGAACATATAAAAGTTATTTTTACATTTTTGTCACAGCAAAAGTATTTCAATAGTTTTTCTCAGGTACCAAAAATGATTAACATTTTTTATGATTGCAATGATCTCCATTAATCCATTTAGAAAGCTAGAGGGCCCTCAGTTCCCCATGACAGAGGTTGGGCTTCATTTCCCAGGCCACATTTTTGGACTGGCTATCTCCCCCTTTTCATGCATTATTAATATTATTTTTCATTCTGGACCTAGCTGTAAGTGCCGGAGGCTGAGAAAATTCTAGAAGGTGCAGCTCCCCTAAACCTTCTGTCCATCCATTTACTTCAGCTTTTTGTTCTAACAAAAGTTGACCATAAAATACATTTCTGCCCCTCCCTTCACTTTGCAAGCTAAATATCATGCAATTCAAGTTCCAGTGTATTACCGAACCTCAGGACAAACTTTGAAAGATGACACTGGTTGTGAAAACGTGACTTTAGCATATACTATGATAGATCAATGCTTGCCTTTTCTGAGGAGCAGAAGATCACCTGTGATTGACTTCACCTGTAGATTGCTTGTGGGATAAGCCGCAAAAAGTGAATGACAAAAGAAGTCACTGGTAAGTCATGAGGCCAAGTTTTGTGCTATGGGCCTCTGAAATGAAGGTTTCAACAGGGAAATCTCTGAAAAAGCAATTTTCTTGGATTCTCCCGAAGGCCAAATATGGCTGAAGCTTTGAATTTCTGGACACTTTTATGTATGTAGCTTCAGTCCAGCTAATTTTTAGCACATGAATAAAATATTTCAGATCTCAACTTTTGTGGATTATAAAAATCAATCTTAGGAATGATTTGCCATTACTTAGGGGTGGCATAAAGTTTAATTTTATGCTATTTAATATGTTTAATAACTCAGGAGAAGAAGTGAGAGACACAGTCAAGTAAAAGGTATTAAAAATTTACAACAGAAGAAATTTATAGGATTTCACTGGAGTCATTTCATGCCTTAATGTGGCAGTGAGTACCTTCCTTGTATATTTATTCTAATGAATGGAAATTCATCTTTCAAAAACTTAAAATGATCATACTATAGTTCTTATTTATCTGTATTATAAAACTTTTTATCTATAAGGAGAAAGTGCATAATTTCAATGTAAGTTTTATTGGAGTTATTTATAACAAAATAAATATCCTGGCCCATTAAAACAAATTAAAAAATAAAACATTCCTGAAACTGTCCTCTTCATACTTTCCTCCTTTCTCTACCTCCTCCTCTAATGATGCAATTCTCAGATTTTATCATCTCCTTTTTACTATTTCCCTTATCCTGTTATCCCTAAATAAATAAAGTGTTATCATTATGGTTAATTCAGTATAGAGCTATTGAAATAGATCTATTGGCTATTTTTCAAATATAAATTTTCACTCATATTTACTTATTTCTTTTGTTAGTAAGGGTAACTTCCTATTTCTGAAATCAAGGCTAACACTGTGACCTTACAGACTAAGGCATTGAGAAGACATTGTTAAATCTCTAGGTTTATTTGTCTTTCCTGGTAGTAAAGGGGACTATGTTTTAGAAGTTATAGCCAGAAG